>BSBK01001766.1:50000-602500 GCA_027943335.1 Chamaecyparis obtusa
CTAAATTCATTCATGTGGGTTAATTTCATAATGGTTAGGTCATCTAGATGTTTAAACTCATCCTTCATTTTACCATATGATTTGATCATCTCATCAATTTATCTAAATATCTCTGCATCACCTATTGTCTCATACTTGCAATGAATGTATGCCCTAATATCTTCTACGTGCAGGACGCCGTATGGTGTTTGCAAAAAATCTCCTTTAGGGTTGTCCTCACAAGACTTAAAGGGGTGTTTCTTAAACTAATATCTAGGTCTATCCACAACATCATAAATCATAGGTGCATCCATAGCTTTCTATTTGAGTAAACGATCTAAATACCTTTAACACGCTGAATTTATAATTCCGCTTTGATCGATCACACAATGTAGCTTCTTGGTGGTTTGATATGCTTCTTAACTCTGATCTCCTTGGTTGCTGCTCATCAAATGGTGAAGAAGTAGGTTTCTTTGAGGTCTTTTATTCATCGCCAAGTGAGTGAATGCACTTAACTTAATTAGCTCAACTTCACATATTGTCTAGTCAATCAAAATCTCTCGCTCATAGGATATGAATCTTCAAACGCTGTGATCACATATATAGACTCCATAGTGTCTGTATACACCTTAACTAAACTCTCATGAGATCACTCATCAGAATTAGGGGCTAGATATAACCTATTTTTTTAATCCAATACTCCCTCTAAGGCCATGCTCGGCCTTCTAGGTCGATGTAGCAATGTTAACATCAGGAGAAGGCACAGTAGCATCTACTGTCTCTCCATGAACCAATGTCTTATTGAATTCTTTGATTGTCCATGTCTTACCACTATTCTTATCTTCTGGATTCCTGAAATGATTCTTGAGTTCATCCATGTACTCACCAATAATTTTACCACTATCACCAATATTCTTCTTTATAACCATAGGAGGTGGTCCTCTTCTTTTGTCCATTCCATTATACCTACAAAACTTTTCTATATGTCCTAATTTGTTGCATTTGTAACATGTAGGTGGTCTTGTGTCCTGATTAACCCGCAGTTTACAAAACCTTGTAATGTTCCCAAGGTTATTACATTTGTAGCATGTGATCTTGGCTGTAGATTCTTCTCTGATGTAATCTTGCCTTTTTCCTGACTGATCAGGTTTCTTGCATTCTTCTTTTTTGTGTCCATATCCATAACAGTTATAACAATAACCAGTAAAGAGTCTGAAAAGGGCCTTTAACTCTACAATATCTTTTCATGTGTCCGAGTTTGTTGCATCCATAGCATCTACCTCTGAAAGGTCTGATCTGATCTCTAGGTTCTTCAAAAGTAGGTCTTTCTTCAGTCTTCGCTTCATGTGATTCTTCATGAGTCTTAGAACATCCTCCTTCATTGTATCAATTCCAGTCATATCTCCTTTAGGTTTCTGTCTTTCTCTTTGTTCATCAATCTTATCATTACTCATATGTAATTTCTCAATGTGTAACTTGGCTTGAACAAGTTATCCTTTAATGATTCAATTGTATTTCTCTAATTCCAAGCATTTGTCCTTGTAGTGATCAAGTTTAATCTGCATTTGTCCTATCTGCATGTTCACTCCTTTTAGAGTCTCTTCAACTTTGTATCTTGCATCTTTTTCATGTTGGATCTCTTTAATCATCAAAAGATTAATTTGTTCTTTTTCTTACTCAAGCTTCTTTAACTGGTCTGATGTGTCATTGTCTGAATCCTCCTTGATCTTTTCCATAAGGTCTTGCCTTTGATTTCTTGAAAGTTCAAGACGTTCCTTTAGTTTCCTGATGAAACCTTCTGCTCTTCTTAATTTGAATTTCAATTCGCCATTCTCAACCTTTTCTTTGTCCAGGTCATCAAATGTTGCTTCAAAGTTCTCTTGTAGACTTTCTGAATCCATTTTGATCTCCCTTAAGTTGTTAGACTTTCTCTCCAAGGGACAAAAGCTCTGATACCAATTGTTAGGATTGATTAATATTGAGAGGGGGGGGGGGGGGGTGAATTAGTATTACAATACTTTATATTAAACTTAAACCAATTCCAAATAAACCATATGATTGCAGAAATGAAAAGAACATAAACAAATAACACACAACTCATAAAACCATTATTTATTTTTGAGGAAACCTTGGCCAAGGGAAAACCCTAGTGGGGATGGTACCCACAAATATGCACTAAAGTATAATGTCCCTATTAGGAGACCTAGCCCTGTTAGGAGATGAGTATTACATAGTACATTTTCTTGTTAAAGGAATACCAACCCTTTTAAAGGTATACAAAACCCTGTTAAAGGTATACTGAGCTTACAACTCTTATAATCAATACTTCAGTTACAAAGAGTTCTCAAGAATGAACAAAACAAGCATCTGCTATGATTTGGTAGTTCCAGTTGTAGTTCTCAATAACATATGTCAACCTATGATCTCACATCTTCCATCAATCTATCTCACTATCACTGTCTCACATAATCATCTTTTTTATTTACAAAAAGTTCTTCATATAAATATGTTTTCTATCATTTAGTCGACTCCCAAATACAATACAAAATATAATAATTAATAATGCAAAGAGTAAATACTAAGTCGACGATCTTGTATTACCAAAGTGTCGGCAATCCACAATCTTTATCTAACTTAGCACGTTACAATTCCATCTTATATTCCCTTAATCATCATGACTATTCATATACTTTGTTTCACTATCCCTCTGTCTTTGCATGTCTCCAAATCACTGTAACTTGCTGATAACAACACCAAAACACAAGTCACCTTAACTAAAGGTCATACACATCCCAAAATTTCTTCCCCTAAGCTCGCAAGTAATCATCTATCATATACTATCTTTGATGTCCAAAACATTACTACCGTACTCTGCAAATTTGTTTCCATACTTAGTCATTTTGAAGACTGCATCTCCAAAACTAAACTTCCCTTAATGCGATCACCATATCAGATGTGTTGCCATAAATGACAACCCTCAAGTGCTTCATACTACTCTAAAGCATCACTTGCCAACAATGTTTTGATATTTATTGATGATTTTTCTAAATACACATTTGCATATTTTTTCAAACAAAAGTCTTTGATTCATTCTTGTACTTCAAAGAATTTGTAGAGAAAAAATCTAGGAAATCTATCAAATTTTTGTGTACAAATAAAGGGAGAGTACGTCAATAAAAAGTTTGAGTAGTTTTGTGTCTCTGAGAGTATTGACTTGCAACATACATATCCCTACAATCCACAACATAATGGATTTGCATAAAAAAAAGTCCTTGATAGAAAGAACCAATTGTAGGATACACTCTTAATCTTTGGCACCACCATATTGGAAAGAAGTCATTAATTGCATGTGTTATATCTAGAATTGATTCCCTCACAAAGTTATCAAGGGGGTAACTTCCTTTGAAATTTGGACATGCTAGAAACCCTTCATTAAACACTTTAAAGATTTTTCTTCTCATGTATGGTCACACATCTTAGTAGATCAATGCAAAGGCCATGTATTTGCAAAGAAAGCCTTGCATATTTGTTAAATAATAAGACGATGTTAAAAGCTACAAGATTCTTGATCCTACTGCTCACGATTTGTTCATTGAGAGGAGTGTTCATTTTGAGGAGAGTCATGTTTTCTCTTCTTTCAACACTTTTCAATTTCCATTATCACTTTGGAGGTATTACATCATGATGATAATTCTTTAGAAGATCTTAATCTTACTGCTTTTTGATGAGAGGTATTTTTTCTCCACTTCATATGGTGACAATAATAATGAGGATTCACATTCCTCCCATAGCCATCATTTAGAGGATGTTAATTCTCCTCTAGATTCTCCAATCTCAGCTCTCTTTGGGCTCTTCAAACATTGGAGTTAGAAGGTAATTGGGCGGCGATCCTTTAAATGCTAGAAGAACATGACCACAATTTTATAAGCTCCACATCTCTTGATTACTTCAAATTTTGATCCACAGTCCTTTTAGGAAGTTGTAGGTATCCCCAAGTAGTATGCAACAAAATAGGAAGAGTTCAATTCCTTGGAGAGGAACCAAACTTGGGATCTTATCCCTCTTCCTAAGGGAAAAAAACTTATTTAATGCAAGTGAATCTATCAAAAAAAATTCTTCAGATGGGTCACTTGATAAATATAAGGCTTGCTTGGTTGCTGAAGGATTCTCCCAGGTTTCTAGGATTGACTACTCTGAGAATTTTACACTAGTTGCCAAAATGAATTCTATCCCACCCGCCCTTGCTAATTCTACAACTTACCATAGGAAGTTCATCGAATAGATGTAAAGAGTGCCTTTCTTCAAGGTGACCTTCAAGAGGAGATATACATGGAGTAGCCACACCAATTTACTCAAGATCCTTTACTTGTTTTCCACCCTCAAAAGTCTCTTTATGGCCTTAAACATGCCCCTTGGACTTGGTATGTGAACATGGGATCTTTCCTTATGATAGTTGGGTTCATTAATTTCCCTTTTGATTTGTAGAATGATATTATCACTTTTTTGGTTCTCTATGTTAATGACTTATTTATCATAGGGAGTTACTCATCCATCATTCAAGTAGTGAAAATTTCCCTTCATGATCATTTTTTGATGTCGAACATACCTTTTGCACTACTTCTTGGGGATTAAGATCACCCAGTCTTCTTTCAAGATATTCTTTGCACAACCTAAGTTTTTTTTGCATGGCTAGCTAAAAGCTTGCACCGACTCCATTTATGCATGAGGTCAAACTTGAGGCTAAGTGTTCTTCAGTTTTGATGGATAGCACTTTATATCAACAAATTGTTGTTAGTATCATATGCTTGACTCAATGAAACCTGACATTTCATATGTTGTAGACATTGATTCATGTAGGAGCCCCGTGAGCTACACTAGAAAGTAGCTAAGGGGATTCTTCACTACATTTAGTGTACTCATATTTATGTGATTCATTACGTAGCAGGCATGGATTTTGACTTGGTGGAATACACAAATTTAGATTGGATAGGAGATTCTCAGGATCGCAAGTCTACTTCAGGATATTGCTTCTTTCTTGGTTCCAGCCTAGTTTGTTGATCAAGAAAGAAGCAGTTTTCAATTTCTCTTTTACCTAACGAGGTTGAGTATCAAGGAGCAACTAATGCTACTATAGAGGCTACTTGGCGTCAAGTTTTTTCACTAAGTTTTGAATTTCTTTTTGAAAGCATACAATCATCTTTGTGATAACTAGAGCTCAATAAAAATCTATAGCAATTTGGTCCATAATTAGAGGGACCAAACACATTAAGATTCACATGTACCACCTTTGGAAGTTGATTTAATAGAAAATCATCGATCTCAGATATTGTTCGACATCAAATCATATTGTTGACATCTTCACCAAACCCTTCATTGAAAGAAAGTTTATTTGCAAACTTTGTTGGGCGTGTGACAAGTCTCTCTCTCTCTCTCTCTCTCTCTCTCTCTCTCTCTCTCTCTCTCTATTTTGTGAGGGCTTCTTTTCCTTAGGGGGGACTTCTTTGTATACGAGTACTTAATATGGTCTCATTTGCTAGGACCCATCATTTTTTCACCCCACCTAAGTTGTGCTTAAGGTGAGGTGTTAGTGTTGGTTTTTATTTCCTAGTTGGTTATTTATTTTCCCATTTCTAGGATTTTCCTACACTTTTAATTAAGGTTCCTTAGGATTAATTAAGTATTAGTGTGAGTACAAGGTGTCAACATATTTTATGAGAGTTACACTTGCCTATTTTAGGCTATTGTAGTGGTGTCTTCCTATTGGTCATATTTTCCACCTCTCCCCTCTTTCATTTTATTTGTATACTCACTCCAAGCTAGTATTGATATTCTATTCTATTCTATTCTAATTACCTTTTGCAACTATTTGCTCTTGCATTCTCCTAACGTTATTTTGCTTTTGAAATATTTTTGCTTCTCTCTTGGAGACTAACTCTGTGCTAACATTTTGATCTTGTATCATTTACATTCACAATTCTATTTCTACTCATTTGCAATAACTATTCTAGGTTAATCTTTTTTAGATTCTAGCATAAGTTTGAAGTTTCTTAGAAGCAAGATGGAGAATCAATTCATGATTTCAACAAATTTACTAATATTATTAATAATCCCTAATGTGAGTGTAGGCCTAATGATATTGAGAGCATAGATATGTATTGTGAGGCCTTTTGTCTTGGTGGAAGTTCAATTTCTAGAGTATACGATAGACAATACAAGCATGTTTAATTACTTGGGATTTTTGTGTTTAATTAGCTCTTGACAATTTGCATTCCATTACTGATAGGGACATGGATATTCTTAGTGGTCAAATCAATGGTAAACTTCAATGTGCAAGAGTGGCATTATAATTGAAGATGTGGGTAAGAAAGTTAAGGTGCACAATGTCCTTGTTTTGTTGACCTAATAATGATGAGGCTTGCACACTCCTTACACATAATAAAAAAGATTATGAGTGTGTGCATAATTTGATTGCTTCTAGCCATGTTGACTTTGATAGATTATTTTAGAGCTAGGCTTGGAAAATTTTTCTTTTGTTGAAGTTGTATGCATTGAGGATAAGTTTCTGAGCTCATTGGTTTAGCATATAAGTTTTGAAGTTATGTGTCATTAAGAAAACAATATTGCTAATTTGCAAGGTAACGAAGAAAAACAAAATAAAGATGATTTTATTAGCAATCATACTTTTGTAATAAAATACAGTCAATGACATGAAACATACGGGTAATTTGATTGTAGTAAGTCTTCATCAAAAGTGCCTCAAAGATTAGAGTTGTATATTGTGGGTCTGAAATTAGATTTGAGTCAAGTCTCCAATTTAGTTATGGAAGAGATTATCAACATTTTTGGTGTAAGTGGGTTGTAGGCTTTGGATGAACCATAGTACTTTCATGATTCATCCTTGTTTGAAGTTTCATCTATACATGATGTTGTTTGGTTTGATTTCCCAGAAGACTTGACTCCAAGTGGTGATTTTTGTGTTTGAGGATGCATCGATTCCTAAAATGCGTGAATTTAAATATTATTAAATGATTAAGGTAATATTGAATCATATTATATATGGCTATCTTGTTTAGATGATTGCCAATTCCATTTCTAGTATATTGTTAAATACATTGGCGACTTGTATGTACTTGCATACAAAAATCTAGTTTTGTTACAACTAAATGATAGAAGCAATGCTAGTTTGAGGGATGTTTACTTATTCAACTTGCTCATCTTTGATAAGGCAAATAATTACAACAATTTCCTCATGGTTAAGTTCTATGGGTGTTCATGCAAAGTCCTACCTAGAAATTAAGTTGTATGCTTGTAGTCATTTCTTTGTTCCTTTTGTGCCTCCTTGTCTTTGGTTGCAATTTGTTCTCTTCATGTATATATTTCTCTTTCATATATTTTGGATCCCACCCATATTTTATTGAATTCTGTGGTCTGCTTAGAAATTTGAATTCTTATTATGCTTACAAAAGACACACATCCCCAACTACAAGTATTATTGAAATTAAAATCTACACTCTCCTTTTTATCCGAGTCTCTTCCTTTTTATGTGCCTTAGTACACGATCTCTTGTCATGTCATATGTTTCCAGCTTGTGGTTTCTTCCTTCCCTTCACCTTGGTTGGTTTCCACTTCAAAATCCAAAACTCTCCAAGTTTAGGGAAGGTAGAAAATGGTCTAAGGTTTCGTAGGAAACATGAACCATCGGTTACCAATTTACAAGAAACTCCTAGCAGGTGCCCAATGAACCTCCAATTGTTGACAAAAGGCAAAATGTGGTGCACAACATGTTTAATGATTTTTCTAGGCTTGATGATGTGTTTAGTGCACACGTTCCTCTATCTACCCCAGCCACCAGTAAAATGGAACCCACCTAGCCCAATGACTAGAATTAAATGCAGATCTTTTCCCTTCATCTGTAACGTCCATTTTGCTTGAGATGGGTCTTTAGTTGTAGATTTTTTAATGCGACTATTGTTTTTGTTTCAGGTTGGATTTTGATCATTTTGAAGAAAGGGATTTTGGTCACGACTAGAGGCTACATAGGTGCAAGTTTCTAGGGATTCAACCATGCTATGTCCAGTTGCAGAAAGGCAATGATTCCGTGAAGCATGTGAAGGATAAAGTGTACTAGTATTGAGAAGATGTCTCCACACTGCTTGCATTTGTCTAGGGAAATATTCAATGTTATAAATGTTTTCTCTTGTCACACTTTTGACATGAATGTCATGAACACACTATACTGTGGCAACATTCTAAGATATCACAACATTGTAATAATCGTTTGCCTATTACATATGGATTCATACAATTCAATTTGGATTACTAAGTATGATTTCATGTTTGTAATTTGATGGTATGATTTTTAGATAAATTTATTTATGTTTCTTTTCGATATTCTAATTCATGTTATTTGTGACTCTATTGGTCATTGGATATGCATTGATCTCTAATCCACTTGACCAATTTCATATCATTCACATCAAACAAACATTAATAAGTAGTTTATTAGTAAGATCCTTTGTACATTCATAATCTTGTAATATAACTAGGTTTATTATTATGCGAGTCATTAAATGCATTGACTTCATGAATGTTATGATTGCACAAAATTATTAGCTATATAGAAGTTATATGGAACCAAATCTAGCGATAGTTTTTGGGGTTAATAATGTAGTTGGGTTGTGACTATTTGTTTTTGATATTAAATAACAACAAAAATAAGGGGTCTGATCTTTACAAAAATAGACCAAACAAGTCATTTACAACAAGGTCCAGAATACATCATTAACAACACACTAGCAAAACAACTAGTAACCCACATCAAGAGTGGGTAGGTAGCTCATCCACAATGTGGGGAGGAGAATGAGAAATTGAAGAGAAAACTTTCTTACATTGAAAGACAACTGTCCAGGCAATACTATAATTAGGATCCCCACCCCAAGGGGCAAGTGGGGAAGTTGAGACTGTTAGCACAAGGGGTAGAGTGCTGACAAGGCTCACATCACCAACTGTTGGAGTAGAACAAAAGTAGCAGATGCTGAAGGGTTGCAACTATTTATTGATTGTATATTTTGTCGAACTTTAGTACTCATTAAGGTATACCTCTAATTGGAACACCTTGTTTAGTCTAAGTTGAGCTTGAAGTGTAGAAGAGACAATTCACTCTCATAGAGTTAGCTCAGTGTCCTCCACACTTCTATAGATGAGTCAATTTCACAAACTTGTTGCAAACCAATTTTGTAAGCTAAATTCTGTATTAAATGGTTCTAAGTGGGAAGATGAGTAGGAATGGAATTTGATGAATGAATGAAGACTTTTACTGATGTCTACGAGACCATCAATCTAAGGAACTACAGATCAAAGCCCTAAACTAACTCCATAATCTTTTTTATAACTGAATGATGATGATTTTTTCAAACTCTTTGCAGGAGAAGAGGATGAGGATGGTGATAGAGATCAGGGGGTTCTTATGTGGTCTGTGTATTGGTGGTGATATTTTTTTTTGTCCTTGCTCTACCTTTGTTTGTGGACGTTGGTGGAGCATGTGCGGTTGGGGTTTGTTTGGCCCATGTGGTTTCTTTTATTTTTCTTCCTGGTAAAAAAAATCAGGCTCACGTTCTGGTGGCTGTTCTGGCTCTGCCAATGCTCTGGGATAGGTCCATTATGGGGGAAAGGTTTCCTCTATAACGACTGCTCCCTTTCCGCCTGTTGAGGATGTATTTCTCTGGGTTTTTTCTACTGCTCACCTTGATGTGTACCATTGGAATGGAAGGGGAGTGAAAAGAGATGCTTCCTTTGCTCCTCTTAGTGTTGTTTATGATATTTGCGTGACTGTCTTGGTGTTCTCTAGTGCCCTTTCTGAGTTTACTACTGTGGACACTATGTGGAGAGTGTTTCCTATACTCTCTCGTTTAGTATCCTACATGGAAGGAAGGATAGAGTTTGTGGATTGTTCTGCCCATGTGGAAGCTTTCAACCCTTGGGTGTTTAGCATGACAGTTACTAGAAGACGATTTGATGCTTTGTCTGGTGCTGCTTCTACAGTGGTCTCTACTATGGCCTCTAATGGTAGAAATACAACAAAAGGGAGGTTCGTTGGGCAGGTCTTGGGTATAATGATGAATGATTGTGAGTGGACCTTCTTTCCTGACTTGGACTGTCATGTGGTGCCAGTGGGAGTTAATGCTAGTGCTATCTGACATTTTTATGCCCCCTTTGGGTTTATTCTCGCTGCCCTGTGGGGATGATTTTGGTTTGGGTTTAGGGGTGTTGAAGGGGATAGAAAATTCATGAAGGCAAATTGTCGCTTATTTTTTCTTCTTGTCGGGTTTTGTTCTGAGTAATCTTGATAGACCCCGTGAGCTTCTCTTAGAGATTAGGTGGGCCACGGTTCCTTTGTGGTCGCTCCTAGTTTTTTTTGGTTAATATTGGAGCTCTCGTTGGCTCTTTTCATCTTCTTCACGAGTCATATGCTACTAGTTTTAAAGGGCTCGGTTTGGGCATGACATGGTTCTGTCAAAATCTTTGGCCCCTTTATGGAGATTGGTAGGGTTTTTTGTGGTGCATAGGTTTTTCTGGTTGGCGGTTTTCCATCTTGTACTTAAGAAGTGTAGATGACATGAATGGATGGTTGGGCTCTATTTTTAAGCTCATAAAAATGATACGTTATCTATACTTCAAGTGTAAGCTCTTTTCTCAATTTGAGAGGGTGACTTTGATCTTCAACGACGAGATTTGGTGGATATGCTTTGGAACTTGTCAAACCCTTGCTAATGGATGCCTACACTCTGAGTGTGCTTGTCCCTCAGTTTGTTGGAGTTTTATGGATTTTTCAGTATTGGTACTTTGTGGGTAAACTGTGGCTTTTGTCAAGGTCTGTTGGGCTCTTTTGCTAGTGGCAAGAATGTTCTTGAGGTGAATGGAGGTTTGGTGGGCTATGTTTTGGCTAATGGAAAGGTAATTCTCTAACTTGTTGTGAGACTTGGGGATGTTTACATGTCTTCTTTGCTTCTCCCTGCAATGAGCTTGAAGATAGTGCCTATCCCAGGTTACGAGGTTGCGTTTCTCTTCCCTTCGTAGCTGGGTTGTGATGGACATTGCTATTACTATCATGTTTCTTTTTGTTTTTTATGTATTTTTTTGTTCATATTATCCATTTTAGCAGGTATAGACAATGGTCTTGTTTCTTTTGGTGGTTAGTCAATTGCCATTAGTTTTTATGGGTTCGATCTAGCGTTTGTTTATTTTTGGTTGAAATTTGCTATTGATTTTGGGGCTATGCTAGACCCTATTGTGGTGGGGTGTCTTCTTTTGGCCATGGTAAGGACTTGGTTCACTCAATTTGTTTCTTCCTCTTTCGTAGTTCCTATGGAATTGGTTGAGTCTTCTATGGAGGAGGGTACTTGCTTCATGAAGGAGGAGGTTTGTAAGTATGAGTGGTCTTCTCCTTTCTATGGATGCTTGGGCATGGAACAAATTCATGGTCGGCTCTCAAGTCTGATCATCTCTTCCTCTTTGGGTCCTATTGAGGTGGACTCCTTATTTGCTGTTATGAAAAGAAGTTTGGCTAAAGGGAGGTGGTTTTTCGATTGAAGCAATGATGTTCTTGTATCATCTTAAAATGGAAGCACTTCCATGATAAGAGCCTTTAGCCCTCCGAGTAAGTGGTCTGGGGTCATGTTAAGTGCCTTGATCGGGTCTTTGCATGTATCTGACTTTTCCCCATGTTTTGCTTTCCTTTGCATTTGATTTTCACTTCATATTTGCACTTCCTAGCATTCTGGGTCAGGATCTTGAGGTTTTTGACCACAAGGTCAAAGTCGACCTTATGGGTTAAAGTTGACCTCGACCCTGACCTAGGTCAGGGTCGAGCTCGTCCTTGACCCCTTGTCCAGATTTCAAATTTCCTTGATTTTCGGGTGTCGGGTTTCGGGGATATTTGTTTTCTCGCCTTCGGGTCGGCCATTTCAGGTTTCAGAATGGTAAATCCTTAAATTGCATTTAATCTAGGTATATTTTCTAAAGGTTAGGACCTAATTGAGATTTAATTCTCCAAGGTAGCCCCTCTAGAAGATTGTGCCCTAGTTCACCATAAAAGGAGACCTTCCTCTCTCATTTTCTCCATCCACATCTCTCAATCAAGTTTTAATGAGCAAGCTCTCAAGTGCAAGCAAGTGAATTCAAGCATTCAAGCATTCAAGTGTGCAAGCATTCATCCATCAAGGAGATCCATTATTAGCCATTAAAGGATTCAATCTCTTTGGCCCCCTTGAAGATCCATCCTTCTACATTCATCCAAGCCTTCCTCATATGCAAAGATCAATTCAAGATTGGTGTTGAAGATCAAATGCCATTGATTTGAGACATCCTACATTCATTCTACATCCATTGGAGCATCCCTACTTTTGGATTTGAGGATTTGAATCCTCTACAAGGACTTCAACATAAGCGAGGTGAATTGTTTCACTTGCTTTGTTTATGCATACTACATTTCAATTCAATTTCGAGGTTAATTCCTAAATTGGGGTTTGACCAAGGCAAACCCCCCATACAAACAAAACCCCTTTTTTCTTGCAGGTACAGGTGTGAAATTTTGGATACCCTTTTCAAAGAACTTCCGAGATCTATGAACAAAGTTAGAATCAACCTTTAAATAAAGAATCTAGCCTTTGACCTTTTATGAGGGTCAAAGACTACCTGATTTCAGAAAGATAAAAGATTTCTGAGTTTTCTTCGTCTCAGCGTTTCCAGTCCAAAATAGGTTGCATAATTGCCTGAAAGTACACACAGAGATCAGAAATTGGCATTTTCCAGATTTTCCCTAATTTGAGGTTAGTATTTGTATTTCAATTATTTTAGATTTCGAGCACAATTCAACTATAGGGAAATATAGGCTCTCTCTCTCTCTCTCTCTCTCTCTCTCATATTCTCCATAGATTGATTTGATTGTGTATTAACCTCTTGGTTGTTCAAATTGGATCTCTCCTTTGGAAATTTGGATTTGGGAGTGGATCTACTATTTCCCCCATACATTACATTTGAATAGTGGTGATGCCCTTTTACCCCTATTCATTTTGGTGAACCTGACTAGCTTACTCTCTTTCTTTTTGGTGTTAGATTTCTTTTTATCTTGTTAGTATTAGATTTCTCCTTTGTGTTAGATCTTGCATGCTAATTAGATTTCAAAAATACAAAAATATTCATGCTTTATGTGTTCTTAGTTTAGTTCATTTGCATTACATTGGTTTATGAGCTTTACTACCACTAGTCCTACTTATAACATTCCGGGTAGAAGAAGTTGTAGACTCATGGGTGCCTTTGATTCTGAATCTTCCTCTCCTTTCCTTAGGGTCCCAGATGATAATTTGATTCTTCATGATTCCAATCCTACTATGGAGCAAAACTCTTCTCACTCATCTCATGATGAGGATGACGCTTTAAGAGTTCCTCCTGAACAAGTTCAAAAACTTTCAACTGAACTTGATAAAATGGGTAATTGGCTTATTCAAGAGAACCATAATCAAGATTCTATTCAAGCTATAGAGGCTCTTAAGAAAGTTCTCCGTGATAGTGATCAAGGTGTTAACCTCTTGCGTGGTATTACTCACCTTGTACATTCAAATGTTAAACCTTTAGCTCAAGAAGCTCAAGATTTAGGGTTGATTCCTCCTACCACTAGTGTAGAACCTCCCAATTCTTTACCTAGTATTCCTACCTATACTCCTTTGGTGACTGTGATAGTTCCCTCTATTCCTATGAGTGTTCCTCCTGTGTCCCTTCCTACATCACAACCTTCATACCATAATGTTCCTTTTACTTATTCCAATCCACTTCCAATTGTGATCCCTAGTGTTCCTCCAGTTGTGTCTTCTATTCCTACAGCTTCCTACACTTTACCCAGTGTCTCTAATGTTGCTACTCCTATTTCCTCTAATGATTCAACAATCATCAGTTTGGCTCAAACTGTGTCATCCTTACAACAACTCGCTTCCTTAACTCAAAACAAGTTTAGTATTCCTACATGTGACATGGGAAGTCCTTTGTCTTTGGATATTATTCGTACTCCTGTTCCTCAACAAGTGGATATGCCTCATCTTGAGAATTATAATAGAAAAGGAGATCCTATTCATCATGTTAAAACATTCCAAATCTTTTGTAGTGATTACACTCATGATCATAGGATTTTAGCCAAACTGTTTGCTATAGCCTTCCGCAACAAGGCCTTACAATGGTATTGTTCCTTGCCTCCTTATTCTATTGATTCCTTTCCAAAACTTTCTAATGCCTTCATTCAACAATTTCAAAACAACATTGGCCCACAAGTGTCTTTGACCGATTTGATACATTGTAAACAAAGTGCTAAAGAAAAATTAATTGGTATATTTAAGCATTTGCATGCTCAGATTTCCTATCCTGTTCCTAATATTGATATTCAACATATGTTTATTTCAAATTCGCAAAAGGTTATTAGAGATAAGATTCTTCTTACTGAATTTACCTCTTTTCAACAACTTTGTGTAGCGCTTCATCATTATCAATTACAAGTGAGTCAATTTGAGAGCAACACTCCAATGGCTCCTGTTCCAGTTGATAAGAGTGATGCTGCTCATAATCCAAACAAATTTAAAAAATTCAACAATTATGTCAAGATAAACAAACAAGCGAATGCAGTTGCTGATCAAGTTGCTGTTGCATCTCACACTGACACTTCTGCATCCACTACTTTTCGATTAAGTCGTACGTTTACTCCTCTTTCTGAATCTTTACATACTATTATGAATAGGTTGTTAACTGCTAATATGATTACTTTACCTCCTATTCAACCTCTTTTACCTGCTACGATTGCATCTAAATATTTTGATCAAAATACTTTTTGTCAATATCATCGTCAGAATGGTCATGATACTGAGAAGTGTTATTCTTTAAAACATAAGGTTCAAGACTTAATTGACTCTAATGTCTTATCTATTGATAATCTTGATGGTAGTGGGAACAAATCTGTCTCTCCTCCTAATCAAAACCTTCAAATCTATACGAATCCTTTACCTATGCATGATACTAATACCATTGCTCAACCATTTGCTGTAGAAATTGTGTATGACTCAAAGATGGATGATCTTAATCATGTTGTTAATCAAGTGGAACATGTTGGTCAATCAATATCTCCACCTAAACCTCAACCTCAACCTCAGATTCAACCTCAAGATCAATCTCAACCTCGACCAAAACCTAAGCCTAAAATGAAAACTCAACCTAAACCTCGACAACAACCTAAGAATAAAAGACCTCAAGAAATTTTGATTACCTTTGATGACTCTGAGACTATTAAAGCTCCTGATGGTCCCCTTTACATTCTGCTAGGATTTCTCAAAAACCTACTCATGGTTGTCTTGTTGATACTATGTCCTTAGTCAATGTTATAATTGAAGAAAATATTTTTATGAAAAGCTTACAACATGATTCTTATGATACATCGGATGTGTGGATTCAAACTTGTAATGGTTTTCTTTATCCATCATTTGGTTCTATTACTTTACTGGTTGAACTCTGTGGAAAAATTCTGAATACTACCTTTGTTGTGGTTCCTACTTCTGATCAATTTCAAGTTAAGCTAGGTTTTCCTTGGTTGAATGCCATGCATGCTATTGCTTCACCTATCCATAAGTGTCTTAAATTCATTTATGATGAAGAAGTGAAGACCATTAATCATAGTTTATATCAACCTTCTAGGCCCAGAGATTGTGCTTCTCTTGATTTCTTTTGGCCTTCATTACCTAATTCATGTCCTCCTCGACCTGATAATCTCTTTCATTCATATCAAGCTTATAAACATCGTAAGATTCTTTAATTAAGCATACCTCTTATGGATCTTAATCGTGGTCTTTTGCCTACATCTCCTATACCTCCTTTAACTATGGCTTCTAGTTCTGTTAATCAAGTTCCTACCATTGTTGATAATCCTATTGATCTCCCTAAAGAACCTGTGAAGGATCCTGTGATTGTTCCTCCTAGTTCTCAACCTATTTCAAATAAATCAAAATGCAATCGATATGCTAATGAACGTCGTAAGAAGCATCTTACTCATGCTAAAGCTCGTAATCCTATTCTTCGAAGATCTCTACCTTCCTCAGATAAGACTATGCATGATGTGTTAGAAGAAGTTGTTACTAATAATGATGTTAAGATGCATGATTATGATGATTCTATTCGTATCTTAGATCCTATTTTGATTAATTTGGATGAAGAAGATACTCTTGATGATATTGATGATGTTAATGATGAATATGAGACTATTGACATTGACATTGATTTACCTAATACGCTTTCATCACAATTAACTCTTACACCTAGTGTCAAACATTATGACTCTCAAGAGGATCCTTGTTTGGAACTGGCTATCATTCCTACTGTGTTGGATATAGTCCCTCTTGTGAGTTACCCACCTTTCCTAAATGATATACAATGAGATGGGGAGAGTAGGCGGCATGCTTGATCAACTTGTCCTTTGTGGTAGCTGTGTTGTGTGTTTGCTCGCTGTACTGTGTTTCTCCTGTAATGTGTTTGCTAAATGTTGTTAGATTCTTTTATACGATCCTTGTTACTTAGTTGGTACAAGGTGATAAAGGAATCGAAACTGTTGTTCAAATTCTTCTATATGTATCTCTATTCTTCTATGCGTTGTTCAATGTTATGTCATAAATGTGCTATTGTTCATAAATGTTTCCTTGTGTAATTTTCTTGGATTTGAGATATGGTAGCACTAATTCTTTTTGGTCTCCATGTCATGGTCGGAAAAGATTCTCCTTCGTGTATCTTATGTGATCTTTCCTCCTTTGTGATCATAGTTCTACTTTCTTTGAGGAATGATGTCAATTCATTTGCAATAATATTATATATATATTATCTTATGATCATACTGACCCCATGGTAGGTAGATCCCTTCTGTGTTCTCTGTATGTTTTTGTGATATTTCCCTTGATTTGTCTTCGTCTAGGGGCATCTTGACGTGGAAATGTAATCAGTAGAGTTGTTTATGTTTCCGTTAAAGCCATTGCTCCTATTAAAGTGTCAGCAGTGACTTTAACATGGGGGCATATGCTCTAATCAACTATTGCACACACACACTTTTTGATATGCATACATATTTTTCAAGATACTTTTTCTCCCTTTTTGGATTAGTAACTAATCCTTAAAGCATGGATTTATATTTTAGGATCTCTTGATCCCTCCAGTTTCAAATACGCATATATTTTGATCCCTTAAGGTCGGAGGTGTCCTTAAGACTGGATCTCTTTGTTGTTTTTGGTTTTATTCTTATGGAATATAATATTCTTAAGAGTGAATCCTTGATGGGTTGACTAGTGAGTAGCCACATTCACTAGGTGGTTCAATTCCATCTTTCTAGTTGCGCCGTTTTCTTATGTGGTTTACAATGGGACATAAGTTCTCATTGGGCAAGGTAATCACACCCTTTCTTTCTCTCTCTAGAGATGTCTCTCTTATTGTGATCTAGGAGTCGACGAAGACTTGAGTCCTTGGGGGCTTAAGGTTTCTCTTTGTCCCTTGGATTACGATAAGATTATCTTTTCATTCTAATCTCCTTTACCGAGAGTTTGATTCAAGTCCATACTCTTGCTAAAGTGGGGGCTTAATGTATCATCTTAAAATGGAAGCACTTCCATGATAAGAGCATTTAGCCCTCCGAGTAAGTGGTCTGGGGTCATGTTAAGCACCTTGATCGGGTCTTTGCATGTATTTGGCTTTTCCCCCTATTCTGCTTTCCTCTGCACCGGATTTTCACTTCATATTTGCACTTCCTAGCATTTTGGGTCAGGATTCTGAGGTTTTTGACCACAAGGTCAAAGTCGACCCTATGGGTCAAAGTTGACCTCGACCCTGACCTAGGTCAGAATTGAGCTCGTCCTTGACCCCTTGTCCAGATTTAAAATTTTCTTGATTTCTGGGTGTCGGGTTTCGGGGATATTTGTTTTTCCACCTCCGGGTTGACCATTTCGGGATTCGGAATGGTAAATCCTTAAATTGCATTTAATCTAGGTATATTTTTTAAAGGTTAAGACCTAATTGGGATTTAATTCTCCAAGGTGGCCCCTCTAGAAGATTGTGCCCTAGTTCACTATAAAATGAGGCCTTCGTCTCTCATTTTCTCCATCCACATCTGTCAATCATGTTTTCATGAGAAAGCTCTCAAGTGCAAGCAAGTGAATTCAAGAATACAAGCATTCAAGTGTGCAAGCATTCATCCATCAAGGAGATCCATTGTTAGCCATTGAAGGATTCAATCTCTTTGGAGCCCCCTTGAAGATCCATCCTTCTACATTCATCCAAGCCTTCCTCATACGCAAAGATCAATTCAAGATTGGTGTTGAAGATCAAATGCCATTGATTTGAGACATCCTACATTCATTCTACATCCATTGGAGCATCCCTACTTGTGGATTTGAGGATTCGAATCCTCTATAAGGACTTCAACATAAGCGAGGTGAATTGTTTCAATTGCTTTGTTTATGCATACTACATTTCAATTCAATTTCAAGGTTAATTCCTAAATTGGGGTTTGACCAAGGCATACCCCCCATACAAACAAAACCCCCTTTTTCTTGCAGGTACAGGTGCAAAATTTTAGATCTGAGAGCGGATTTGGATACCCTTTTCGGCAAACTTCTGAGATCTGCGAACAAAGTCAGAATCGACTTTCAAATAAAGAATCTATCCTTTGACCTTTTATGAGGGTTAAAGACTACCTGCTATCAGAAAGATAAAAGATTTCTGAGTTTTCTTCATCTCGACATTTCCAGTCTGAAATAGGTTGCAGAATTGCCTGGAAGTACACATAGACATTAGAAATTGGCATTTTCCAGATTTGCCCTAATTTGAGGTTAGCATTTGTATTTCAATTATTTCAGATTTCAAGCATAATTCAACTATAGGGAAACATAGGGTTTCTCCTCTCTCTTTCATATTCTCCATAGATTGATTCAATTTTGTATTAACCTCTTGGTTGATCAAATTGGATCTCTCCTTTGGGAATTTGGATTTGGGAGTGGATCTACTATTTCCCCCATACATTACATTTGAATAGTGGTGATGCCATTTTACCCCTATTCAGTTCTGTACTACATTGTGATTTCTAATACCATTTTCTACACATTATGAAGGCTTGGGGAGCCTTTCAAAATCCCTCTACCTTTTTACTCCACTTGTAAAGGTGTTGGTTGTGTATTGATTGTTTGCTGTTAATGGCCTTTGCTATCCTCTGTACTGTAAGTGGTTAGTCCTTGCCCTTTATTTTGTAAGAGGCCTCTTAAGGAAGGAGGATCTAATCTATTGACACTGTGCTCTTTGTGGCCTTGAAATGCAACATCTATCACCTTTTGTGATGTGCTATTGATCTCCTGATGACCCTTAGGCCATGGCTGCGTAAGGGTCAATTCCCTTGTTTTAGTTGTTGATTAATGTAAAAAATAATAAGATTTGTCAAATAACAAATTTAACAAGTGATTAAGATAACACATTCAAAAAGATGAATTCATAGAACAACTCACACCTCCTAACACACTTATAAAAGATAGATAAAAGTGTCATTGATTGTGGCAGGTTTTTTATATTTAACCTTAAACCTAGATATAAAGCATGATGTGACTCCCATAAAACATTATTGATAGCCATGTTGCCTTCGATGATAACAAATTCTATCAATTTCTTAATGATCATCAGGAGATATTCAACCAAAATTTGGAAGACAACTAAATTCACATCCAATTTATTTGCATGTCTCCAAACCCACTCTTAAAAATTGCAATTTCGAGATAAGTAATTTCAAGAAAATCATTAGTATGATTTAGAATCTAAAATTTCTATAAAAATTACACATAACTTTAACAAATCCAAAAGTCAAATAAAATTATAAATTGTAAATCCTTAGTTTAAAAAGGTTGGCATTAAACTTAAATCTAAGAGAAACCTCTCACTTTATGCAAGTGTGATCTCAAAGGATTCTTGGCTAGCATTAATCTTAGAAAATATAATAATGAAATTTATATCTCACGGTGGACCCGATTTGAACAAGGAAAGGTATGTTTTATCAGCTACCTTGCTGGCAGTGTTCTCTTATGGGTGTTTTTATACATTAATTTTATGTTTTGGCATTTCATGTCATTTTCTCAAACACGAGAATCACAATACAAAATAAAACTTTTTGATAACAACAAACAAAAAAATTGGCAATTGTTCTTTCTCTAATGGTAGTGCAAACTCAAATTTTTAGATAACATGGGGGAAATAACAAGATGCAAAATATAATAATACTAGTAGATATTTTTAAAGGTGAACGCGAGCCACATGAGACCTTGATGAATGACTGTGATAGGAAAAATGAGAAAGGGAACCAAAAAAATTAGACAATCCTACCTCAGGTAGAAACAATCATTTCTTAGGTAGAATGTTGATACCTTAGGTAGAAACGTTGATACTTTATACACATGCCATAATGAACATGGAACCACATGCCTACACACAAACCAATATAATAGACATAAAAGAACAATTGACATTTGTAAATACCAACCAATACATATGGATATTGCAGTGAAGACAAACCAAGATATCTAGAAAGTTAAGATGGTGTTAGGAAAATTCATGTTTACCTTATATTTGAAGTGCTATTAATTATGTAAATATAGAAAGGTAATTACTATTGTAATAAGTGATGTTATTAATAAACAAATCACTGATATAGGTTTGGATGGTTAGTTGCATATATTGTTGAAATAACAAAAATGTGTTATACTCATGAATGATATTCAAGGATATTTTTTTACAACACCTCCCTATTAAATAGGAGGTTTTTTTGGCTATATAGTAGCCATGTATTGTGTGTTGAAAGGAAGAGCACCATGTTATTGATTTTAACCTTTCAAACTTATTTCTTTGACCATATTTCAATATGGTATCAGAGCAAAAGTGATTATGTGCATATTATTGTGTGCTATAGAGAGTTTATTGGAAACTGATTTGTGTTGGAATCTTTAATCCTGATATCTATGATGTTTGATCCCGTATGGGGCACCATGCCATGATTTCAAACATCAAAGACACTTCTTCCACTATCTACTTTTCAATTCAATAGTATTTTATCTAGCCCTATCATTCATGATAGTGTGGGAGCTTTTGGTTGCATTGGTGTGAGATTGATGGATCAATAGACACCATTGTTCAACAAGATCTTCTATCTTAGTGAAGTCACCATCGACCTCTACTATAGCTATTATCGAGGATCCACAACAATTTGCATCAAAATAATTGCTTTTCTCTTTTATCAAGCTCAACATGACTACTATGTGAAGTGTTGGATATGGGAACTGGCTGTGGTAAATTTTGATCATATTGTCCTCTGTGATGAATGGATTAATAAGTTTGGAACATCTGCATTCTATTAGAGTTGATGAGAAAATCAACCCACAACTCCCAAGAATCACCTGCATGCAAACACATGTCACATGAAGAGAGAAGCAAAAGCTATGGAGGGATGAATGCAAGGATCCATGAAAGTGGAGACATTCTCGATGTGCAAAAACAAAATTTGCAATACAATGAAAAATGAATGTGTTGTGTTAATGATTAAGAGAGAGATCAATCCTTATAAAAGGAGATTAAAACCCTAAAAGGAAACCTAGGTTGCATAATAATAATTAATAAAAGAATTAATTATTATATGCCTAAAGTTTATCTTAAGTAAAGAAAGAGATAATAAGTGACTTAATAATTATATCATATTATAAGAAAAATAACTTATTACTCTAACACCCCCCCTTAAGATAAATTTAGGGAGTAGCTAAAAACCTATAACATTTACTGAAAGCAAATGGGACTTGGCAAAAAAGGCATGATCAAGTACCCAAGTACAAAGGAGAGTCTCTATCAAACAGAGAAATAGAGAAAACCACATAGGAAAAACTCTACTCCAAAAAGAGATGAAGACTAGTGAAGGATTGAAGAAGCCTCCAAAACTAGAATGTTCCAGAAAATAGGAACAAAGAATGAAAATGTAGAACACCACTGAAGCAAGAAGCTGCAAACTCTATCAAGAAGTAACTACTAACCTGAAGACCGTTCACTAAAATAGAACATGACTAGGTAGAGAAGACTGTAATCTGCACAAGTGCCCTCAAATGACACTACTTGAATAAATAGGTAAACAAAGGAAAACAACTGAACTCGAAGATACAGATGGCATAAAACACTAAATCCTGAAAAGATGATCAATCAAAGATGGATGATTGCCTCAAAAAAATAGGAATGAAAGAGTATCTATATGGTAAATGATCCATTCCACCAAAAATATATAGGTATCTAGCCACTACATCTGCCTAGTACATAGGAATAAATATTGAATACATAGCTCACTCCATTGAACCAAGGAAGAATAAGAACCAACAATAGAAACCCTCCTATACAGCTGACAAGGGAGAGGTGACAAGTACAATGAAAAGATTGGCCAATAAGAACTACATCATGAAGAACCAGGAACATTGAAGTTGCATAGAAAGTACAAACACATATAAAAGCTACATCATGAAGCTAATGTCATGGAAGGAGCACTTACTTGACAAAGGTAGATGGAAAATAAAGGAAAACATCAAATCCCCCTTGGCACTTTATATAATGGAGTGCGAGTACAAAAGGCACAAAGATGTGCAAGATCCCAAGCATGCAATAGAATGATACTTTATCTCAATGTGTTTGCATAAAATAATGCTTACAAAAATATGTGTAAAATGCTCAAAGAAGAAATAAGGTTGTAGAAACATGAATAACAACCTAATATGAGCCATCCCATACAAGGAAGACATCCCAAGACTTGAAACGTCCAAGATATTCACTAGAGTGCATAAATGCTAAAAATTGAATAAAATATACCTAGATTAGAATCTCTAAAAAAGACTCATAGCACTAGAAATTTCATAGAATAATTTTTCCAACGATATCTCGTTTGCCAAAAAAGGAGTTCGGATGCACAAGATATGGCTATTAGAGCGCAAAGAATAACTACTACCTTTGACAACAAAAAAACACCATAAAAAAAGAAAAATAAAAAATTCAAACCTCCAAATCTAGATAGAGCTCGAAAAGACATTTCTGACGATATCTCATTTTCTCAATTTTGACACCGTATGCTCAAGATATGAGCAAAAAACCACAAGGTGCTCTAGAAGGGGCCAGAAGGTGCATGCAAGGCTGTTGATATAGTGATGAAGTTAGTAGTCATGGGCTTCAATTTGATGGTCAAATAACCGTCACCACAAAAAGGCCTGGGGCCAAAACATTACGACCCTTGGTCGTGTGGCGACTAGGGGGTTGGCGGAAGAGGGTTGTGGCTCAGCCCTTGGTCACTCATGTGACCTCGACGAGTGCGGCGGGGGTGGCCCGAAAAAGACCACGGTGGTTTTGTTGGTGGTAACCGAGACAGACTCGTTGGCGGTGCAATGAGCCACAATTTTTTTTGTTATGCTTTAGATTGCGTGCTAGGGTCATACGACCCTAGTATAAATTTTTTTACCTCAGATCGCAATGTTATCCAATTTGGACAATTTTTATATGGAAATAGGGGTTTTTGGGCACTCTGAGCTCAATGGTGATGTCCATTCGAGCCCAAAGTGACTAAAAATAAAAGTCACATCTAGATACAACATAAAACCTCTAAAAATCATAGATCTAATGAAAAATGTTGAATCTCTCATGAAGAGAACATGGGCATGAAGATCTGAAGCTCTGATACCATATTAGACTTGATGAGAAAATCAAGCCACAGCTCCCAAGAATCATCTGCATGCAAACAACTGTCACAGAAAGAAAGAAGAACAAGATATGGAGGCCTAAATGCAAGCATCCATGAAAGAGAAGACATTCTTGATGTGCAAAAAAAAAGTTACAATAAAATGAAAAATGAATGTGTTGTGTTAATGATTACAAAAGAGATCAATCCTTATAAAAGGAGATTGAAACCCTAAAAGGAAACCTAGGTTGTATAATAATAATTAATAGAAGAATTATTTATTATATGCCTAAAGTTTAGCTTAAGTAAATAAAGAGATAATAAATGAATTAATAATTAGATGAATGTGATTTAATTAATAAACAAAACAACTTATTACTCTAACACCCTCCCTTACGATAAACTTAGGGAGTAGCTAAAAACATAGAACATCTACTGAAAGAAAATAGGTCCAGACAACAAAGGCCTGATTAGTAACCAAGTACAAAGGAGAGTATTTGTAAAATGGAGAAATAGAGAAAACCAAATGAGAAAAACTCTACTCTAAAAAGAGATGAAGACTAGTGAAAGACTGAAGAAGCCTCCAAAATTAGAGAATGTTCCAGAAAATAGGAACAAAGAATGAACATCCAAAACACCACTGAAGCACAGAGGTGAAAAATTAGTGAAGAAGTAACTGTTGATTTGAAGAACCTCCACTAAAATAGAACATGACCAGGTAGAGAAGACTATAATCTACACGAGTACCCTCAAATGGAACTACTCGAATCATGAGGCAAACAAAGGTAAATAATTGAACTCAATGATACAAATCGCATAAAACACCAAATCCTAAAGAGTTGATCAATCAAAGATGGAAGATTGCCTCCAAAAATAGGAATGAAAGAGTGTCCATATGGTAAATGATCCATCTCACCGAAATCCATAGGTACCTAGCCACTGCATCCACCTAGTACATAGGAACAAATATTGAATACATAGCTTACTCCATCAAACCAAGGAAGCATAAGAACCAATAGTAGAAACTAGAGAATGTTACAAAAAATAGGAACACAGAATGAACATGCATAACACCACTGAAGCAAGAAGTTGTAAAATCTGTCAAGAAGTAAATATTGATATGAAGAACCTCCACTAAAATAGAACATGACCAGGTAGAGAAGATTGTAATCTACATGAGTTCCCTCAAATGACACTACTCAAATCAAGAGGAAAAAAGGAAAACAACTGACTCGAAGATACAAATAACATAAAACACCAAATCCTGAAGATCTGATTAATCAAACTATATTGGAGTTGATGAGAAGATCAACCCACAAATCCCAAGATTCTTCAACAAATCAAGAACAAGAAGCAACAGATGTAAGGCTTTGATACCGTATTGGAGTTGATGAGAAAATTAACCCACAACTCCCAAGAATCACCTACATGCAAACACCTGTCACAAAAAAGAGAGAAGCAAAAGCTATAGAGGCTTGAATGCAAGGATCCATGAAAGAGGAGACATTATTGATGTGCAAAAACAAAAGTTACAATACAATGAAAATTGAGTGTGTTGTGTTAATGATTACAAGAGAGATCAATTCTTATAAAAGGAGATCAAAATCCTAAAAGGAAACCTAGGTTGCATAATAATAATTAATAAAAGAATTAATTATTATATGCCTAAAGTTTAGCTTAAGTAAAGAAAGAGATAATACGTGACTTAATAAATAAATCAATATGATTTAATTAATAATAAAAATAACTTATTACTCTAACACATTCTACATGAGTATATGTGGCTTTCATTTGAAATTGTTGGATCACGTTCTTCTACTTTGGATTGGTGAAGGGTGTGTGTACTATGCTAGGTACGCTGCTACTATTTTTGAGATGCTCACTATGGAGGCTATGCAACACATCATCAGTAGGTGCACCAAAGTTTGGACTATTTGTTTGATCATCTTTTTAATTTTTTGATTAGATCAATCATTCATAATTATCTTGCTAATTCATTTGGATAGTACTTGAAGGGTTTATATTAGTTTGTGTCATGTTCCTATTAATAGGGTCTAATTTATCATATTATATATAAAAATTATCATAGAGTCAATATTTAATGTTGAGTTTTAATACACTTATATTTCTAATTATAGTTTTTAACTATATTAGAAATGAAAAAATATATTTAAAGGTTGTATAGTGATATTGTTGTTGTTTTTAGAAAATCAATTGTCCTTGTGTTAAAGTGTTATAGTCAAGGTGCATTATCGGTAGAACCCGACACCTATTTTATTTTTTGTTGATTATAAAGGGGTAGTTATGGATAAATTAACCTTCACCGAGAAATTCAATGGTAGATACTTTCATACATGGAAGATACAAATGCAACTACACTTGATAGAAAAAGATATGTGCGATGTTGTCAAACTGAATTCAGTAATACCAACTGATGTAGGTGAACTTTTTAAGTGGAATGTAAAAAACAAGAAATCTTTGGGAACTATTGGTCTTGGCCTATCAAAAGATTATTTAAACCATGTGGATTTTGCGAAGTCAATAAAATAGATTTGAAATTTGTTAAACAAGCTTTTTGGATTTGAAGAAAAAAGTGCAAAAACAACATTGAAGCAGAGATTGTATGGACTGAGGATAGAGAAAGGTACAAAAATGACAAATCATATCAGTAAGTTCACTCTCTTCTAGATCAACTAGCTGAGATCAATGAGGAAGTAAAAGATGATGATGATAAAGCAATACTTCTCAATATTTTACTTAAGCATATGTCTGGAATGATGTTCACATTAAGAAAAGTAACTATTAGTCTTGAAGGAGTAATATCTACTCTACTTGATCGTGGTGAATATTCAAAATCTGAAGAGGCTTTATATGTACATAACAAAGCAAGAAAAGGGAAATAAAAACCCAAGAATATTCCTTAAAAAGGAAAAATCAAATGCTTCTATTGTAATGAAATGGAACATGTAATCTTGAATTGCAAGAAGAGGGCACAAGATCTACTAGACAATAAAGTAGATCACCATGCTTCATTAGCTGAAGAAACTGATTAGGAAAATCATGCCAAGGATGAAGAGCTATCATGTCCTAGTGATGACGAATATGTTCTTTAGATAAATCCAAGATTGGAGGTTGGAGGCATTGGAAGTTGGAGGAAAATCAATGTCCTCTTGTCAATCACTAATGATGAGGTCACTCATCATTTTGGTGGCATTTTATGCATCTTGATGTGTTTTATTTTTTAGTGTTGTAGGTGGTGTGAACAAGTGGAAATTTCACATTGTGGGGGGGAATAATGCACAATGTTCCATTCCTAGTTTGTGATATGTATGGTGATTTCCATTCCCTATTGTGCAAGCATAGTGGCAAACAAAAGCACCAGAGTAAGTCAGTTCATGGATCTTGAAAGGGTTTGTGGGAGGATCTAGAAAACCACATGACGAGATGGATAGATGGTGGAGGTTCCTATTCATGTCAAGGGTTTTAGTAAGGCTGTTTAAAACCATATGAGGAGAGAGAATTTCTTTGCATCAAGGTCATGAGTCAGTTGGACATGCCACAAGGGTGAACATATTGCATAAGAGTGTGTGAATTCTTTTCTACTATGTAAACATTAAGGGGGGGGGAATGTTAGGAAAATTAATGTTTACATTATATTTTGAAGTGATAGTAATTATATAAATGAAGAAAGGTAATTAATATTATACTAAGTGATGTTGTTAATAAATAACTCACCAATATAGGTTTGGATGGTTAGTTGCATATATTGTTAAAATAACAATATATGTGTTATACCCATGAATGATGTTTAGGGATATTTGTTAGAATACCTCCCTATTAAATAAGAGGTTTTTTGGCTATGTAAGTGGCTATATATTAGCCATTTATTGTGTGTTGAAATGAAGAGCATCGTATTATTTGATTTTAATCTTTTAAACTTCTTTCTCTTACCACATTTTAATAGATGGTTAGGACACCACAAGTTCGTAAGTATCTTACCTAAGATGATAAAATTTTACAATAAGACAATGACACATCAAGAAAGATAAGAATAAATAAAGGAAATGATAGAATTACAAGAACAACAAGGTAACAATGGAAACATAACATGAGAGATATGTTCACAGGACCACCAACTTAAATACATTGAAAAAACAAAGCAACAAGAGGTGGAGATAGAAGAGGTGGTTGATGGGGTAGGAAAGCTCAACCAATACAACCCTAATTCAACCCCATTAACTTGGTCATAATATTATATTTGTAGACACTAAAAAATGGCCTATTGCTCTAACACAATGACATTACTAATTTTCCTCCTATTATTATTTAATCAATATGCGTCATTCTACTATTTTATAAATTCAAAATCATCATTTCCTTTTAATTTCATAATTAAGTGATTTTAATTACCTTGATTATTAATCGTCCAATTAAATATTTCATCACTTATTCATCTATAAAGTAACTAAATAATTAAACATTATTTAATTATTCCCTATCTTATTATAATTAATTAAATAAACTTATTTAATTAATATTCCCTCTATCTAATTATTACATTTATGTAATTATGAAGTCATAATCTCACTCAGAATTATATAAATTATATTTATTTAATTAGAACTAATTGTTCCTCTCATAAATAAATAAATATTATTTATATATAATTCTCATATGTGCAAGTAAATAAATTCTTTTATTTATTTAATCATGATTATTCTTGCAAAGCTAACTCATACCAACGTTCATTTCACTCTTCAATTACAATTTTGACTATTCAATCAACATTGTTAATTCATCCCTCAACAATCAGTTAACAATTCAATCTATTTTTGTCTTTTATTCCATCTCATTAGTCAATCCTCCAACCGAGGCAGTCAAATAGAGTTGAATTATTACTCACTTTGAGTTAACTCTTGATTTATGTATGCATTTCTCGTGTTTCCATTCCTCTTTTGATATTGAGAATACTAATTGCCTAACAATCTCTTTGTGGATGATATTTCAATGTTATTATAGGTTTCTACAGATCCTTATTGGTCGATTTCAAATGGTGAACCCGTTGTGAAGTCACAAGACCTTTGAGGAAATATTTTTCTTTGCATGTGTGTATATTTTGTAGGTATTTCATTGTTGGATGTTGAAAATATCAGAAAAGATAGATCATATATTTCTCTCATCTACATTTGGCTGTCCCGACAGGACCAAATCATAGGATTTTCAAAGATTTGATCATATCTTTCAAATGACTTGAAAATTTTCTATGAATTTTTTTATAGGTTTCTGCTAATATAAGGAACTTATAGTCCAAAATTTAGAGTTTTTATATTTTTTTAAAAATATTTTTTTAATGATATTTCATAAAAAAATCACTTCTAGGCACAAATGAATGTATTTATTTAAAAAAATTACATTTATGAAAAGGTCTTGAAATTATATAGGGTGTATGTTCTCTGTGATTTTAATTTTGATGGGCAATATATATATATATATATATATATATATATATATATAAATCTTTGAAAACTGGCTTGTTTTGATAAAATGGGTCCCTAGGGTGCAAATTAAGGAATTATACTATGATTTTTTTATCGATAATAAGATAAATTTTATTAAAATATAAATATTTTACATAAGTGATCATAAATGTCCATAAGAAGTTTAGAAAACATCCACCCTTCTGCTAACTTTTGGTCTAACCCTTACTCCCCTATTCAAAGATATCTACTATACTCTATAGAATTGGACCCCACCCATTTGACAATAAACCTCTTTCAAAATTATAAATATTACATAGTCCCTTTGTTGGACTAGTTAAAAATTTCAATATAATTGCACAAAAAACTTGTACATCAAAAAATTTCCGCAGTCAAGTTCCGAGCAACTTGCCTTCCCATGTCTTCACCATTGATCATCTCCCCTTTTCACATTTTAAACCAATGATCTGCTATCAATATGCAACTTTCCATTATCATTAATTGCATTAATTGATATACAAACATCACCTAAAACCATCCAAAAAGGTTCCTTCAAAACTTTCCTGCTTCGTCCTGCCTCACTTTCTAGATTCATTTCAAGGTTTCCTGCCCTTTTTTGTCCTCTATTTCTATGACACATCCACTAGAAAGGCACACACCTCCACTTCTCACATCTCCTCAAATTCCTTAATTTCCTTCTTCAACCTAGTCCATGCATCAACAATCTTCAACATATAATCTCTTTTGTTTACTTTTCCAAACCAACGAACAAATAACACACATCCAAACACTCTAGCCTCATATTCATCCTCAAAGCACTCAGAGTAGTTGAAAATCACCCCAAGGATTTCCCATTCCAAAATGGAATCAAGGCCTAGCAATAAATCACCCTAAAATAGGGTTGTTTCTACCTATTTCACCTGGTTCACATTCTTCCCAATTTCTAACCCCCAAGCCACCACCATTGATATTACATCAACATTAACCCACCATTTCCTTTTCCTCTGCATAAATTGCTCACCTAGCACATCCAAAACCACCTTAACTATAGCATCGTCCTTATACTTCACCAAACCATGAATTCATTCTTTCTTGATTGGCTCTTTGAACCCTTTTTGTTGTTTATTAGTATCCACCAATGATGCAGCTTCCATCTTCTATAAAATTTGACCGCCTTTGTTCTACTATTATTTTCGTATCTACTAAAACCACCCACACCTCTACTATCTATTACACTTACTTATTTTACAATCACCTTTCATTTATCATTTAAACAACTCCATCGACGGTTAATAAATAATGATGAATGCCGCATATCTTTCAAATCCCATCACACCCTTCGCACGTCCCATCCCCATCATTAAAATCTACAATGGATCTTGTGAGGTAACCCAAATTCACTCTCCATCCATAGGATGACATTATCCTACATTCTCCATTCTGTCAAAACAAAACTAAATAAATGATGGTTCATCTTGGAAAGTGTTCTATTATTATTTAATTTTCTTCATGAAAGGTAGTTGTCCAATTTGATATTATGTATGCCTCAACATTCCTTGTCCGTTTGATATGACTAATTTAAATTTTTTTGAATAAATTTAACAATTCCCAAATTTCATCAATGTAAACTTGTAAATGCCAAGCCTTTGTCTATCTCCTACTTATTGCATTAATAATTATCAATGAGTCCCTTTCCAATTGCACCTATCTTAGATTTTCAAGTCTTCCTAGCTTTAAGGCAAGTAGTGTAGCCTTCACTTCTGTAACATTGTTAGTCCCATCTTGGATCCACTGAGAAACAATAGCCAAAGTATTACCATTTGAATCCCTCATAATAGACCCTGCCCCCGATAATCCCAGGTTGTCTTTAGACGCTCCATCGAAATTAGTTTTGATCTAACCATCCTCTGGCGCCATCCATTTCACCTTTTCTATAAAAATTTCCTTTTGACTAATCAACATTGACTTACCTTCTGGTCTTACTTTAATTCATGGCCAACCTTCTTGAATATATTTATCCATTAATGTGAAGGCAGTCAAGGTTCTTCTTCTCTTAGTAGTTGCACTCACTAATTCTTCAATTGAGTTATTGATACATAGTTTGATTCTATCCATAATTTCTTCTCTTTCTTAGAAAATCCTTTTATTCCTTTCTTTCCAAATTTCCTAAATAACTATTGAAGGACATACACTCCACACACTTGAGAGAATGGACCTCTTAAGGGCACATGACCACACTACTACATTTGACCTCATTTTTCTACCAAAATTTTTGACCATCAATTAAAAAGGTTTAGGTTGGTCGGATTATAGAAGGAAAAATTCCTTTTTTTTTAATCCATGCCCATGTTAGTCAAAATTTCGACCAATACCATGTAGGTCAGAATTTCGACCAACACAGGCATAACTTTAAAAAGAAAAAAATTTTTGTATCTCATTTCATTGTTTGGTTTTAACTTGGAGCGTGCAAAGGAGTTAGAGCTTGTGATTGTTTGAACTGTTATTTGGTGAGAGTAAAAGGAGGACCGCTTGCCTGCGAGGGTTGCCACTGTGATTTGGTGTAAAAGGAGGACCGTCTGTAAGGATTTCCTTACTCTGCATTTGTATGGCATTGTTTTATTGGTTACCTACTTAGGGCACGTGAGCAATGTGCTAGGGCATCATGTATTTGGTATTTGCTGGCACATTTTTTATCATTATTTATATAAATTTGATTCAGAGATGAACTTGCAGAGATGAACTTGCAAAACCCTAAATTTTTGAATCACTGCTTCATGTTACACTGTAAATGTACTAGTGTTAGGTTTATGATTGTAAGGTTGGAAGAGGAAATATTGCAAACAAGATTGAGAAAATTGTGTTTTTAACATTTTTTTACTGGTATTTGTTTTCTACCGACTTCGTGTGGATTGGAATGTCAAATCTAACTCCACAGGAAGTCTACCTAGAGTCATAGCTTTCAATTGCGATTGGTCTGAGATCATTTGGTGGAGAAATCTGAAAAAAATCATGTGACAGTCATCTATAGACCATTTTTGACATAAAACTAGGGCAATCAACTTTCTACATTCGACTTTCTATGGACTCTTTTAGACCAGGTGTGACTGTCTACACACTATGGCTTCAGAAGTGCTTAAAAAGACCCCAAATAACAAAGAAACCATAGAATCCTTCCACTCCCAAGACTCAAAACCTTCATCAATCTTTAATAATGTCTAAAAATGAACAAACCTTAAAGGAATAGGGTTCAGTCCACCGAGAACCCCAAAATCCCCAAATTTAGCACTTCTAAACCCTTAATCCAAGGGTTTCTTAAATCTCCTATCTCTGATCACTTCTAGGTCCAATAGGTAGTTGTTTCACCATTAGATGATCATTATAAGATGATCCAAATCATAATCTATGTTCCTCCTTCAGACCAAATGACTACTGTTGTAGCATACCGAACAAATTCATTAAGTTTCCTCTATAAATTATGGTGATCACCCAAACTTTCTTCCTTCTCATTACATTAATGGATTAGGGAAATATAGTAAATGTTAATACTCAGTCATTCCATGTGTTATAGTGGTCAGAGGTCATGGAATGACCATATTCTATTGGAAACTCACAAAACTGTCAAAGGAATGGCTGAAACTATGCCAGTCAGAATTAATTGAGTAAAAATACAAATACAAACCTCACAAATGCATAGATGTGGTCTAGGATCAATATCTAACTATTCAAAATGCATTGAAATGTAAGAAAATGACAAAATTAATCCAAAATCACTCTTAGAACTCAAGGAAATTATATTTGAAAGAAGTTTATTTATCAAAAACTCAGTACAATCTGTACACCAGGCCTCTTCCACCATACAATGAAACTTTGGCATATTTGATGGACTCCTAGAAACTACCCCAACCAATCCCAATCAGTTGGATGGATTAGTTTGCACTAAAACATAACAAAATCCAATTCCCTCCATTTTCTAATAATCGTTGCATTTCAAATTTTTGAATTTGCAACATTACAAATTTGGAGTTTTTGAAACTTTTAAAGATAATGAAGCCTTAAGACTTTGAAATGTGACCCAAATGAACTTATTAAGCATTATTAAAATCAAATCTAAACTATTATAAACTTGTAACACCAAATACCATCCTAGGCTCTTATTTTGATCCTAAGGCCTATTAGGCTTTTTAAGACTTATTACATATTTTCCATTTGCATTGCATGGAATGACCTTATAGGCCATTATAGGTGCCAATACATTCCAATTGATGTCTTTAGATGTCATTAGGTGCATGGTTGTCATTATGGACTCCTGGTAGTCTTTGGATGTTCTAGGTGCCCCTGCACTATGTTCACCACCTTTGAAAGGATTCTTGTCCCAAGAATCAATCCTGGCATTGGATGTCCGATTCTGAACCAAAAATTTCAAAAAAACATCAGCCAACTCAAGATATGAAAACATGTCTAAATTCATTAGGTGCATGGTTGTCATTAGGTGCATGGATGTCATTAGGTGCATGGTTGTCATTATGGACTCCTGGTAGTCTTTGGATGTTCTAGGTGCCCCTGCACTATGTTCAACAATTTGAAAGGATTCTTGTCCCAAGAATCAATCCCGGCATTGGATGTCCGATTCTGAACCAAAAATTTCAAAAAAACATCAGCCAACTCAAGATATGAAAACATGTCTAAATTCATTAAAAAAATTCATATTACATCTCATTAACTAATGTTGAAGTCAGATTGGGCAATAAAAGTGAAAATATTACGCCATCCAAACGTGCACAAAACTATTCAAAACTCCAATGAAATGTAACACCATATCCTAGCAATCATTTGAATCCATATCAACCATAAAAATAAATGGTTGTCAACAATATAGTCAGACTGTACCCTCACGGGCAGTGACTGGCAGATTTCAAATGAATTTACATTTTCATTTCTTGAACATAGTTTACATTCACTGTTATGATCTGGAATTGATCATTAAATTGGTCCATTCCCAATACTCATTAACTTAGTTTACATTCACTGTTATGATCTCTATAATCTTGAACAATGGAGTTTTTAATTTCTAGTTTCTAGAGTGTATTTATTTTGATGTTATGTAAATTTAATTTAAAAATCAATAATATCAATACAAGTATAAGCATTGTTAAGTGTATTTGTATTCTCAATTCAATTCATGCAAGAATATGATGTACTTTACATACTATTAAATTTTTGACAAACTTTCACATATTAACTTTTGAAGTAGAACTAAAGGCAATGCATTGTTGTTAACTTGTTATTAATAAAAAAATTATTGGCAAATCAGAAATCAATTATTGTTCATGTTGTAAAAATAAACTATTTTAACTAAAGTATACATGCGGTTTTTATGGGAAGAGGTTGAACAAACTATAATCTTGAACAAACTAAGCGGAATATGTAAACATTTGCTACACTATCTATTTTCTCTGTGATTGATTATAAATATCATGGTGTTTTATGACACTTTCATTAATTGTATCATGGTTGTGCTCTACCATTGTACTTAACCTTTAACATATCTCCAATGATTACAATGACTTGCACATGCTTGTACCTTATGGTTGTTCCATCTTCTTATTGTGATTGTTGCTGATTTAAGGCATGATATGTCAATGTCTTCTTATTGTATTTATTCTATTAGGATTTCAAACTGAGTGACATTTCCTTTTCACATGAGCATATAATTCAAAATTGCCTCTATAGAAGAAATTGTTCATTAATAGTAGATAGATGTGTTTTTCCCTATGATCTCATGATAATGGCCATAATCAATAACTCTATAACATGATGATTGTTCCTTTTAAGAGAGATGGTTGTTCCATTGTTCTAAAAACTACACTTTGTTGTCCTTTTGACATGATAGCATTATATGTCAGAAACTTTGAGGTTCTCTTACCTTTTGTATGTCATGGCTTCACCTCTATGTAGCTAAATCTCACTCTGAAAATGATCTTCTTTTAGGAAACAATGAAAATCCTCTATGGGTTCATACTTATTGTGACTTCCCATGGCACACTATCATTGCTTGTACACTATATTTTTCCAATTCTTTTAAATTGTCACTATCTTTGAAAATTAATGCCATATGTTGCTTACATTTGATTCAATTTCCATATTAGTTGCTCTCTTCAGTTGTATTAGGAACTTTTTCCTTAAGCACGTGTGATGCAAACCTAGATATAGATGGACATTAATGCATTAATGCTCAATTGAATGCCTTAGTGCAACTTCCAGAGAAAGGCCATCTAGAAGCTTTAGAGGAAATAATTTGTACTAGGTATGGAATCACCTCCACTACAATGCCAAATTATGATGTGTTATTATCTTCAATTGCAAGTTTCTTTTGCAAAAATATATTGTATATCTTTACAGACTAGACAATGTGACTGTACAACTCCAGAATATATTCTCTATAATCTCTAATTACAAATTGAAGTGTAAATTGAAGTAAAGTCTTCCTTGGATAAAATTCCAACCCTTGTCTACTAATTACAATACTTACCTTTATAGTTCACATGACTTCCCTAGGGATCTGTTAGAACTAAACTAAATTTGTTATATGCTAGTTGGCCAACTATGCCTAGGCAGCCAACTAGGAGACATGTCTTTTGGGAGGTAAAGACTCATATAAATGAAAGATGAAACTCTTCATCCAATGAAAAAAATAAACACAAACATCTGTGAATTATATCCAGATAGTAGTGGACTATATATAGGCAGCAATGAATTAGATGTAATTGCTTGAACTTCACATTCTTGATTTACTTCAGCATCAAGAATAATATCCATAGATTTAGTAGTCTAGTGAGGAGATTTGTGTAACTCCCAAAATACTTATCCTTTTGAATATTTTGTGGTCTAGTGAGCATGATTTGTGTGTGTATTTGTAAATCTTGTATAATCTTATAATATTTTATTTTTTTTGATTATATACAAGATACTACTAATGTTTGTATGTTTACATTTTGTATATTTATAGCCTGTGAAGAAAGTCCACACCTGACAATATGAACCCAGAACAAAATAATGAGACAATTGCTAGATTTTGGTCTCAGTTCCAAAGAAAAGATGTTGAAAAATGTAATTGTCCTTGCAAAAAGTGTAAGGGCTTAAAGAATCAAAGAATTCTAATCAAAACAACCCAGAGTCATTGTAGGCAATATGGTCACATTGAAGGGGGGCATGATTTTCATTGATTGGTGAATGTAGATTTCCAATTGGAGGAACATGGAGGTGTGAATATCCAAGCCACTGATAATGCTCCCATGGAAGAAGATGATCCTGTGGTAGAGAACACAATTGAAGATGATGGTATTGGCATAGCTGATAATGTGCTAGAGGACATGATTGAAGAAGATGGTATTGGCGTAGCTGATCAAGATGATCATGATGATGGTACTAGCACATCTGATAATGATGATGAAGATGGTCTTGATATATCTATAATTGAGAAGGCATACGAGCCCCTATACCAAGGCTCCCAAATAACTCTTCTCTCTGCTATAGTGTTGTTGGTGAACTTCAAGGTTATGAATGGTTTATCCAATGTAGCAATGTCACATGTGCTAAGGTATGCCATTTTTGTCATCTTCAATGTTAGCATACCATTACGATTCATTATATTAACAATTCATATTTGTTGTTGTAGGTTAATAGGTGAGTTTTTCTTACCACCATCAAACATTTTACCTCATTCGTACCTACAATTATCTACCATTATGAATCAAATTGGAATGAAGTATCAAACAATACATGCATGTCCCAATGATCACATTCTATATCATAAACAATATGAATTTACAACAGAATGCCCTGTTTGTCATACTAGTAGATATCGGTCACATCAAATAAAAAAAAGTTGCCTCACAAGAGTCTTCGGTACATTCCCTTTATTCCACGTCTTCAACGATTATTCAGGTGCACTAGCTTGGCACAATTTATGGATTACCATGCACACAATAGAAGTCAAGATGACATTATGCGAATGCTCGTGGATGGTTTTGAATTTAAAGACATATAAAAAACATGGCCACACTTTAAAGAAGAACCTCGTAATCTCAAGATTTCAGTGGCAGCGGATGATGTCAATCTATTTGGGGATATGAGATCTACTTACTCAGTGTGACCTGTTTTTGTTATTAACAATAACATTCCTCCTTGCATGTCCATAAAGAGGGAGCACATAATGTTGTTAATGATTGTACCATGTATTTTTTTATTTAAAAGTTATGTAAATTAATTTATAAACACCACATCAAGATGGTCATAATAATTATGTAATGTTTTTGTTCATTCAACTAGGTAAGTACCAAGTTAAAGATATGAATGTGTATATTGAGCCCCTTATTGACGAGTTGTTGATTTTATGGAATGGGATCACTATGTATGCCATCTCTAGACCAATAGGACAAAGAAAATTTCAATTCCATGCAATGCTTGTATGGACAATACATGATGCCTCTGGACTAACTCATTTTTGTGGTATGTTATATATTCATGTTAAGGTCATGTATTTTTGGTAAGTTATAGTGCTTACACATTATTGCTGTATGTTTAAGTTGTGCATGATAATTGTACATGATCCAATTATATGATATCTTTTAGGTCTTCAGACAAAGGGTAAATTCGCATGTCCAATTTGTGGTCCGAAGATGAAATCTTGTCATTCAAGAAGTTTAGGAAAGCAGGTGTTCGATGTGTTTAGGCACTTTCTCCACAATAATCATAAGTATCAAACTATCAAAAAACATCTTTTTAATGGGAAAGAAGAGACGACATCAAGGCCACGAAGAATAACACCTCGTCTATGGAAGTTGGAATACAATAGACTAAATCATTGAGGTAATGTCATTCCATCTGATGATTTTCATTTGAAATTTAGATTTTGATATTATCTTTTATTTACTAATGATGTTATTGATGCTCATGAAGGTTGTCAAGGCATCAATGACCAACTTCCTAGAGGAATAAAAAGTTATCCTAGTCAATTTAGGAGGTTGCTGTACTACAAGGATCTCCCAATCATGCATTTGTTTGATGCTATGCATATTAGAAAGAATGTAACAAAGACACTATGGAAAATATTGGATGGAAGGTGTGACAAAGAAAAAATGGCCAAAATTTGTAATGACATTCATGAATCCAATCATGCATTGAAAAATTTCATTGAATCAAATAGCAATGGAGACCGCATAAATACGAGTGCCCTTCCTTGGTTATTAACTGAGCAGGAAAGTGATGCATTAAAAAAAGTCATAAAAAAATAAAATTTCCAATAGGATTTGCTGCAAATATAAGCAGTCTTGTATCAAAGAAAGGTGACTTTGGGCTAGGGTTGAAAACACATGATTGGCATACCTTCGTCAAGGTAAGTCATGTTCTCTATTTACAAATTGCATGTACTTTTTATTGTATTATTTTACAATATATTGAAAAGATCATTTTTTAATCATTGTAGTACGTCCTACCTCTATCCCTCCCAGACTAGTTTGACAACAGTGTTAAACAAGTTATATACGATCTTGGAGAATTCATGAGGTTAGAAGTGTTATTATATTTATGACTTGCTTTACTTTTTATGTAATTTATTGTATATTTTTATCTAAAATATTGTTTATATGTTCTTGCAAGTTGAATATCTTTTAGGTGGTTATCATCTAAAGAAATTGATAAAAAAGATATAAAATATTGGAAGAGAAGAATTCCCCACCGTGTGTATGAAAAATTCAACTAGAGGTCAAAAGATTAGAACAAAATTTGATAAATGAATGAAATTTTTCCTTGTTGAGGGGGGGTCATGTTCTTATGATAATGAGACCAAAGGCGACATGAAGGTTCCCTTAAGGTACACACATCTTCAGAAAGAATGGGTATCCAAGGAACTACCTCTAGTTAATATTGATTTTTCTGTTAACAAAAGGATATATCGCATAGCTCCATCTTCATTACATGGTTTGGGCTTATTTTTCATGGATGGCATAAAGGTCAATTATAATAAAGTTTTTGAATTGATGGAGTATGTAGGACCTTGTTACAATTACAAGAATTGGATGCAGATTGTGCAATATAGAAAAAGTATGCATAGGTAAGCATTGTCAACAAATTATATACAATGCAAAGAAAATGATCAAACTAAAAGGCTTGCTATGTATATTGATGGAAGGCCAAAAGAAACAGGTAATATTGTAGGTTTTATAAATAGTTCTCAACCCATGTCAACTAATAAGCGGCCGAATTGTATATTTGAGGCACGCGAGGGAAATCATGTATTTGTATGTGCGATAAAATCAATAAGTGTAGGGGAAGAGCTTCTAATAGATTACAATTTGAATCATGTAGATACAAAAAAATTCCCTATCATAGGGCTGGTAAGTATAACATTTAAACCAATTGCCTCCAATTAATATTGACTCCAATCGCTTCTGATTGGTAAGAATTACTAATCTTTGTCATAGGGTGACATGGATATTCCACCTCAAGATACAGGTGGGGATGTTCCTCACAGTACACCTTCTTCATCAAAGGTAAACCTTAATTAGTGTAATTCTAAAAATTATATAGAAACAAATGTCATATTATCATGTTCTTTTCTTTATGGCTTTGGAGTTATTTTGATAGAATTTTACTGATATTGATGTCACAACTTGATACTTATTGATAGAGAAAAGCAAAAGAGGTAGTAGATCTATTGCGATATGAAGTTGAGGCGGCATTTATAGATGACATAGAATCTATCTCTAACCATGTATTCATGGCTACTCGAATAAAAACTAAATATGGTAAAGAAATTCTTAACCTTCTAATGGAAGCAAACGAAACTGAGGAGTCAAAGGAACTCAAAGAAGAATTGACACGTAGAGTCAATTCTATTAATGTAAGTAGTAATTAATCTTAAGCAATAATTAAAGTTCAATAGATGTTTATATTTTATACTATCTTATTGATCATGATCTAAAATATGATGTGTTCTTCTTACATAATGTTTTGACATGTGTGAAATGTCGTCAATATGGTGAGGGTTGTAGCACCGCACAACCTTCATGTAAATAATCCTTAAACCTTTAACCATTCATTTAACCTTTGTATGCATTATTGACTCAACTTATGTTTGGGATGCTTCTAGTACCCCATTTAATCTTTATCCATTGCAAATGTCTTTGCTAAAAATGTATTCTTCAGCTCATGATGAAGTGTAGACGCCTCCTTTGATTAACATTCCACATTCGATGACTGCATTGTCCACAACAAGGTGCTTGCAGACATCTTCCTCTATACCAGCTACAACTAGTAAAACCTTATTTTTCTATATTTTGTTATGTGCTAATCATCCATTGATTATTTTTCTTGTGTAAATTTTATACATTGTATGGACCTATTTTGTGCACTAATAGATACACCTACACCTGGTACAAGAACAGATCAGACCGGTACTAGTGAAGATAAACCATTTCCTGGATCAGCCCATGTTACTAGTACTGATTTGTTTGTGGGGACATTGTTGATGAACAAGAACAATATGGTTCCGTTAAAAGTACCAAAGCTTCCGAGTGCTTTAAAATTGTTATTATTTACAGTGTAATTGTAGTTTACTTATACATAACTCATTTTGGATGGATAATCCCATGATATTTTTGTAGGAAATGATGTTTTTTATGATCATCTTTTTGAAATGACATTGAAGCTATTTGGGCCCACCATATGTAAAAGGTACATAGCTTCATAATATTGGTACAATATTTTTCTTATCTTCCATTTATTGTACTATATTAAAGTTATGATATCTAACAATTTTGTTTTTTCAAAAAAGGTGGAATGAACAACATGCTGATTTAAAAAATTAGCTCATTATATCTTTAGAGCACCTCTTTGGAAATAAAACTTTTGACAGAGTCATGATTCTTCAAAGAGCATCCAAACATATAAAGACTATGAGGGACCAATATAGAAGGGCTCTAAAGGATAACCCAAAGTATGAGCATCCTCCTATGATTCCACCGATGGAGTGGAATGAAATAATGGAAGATGCAAAAGAGAAAAAGGCTAAAGGGTAGTGGAATTCAACCAGAAGATGACAAAAGAAGGTATGCCGTGATAGTATTAAGTAGAATGTAATCATGCACTAATTAGTGATCTTTGTAAATATATAATCTAACATGTTTCAACTTTTCATAGACTGCAAGACACATCGAAAGCCATAAAAGTGAGATTAACAAAGGTTGGCCAACACAAACTTGGCTCTAGTGGCTATATGAAACTTCACTCTCAGCTTGTAAGTAGCAGCATTGGAGTTTCATATCAAATTTTTATATATAAGGTTGCAAACAATTCTGTTTAATCAAATCAACATGTAAAAGTGACGATATTAAATAAAAAAGATAGGGCACATAATTCAATGTAGAGCCCATGAAAGAAGACAAGAGAATAGCCTTGAAGGAAGGCTATGAAGTCATGGCTACACACCTATGCCAAGAATCCAAAAGCCACAACGAAGAATATGTTGCTCCAGATGAGACACAGGTAATTGGTCAAATGAAAAGTAAATCAAATTGAATAGTTAATTTCGAACATAAATTGATTATTTCATGGTAACAATGCGCATGACATTTCACTATAGCCTTCTGTTGGTGCACATATAAGTCCACACTTAAAATTTTAAAATTTAGATTTACCTTGATTCTCAAACCTTATAGAACTGGGTTCATATGATTCTGTTAGTTCACATCATGCCTAGTTCAGTCCAAGAATAGACCTTGAACCATTTTGAATCAGTTCAAACTAGTTCGATTGGTACTAATAGGTTCAAGAGGTTCGTCGAGTTCAAATGGTACAGAGAAAGTTTGGTGTTACAAATAGTTTGGTGTTTTCAAAGTTCAGAATTGCCTTTGGTTTAGATTAAAGTACTCAGATCCAGGCTCTAGATTCAAATATCAAAAGAAAAGGTCAATGTCAAATATCTGATTGTCACGAGGACTAGAAATAAAGGAGAATCATATATGCTGAAAGATGAGCTTATTTCCATAATGCGAAGGGGAATGTGCTAAGAATGGACTTTTGCCAAAGCTATAGGGTGCAAAAAACATTGGCAGACCATTGAGGTTGATATTTAGATGTGATCTGACTAAGAAAATGAAGGATCCATGACCAAGAACTTGTCATCTTATCTAGATTAAATTGTTCAGAGGCCTTTTGTAGACAATTCAAAAAGGGAAGCTACAAATTGTTTGATAAAATGCTGAGATGCAATCGGGACCCATTACAATCACCAGCTTGAACATTGATAAGTTGATAATTGAAAGAGATGGAAACATCTAATTAGCCCCATTTAGATATAATCCTCATGATTGGGCATAATCAGTGACTAGCAACACAGGCAGATGGTTTGATCAAAGACACATCGTGAACAAGGGAGGCCACTGATTTCTACAAATGCAACCTTTGTGAATTTTAAGATGGAAAATATGAGGATGTTGACTAGATGCAACAAAGATTGGTTATGAAGATCCCTGCTTGTCTTTCTTATCAAGGTGGACTCCAGATCTTCTTTTCACCTATCATCAAATTGTTGAATCTGAGTTGTAAAAAGAGTGACGATCACCAGGCTACTCATGGGCATGTATTCTCCTCTGTTTGTGCCGAATCAGCAATTTAAAGTCCCAAACAGGAAGGTGGTAGCAGCATGCCTAGTGCATCTAGACAGAGTTATTCTCAAGACAAATAAACAAAGGATTCTGATGCATCAACTCCTAGATCCCCAACAACAAGCCAAAGCAGTCCAAGGCATAGAAGCTCAACCCAATCCCTATTAGATGAGGCAGAAGTCGATCCAGATCTTGTGGTTGATGACATTGATGCAGGTGATGAAGAGGACGATGAGGGAGAGGACCTTTACACACACAATTTCATGCAGTAGGACTACCAACGTCTGGAAGCATAGGACCGATATGAGTCTATAGATTTGGATGATGAACTATAAGATGAAATAAGTTTTGATTAGATTATGGTGGATCATCAAGCAACAAATGTTGTGCTTGATGCAAGGGGAGGAGCTTCTGTAAACAAAAAACTTCCTAGGATTTTACATGATCAAGACATAGATGATGATGCTGACTTCAAGCCACGGTGAAGATAGCATGTCGAGCCTCCAGTCACTGACCAAACTAAGGAGGAGCCTTACGAGGAGGAAGAAGATGAAGAGGGTGAATATGAAATGTACAATGTTCAAGGAACTTTAAGAGAATGGGTGACTAGGAGATCTAGAGTTTTTCTTCAACTGCAACAAGTCAAGTATGATTGTAACAAATGTGGCACTATTCTAGGGCCTTTCTTTCCAAAATCCTATTCTAAAGTGAAAGTAGGCTCTTGTCCTGAGTGCCAATCAAAGGGTGCCTCAGTAGTTGGGCTTACAACAGTAGTCCATAAAGACCCTGTAACACGAGAGTGAAACTTGGAAGGAGGTGCATTGGTCCTTGTTGACAGGGGTATTTGTTTGATTGATGAGTTTGACAAGATGAATGATCAGGATAGGGTGAGTATTCATGAAGCTATGGAGAAATAGAGCATTAGCATATCCAAAGCTAAAATTGTAACATCATTACAGGCACGTTGCTCTGTTATTGCTGTAGCTAATCCAATAAGAGGAAGGTATGACTCATCAAAAATGTTTTCTCAAAATGTGGAGCTTACCGATCCTATTCTCTCTTGTTTTGATATACTTTGTGTTGTCAAGGATTTTTTTGATCCAATCAAAGATGAGATGCTCGCAAGATTTGTTGTCGATAGTCATGCCAAGTCCCAACCAAAAGGCTCTAACATGGAGGAGGCATCTACAAGACTTTCCCAAGATGATATCTCAACTATGGGAAATGCTTCTGATCCAGAGATATTATCTCAAGATAAATTGAGGAAATCTGAGGCGGGAATCTTCGCATGGTCAAGGAGTTCCAATTGCAGTGAGGCATATTGATATGGCTATCAGAGTCCTACTAGACTCATTCATTTCAACCCAAAAGTATGGAGTTCAAAAAGCTTTGCAAACAAGTTTCAAAAAATACATCACCTACAAGAAGGACTACAATGAACTACTGTTGCATCTTCTAAGAGGGTTGGTGAAGGATATTTTTCATTTTGAGGAACTAGTGTCTGGTACTAGAACTCAGCTGAATCAAGTTGAGGTCAAAGTGCAAGATTTAAGGAATAAGGCACAAGAGTATGAAATCTTTGATTTAAAGCCATTCTTCAATAGTAGACAATTTGCAAGGGCTAATTTTACCCTGGATGACGCCGGAGGAGTAATTAGACATCCTGTTGCTTGACAGTTTATTGTTAATTGCTTTCATTGTCTTTTGATGATCCTGAGGACAATTGGTACTATTGCTTGGGCTGGCTCAAAATCAAAGATGGGCTAGATGGATTGGCAGTGGAAAGACCTACCTCAATATCTTAAAAACAAGACACCTCCTATCTATGCCGCTTAGTCACTAATAGAAAGAATGACATCTCTTTTTAACAAAAGGCCGTGTTTTTAATGTTTTCACATTTGTAAAAGAGTAATATTAAAATAAAAGCCATGGGGATTAGTCAATAGGGGAGGATCATGTAAAAATCAAGATTCGATTATGGAAACTGAATGAAGTCCCACCATACCTATTAATGGGAAGAGGCTCAACAAAGCAGGGGTTCTGGATTCTGCCTTACCCGAGAGACTTTGTGCAAGGGGAGGGATAGAAATTAGGATTTTTATTGTAATGCAGAGAAAGAGAGATTTTGGTTTTTGGATAGTGATTGGTGTACATGATCAGTAGTATCTTTGTTATTTTGTTGTGTCCAAAGAAAGGAAATGCCAGCATATTAAAAATTTGATTTTAGATGCTCACTTTCTGATTGATATTCATCTTGGAATGATATTGGTTTTCTTTGAATATGTATCTGTCACATCTAATAATCATCATGATTATCTTTAGACTTTGTGCTCTAGTTTTTCGTGTATTCGGAAAGAATAGTCTATCTTTCTCTCTTAGTTTTTTATGTTATGCAGCATTTGGATAAATGAACTTTGTTTCATTTACTGTTTATCTCTTTTCAGTTAGTTAATCCCTTCACATCTATATTGTGTTTACATATAGATGTTTGTAAACCTTTATTGCTTTCAGGTTAAAAGCATTACCGATTATAGTTTAAGTTAATTCATTGTAAATCTTACACGGGGAGCTGTACCCATATAATTCAGAGGGTGCTTACACTTTTCAATAGCGAAGTGACCCAACTGTTGGTGTTGGATGAGTCTTTTTGTTTGGGCTTTAAGGGTCATTTTGTAAGCATTTCCTCGGAAGACAAATCTATTCACCAACACCTTCAAATCCTATCACAGAACCTGGATGTGATGAAGGTCATGATGTGCATCATGGTGTTGGAGGTATTAATTTTCTATTGGAAATAAATTATGTAATTATTAATAGAATTTAACATCTTTAATTACAATTGGCCATGTAACCTTTTTTTGAATATTTTAGAGCATGTTGAGCATGTTGAGCATGTTGAGGTGGCAGAAGATCAAAATGTTATTGTACAGGATGTGTTGGATATTGATAATACATGAGTGGTGATTGAGACATTTAATATGTTTAATCACTACATTATTGAATGGGCACTCATACTGTTGTCATTTGTGTTTTGTCACTAATGTTAACATATGCTTCTATGAAGGAACCAGACTGGTAATCACAATGCACGGCGGGCGTATGAATGTTTCAGATGCTGTGAAGTTAGATGAGAGCTCAAGAGGATGTTGTGATCTTATATCTAAGATCACATCACTAAGTTTTGCATATTAAGAAAGATACAACTATTTTGGTAAAGACTGGTCACTGGACTGTGATAGTGAGAATTAACAGAGTTAGTCTCTGAGTTTTTGATATAGATTTCAGAGGGATTGGATTCAAGGTATGTGATCTTGAAGGATTATGGAAGAGGCACTGACAGATGTTCATTGTTCAGTGAAAGGTACAAAATGATTGGTGATGTCATCTGTGGCGTGTATTCTGGTGATGGCTTATTCTGAAGCCCACTTAGGGAATGAAGTGTGTGTCTTGTTTGGCAAGCATAATCCAAGGATGCCAGTCCTTAATTATTGTAATGTAATCATTGTAAACTTGTTTTAGATACTATGTGTATCTTATCAAGGGATTATGTAATTGTTTGTTATTAGGAAAGCCTCATGGGTTGACCTAATCTTGGTAAAATGTAATGAGGTATAAAAGAAAGGTCTTTTCTTTGGAAAAGACATGGATGGAATATATGTGAATTAAGGAGGTTGTGAAGGTTGCAAACTTGTGTCTGCTATATGTAGAGTAGAGGATTACTTGTGGACTTCATTGGAACTGATAAAGAAAAGACATTTGCTGGTAAACAGTTCAAAGATTGTGTAATTCTTCATATACACCTATTGCGAACTAGTGAGTTCTGAAGGTGGATTTAACCTTCTTTGGGCAGTGAGCCCTCTATTGTTCTTGACTCCTAACAGGGTCTATCCTCTAACAAGGACTATGTACTGTAATGTTTCAATAAGCTCCTAATAGGGCTATTTCTTCTAACAAGGATTACTATACTCTTAGTACATCATTAGTGGGTGCTAATTCCCACTAGGGTTTTTACCTTTAATAGGGTTTCCCCGTAACCAAAATATTGTGTTATTGTGTTGGCATTCATTGTGTTCATTGGATCTGATATTGATGAGCTTAAAGTTTAAAGTTTAATATTCTGTCATACAACTAATTCACCCCCCTCTTAGTTGTATTGTGGACTGTTATTCCTAACAATTGGTATCAGAGCTATGGTCCTTAGAGAGAAAGCTTAACAACTTGAGGTAATCTTGGAAAATGGAATTCTATAGGAAGGATAGTCCTAAGTTTGATCCTGAAAACTTTGACAGTTGGAAAAACAAGATGCAAACACATTTGCTATGTTTGGGCATAGACTACTGGATGATTGTAAAGAAGAAGGAAACTTTGAAGGCTGAGAATGACTTGGGGTCAGCCACCGATGATGAAAAGAAGCTATTTTCATGCAACATGGTCGCAAGAGAAGCATCAATCATCACACTATCTGAGGGTGAGTTTACTAAAATCAAAGATTTGGATTTGACAAATGAAATTTGGAATAGACTAGAGGCACTTTATGAAGGAGACAAGTATACCAAACAAGCGAAATTTCAAAATTGGAAGAAAAAGATGGAGAAGATACAAATGAATGAAGATGAAAGCATTAGAGCCTATGTTCAAAGGGTTACAGAAGCTGTATTTGGAATCATAAATTGTGGAGGTACTTATGATGAAGATGAATTCATTGCAAAGATTCTCAGATCTCTAACTCTTGCTTACAAATTCAAGGCAATGTCAATTCAAGAAACTATACCCCTGACTCCAAACTTTAGCAGAGAGATGTTGATTGCAAAGTTAACTACCTTTGAAGCTACAGAATTAGGAGAAGCTACTCCTAAAGTTGAATATGCATTTAGGGCATCCGCACATAAGAAAGTTTCTGCACTTCCGAGCACAAGCAAAGAAGACCTAAGAGAAGAGCTTGGTGAGTATGCTGAGGAATGGGAGAAGAAAACAAGATGGAAGAACTTGTTGCACTGATTGCTAGAAGAGAGAAAAGAGGTAAGGGAAAATTTGAAGGAAAATTACCTTTGAAATGTTTTTCATGCAATAAGATAGGTCATTTTGCATCTAGATGTCCTACAAGAGTTCCTACGTACAAACCTAATTATGCAAAAATTAGAAGAGACAAAGAATGTTATTATGCTAGTGAAGGAGTCTCAGATGATGAGGATTTAGAAAATGAAGAGATTTGATTTGTTGCTATTAAAGATGAACCAGTTCATGAAGAAAAAGCCTTAGTATCTCATGTTGACAAGAAAACTGAATGGATAATTGACAGTGGATGTTCTCATCACATGACTGGTGATAAGAAAAAGTTTGTTAAATTGGTGAATTATGATGGAGGTGTTGTAAGGTTTGGGGACAATCTCCCAAAATCCATCATAGGAGTAGGATCCATCGCTCTGGATGGAAAGACTAATACAAACAATGTACTACTTGTTGAAGGAATGAAACATAACTTGTTGAGTGTTGGACAGTTAATGGATAAAAAATTTTAGTTAAGTTTTGTTAATGGTAAATGCTTTATCAGAAGCAAGCAAGGAAAACTGGTTGCTACCGGTTCAAGGTCTAGAGGTAATGTATTTGAACTAAACACATTTGGAGCCTCTTGTTTTGTTGCAAAGGTAGATGATAGTTGGTTATGGCATAGAAGATTTTGTCATGTTAACTTTGATAACATTGTGAAGGCAAGTATGGCTAATGCAGTAAGAGATCTACCAAAGATTATGAAACCATCTAACACTGTATGCAGAGAATGTGTTATGGGAAAGCAAACTAAAAGCAGTCATAAAAGAAAAAAGTTTACATCAAAAGGAAAGCTGGATTTGGTACATACATATCTATGTGAGCCTACAAGAACAAAGTCATACTATGGTGAAAGGTATTTTATACTCTTTGTTGATGAATTTTCTAGAATGATGTGGGTTACTTATTTGAGAGAGAAATCAGAAGCATTTGACAAATTCAAGTTGTTTAAAGCAAAGGTGGAGAATGAATCAGGATTGAAAATAAAGTGTTTAAGATTAGATAGAGGTGGAGAATTTACATCAGATTTATTTAATTCATACTGTGAAGAGCATGGGATAAAAAGACAAACATCTACTCCTAGGACTTCACAACAAAATGGGATAGCAGAACGAACAAACATAACTATACTTGATGCTGCCAGGACAATGCTGATTGAAGGAAATGTATCTCATGTACATTGAAGAGAGGCTATTGGAACAACAGTGTACACATTAAATAGAATTCAAATCAGAGATGACACAAGTAAGACTCCCTATGAACTATGGTTTGATCAAACTCCTATTGTAAAATATTTTAAAATTTTTGGTAGCAAATGTTATATCAAGAGGGATGATGAGATAGGAAAATTTGATGCTAGAAGTGATGAAGGTATCTTCCTTGGTTACTCTGTTAAAAGAAAGGCATACAAATGTTTCAATCTGAGATTAAGGAAGATGGTTGAAAGTAACAATGTAAGAATAGATGAGAAATTTTAGATACAAGAAAGAAAGGATGACATCAGTCAGATATTATAAGTGAAAGAAACCACTACTGCTGCCGAAGAAGAACTTGTTGAGGAAGAAAGTGAAAAAGAGGCTTGTGATGATACAAGAAAGACTACTGAAACTCCTAAAACTCCAAAGTATGTAAAAAATAACCATCCTAAAAATCAAATTATTGGCAATACCAATCAGGGAGTGCTAACTAGATCTAAAGTTAGAGAAGAAATTTGTTTGATTTCTCAAGTTGAGCCTAAAAATACAGATGCAGCCTTTAAAGATGAATCTTGGATAAATGTCATGAAAGAAGAATTGGATCAGATAAAGAAAAATAATACTTGGGAATTTGTTCCAAGACCTAAAAATTAAAATGTTATAGGAACAAAATGGGTCTTTAGAAACAAGATGCATGAAGAAGGAACGGTTGTAAGGAACAAAGCAAGATTAGTGTGTAAGGGATACTCACATCAAGAACACATAGACTTTGAAGAAACATTTTCTCCTATTGCTAGAATAGAGGCAGTAAGATTATTTCTATCTTATGCTGCACACAAAAACTTCAAAGTGTATCAAATGGATGTTAAATTTGCATTTATGAATGGAGATCTTTAAGAAGAACTATACATAGAACAACCAGATGGATTTCCTCTATGTGAAGACAAAGACATGGTGTGCAAATTGAAGAAAGCCCTATATGGGTTGAAGCAAGCTCCTAGGGCTTTGTATGCAAGGTTGGACAAGTATCTACTTGGACTTAGATTCAGAAAAGGTAGTGCGAATAGTAATTTGTATTTAAGAACTACCGAAGATGGAATTTGTATGCACCCTAAAATGGTCGCCTAGACTTTGGGCCCCATTTATTTGATTTATCAACCCTGAATCATTTTTTTATCAATAATCAATATTTTCAACATTATCAATTCCTTGATCAAATCTTAGTTTCGATCATAGATTGGATTTTTATCCTTGGATTAACCATTTTATCCTAAGCTTTTATTTACTTAAAAGGAGTATTTCCTCCCCTTTGGATTAAATAAAAAGCCCCACCTTTCCTCTTGTCCTAAGTTGCACAAATAAAGTATTATTCCTATTTTATAAAAAGGAGAGAAACACCTTTTGTCTCATATGGACACAAAGTCAATTCCTATTGGAGGATACTTGTGCACATGGATTGCTCCTCTTTCAAGCTCCACTGCTGATTAAAACTTTTGCCTCTTAATCTCCATGGCCCATTCCTTTGCATTTCTTATAAAAGGAGAGCTCTCTCCTTCATTTGCATATCCATCTCTTTCATGCTAATGTTATGCTGCAGGTTTTCTAGGTGCATTTGGAGCTATTGGAGATCATTGCTACATCAAGCTTTCCTTGGATTTCTTCATTGCTTCATAGTTTAAACTTCATCTTCTTGCATAGTAGTTCATGTTTATGCTTTCATAGCTTAGATTTCACTTTCAAGCTTTAGAATAACTCATCCAGCTTAATAGGAAGGGTTGTAACACATTGCTATTTCCATTTCATAGTTTAGATTGTACTTTCATTTTCATAGTATAGCTTGCATATTTGCATCCTCATTCTTAGCTTGCATTTGCATTGCATTTCCATTTGATTCTTTGGGGATATTGGCACTCTTGCCCTTGTCCTCATTCAAATCTCTCATTGTATGGTTGACTAGCAAGGTCACAAGCTCAATAGCTCTAGCTGAGAGCAAATCCATAATCTTGCAACTCCATGCATAGAGAGCTATGGATCGATTTGTGAGAGCTCATTATTGAGTCTCCTTGCATGTAAGGATCCATAGAAGTGCACCATTTTAGTGTGTACAGAATCTTGATAGTAGAAGTATTTGTGGATGACATTATCTTTGGAGGTAATGATGATCTATGTAAGAAGTTTGCTAAAGAAATGGAAAGTGAATTTGAAATGTCCATGATAGGTGAAATGAAATTCTTCCTTGGACTACAAATAACTTAGAATGAGAATGGTATTTTCATTTCTCAGACCAAGTATCTCAAAGAATTACTTAAGAAATTTGGTATGGAAGATTGTAAACCAGTAGGAACACCTATGGTGACTGGAAACAAGCTATCAATTGATGATGAATCAAAATGTTTTTTCAGACTTTGTATAGATCAATGGTTGGAGGGCTACAATATCTGACTCACACCAGACCAAACATTGCTAATGCTATTGGATCTGTGGCTAGATATCAGGCATAACCCAAAGAGACTCATCTAGCTGCTATGAAAAGGATTTTGAGGTATCTCAGAGGAACCATAGACTATGGTTTATGGTATGATAGGAACGATAGCTTTGAAATTCATGCTTATACTGATGCTAATTGGGCATAAAATATTGATGACAAAAATAGTACAAGTGGTGGTGCATTTTTCCTTGGGAAAAAGTTGGTTTCTTGGCTAAGTAAGAAACAAGATTGTATAGCACAATCTACTACTGAATCAGAATATGTTGCTGCTGCTATAAATTGTACTCAGATTGTTTGGATGAAATAAATGCTGACAGACATTGGAATAAATTTTAATGAGCCTATGGTTATCCATTGTGATAACACCGACATAGTAAACATGTCCAAGAATCTGGTGATGCACTCTAAAACTAAACACATCTCTATCAAGTATCACCTCTTGAGAGACAGGGTGGTAGAAAAAGAAATCAAGCTTGAATATATTAGTATAAAAGAGTAGATTGTAGACATTTTTACAAAGCCACTACTGAAAGATACCTTTGAATATCTTAGAGGTATGCTAGTGGTTCAGGCCCCTCCTAGTCATAACTAAATGATGCAGAGATGCATCAGTCCATAAGTGCTCAGAGCCTCATCATTTTATGGACTGGATGTAGGGATCTACTCCTTAGGGGGAGTGATCATGGAAGAAAGTTTATATGTGAAGGCAGTTGGCACCCTTTTCCATTGTTGTCAAAGGGGGAGTGTTGTTATGAGAAAATCTTCACTGTATGGGGAGATTGAGATTGTTCAGTTGAAGGACTTTTGGGTTGATACAACTTTGGGATAAGATTTTCCCATATGTTGACATTAATGGAAAAGGGGGAGATTATTGGATATTGCTAATACATGAGTGGTGATTGAGACATTTAATATGTTTAATCACTATGTTATTGAATGGGCACTCATACTGTTGTCATTTGTGTTTTGTCATTGATGTCAACATATGCCTCTATGAAGGAACTAGACTGGTAATCATAGTGCACGACGGGTGTACAAATGTTTGAGATGTTGCGAAGTTAGAAAAGATCTTAGGAGGATGTTGTGATCTTATATATGAGATTGCATCACTAATTTTTGCATATAAGGAAAGATACAACTGTTTTGGTAAAGACTGGTCATTGGACTGTGACAGTGAGAATTGACAGAGTTAGTCTCTAAGTTTTTGATATAGATTTCATAGGAATTGGATTCAAGGTATGTGATCTTGAAGGATGATGGAAGAGGCACTGATGGATGTTCGTTGGTCAGCACAAGGTACAAAATGATTGGTGACATCATCTGTGGCGTGTATTCTGGCGATGCCTTATTCTGAAGCTGACTCAGGGAATGAAGTGTGTGTCTTGTTTGACAAGCATTATCCAAAGATGTCGGTCCTTAATTATTGTAATGTAATCATTGTAAATTTGTTTTAGATACCATGTATATCTTAGCAAGGGCTTATGTAATTGTTTGTTATTAGGAAAGCCTCATGGGCTGACCTAATCTTGGTAAAATGTAATGAGGTATAAATGAAAGGTCTTTTCTTTGGAAAAGACATGGATGGAATATATGTGAATTAAGGAGGTTGTGAAGGTTGCGAACTTTTGTCTTCTATATGTAGAGTAGAGGATTACTTGTGGACTTCATTGGAACTGATAAAGAAAAGATAGTTGTTGGTAAATAGTTCAAAGATTGTGTATTTCTTCATATACACCTGTTGCAAAGTAGTGAGTTCTAAAGGTGGATTTAATCTTCTTTGGGTAGTGAGCCTTGGGTAGTGAGCCCTCTATTGTTCTTGAATCCTAATAGGGTCTATCTTCTAACAAGGACTATGTACTGTAATGTTTCAATAAGCTCCTAATAGGGCTATATCTTCTAACAAGGATTACTATACTCTCAGTACATCATTAGTGGGTGCTAATTCCCACCAGGGTTTTTACCTTTAACAGGATTTCCTCGTAACCAAAATATTGTGTTATTGTGTTGGCATTCATTGTGTTCATTGGATCTGATATTGATGAGCTTAAAGTTTGAAGTTTAATATTCTGTCATACAACTGATTCACCCCCCTCTCAGTTGTATTGTGGATTGTTATTCCTAACATGATGATATGGCATTTTCAAGTAAATAAAAATGCATGTTATGTTCTACTGGTTAATGAAATACATGTAACAGTAAAAAAAAGTATGCGAATTTAACCCATTTACTTGTTATTGCAGCAACCCCCTTTAGTGCAGCAACGTCATCCTCCTCGAGACATGAGGAAGCATCATAATTTGAGATCACAACCACAAGAGGAGGAGGAAGATAATATTGATGCTCCTGTCAGCCTTTACCTAAATAAGAAATCTAATAAAAACCCAAAAAAGAAATGATTTCTTAAAAATGCTCTTTGAAAAAAATTGTTTGATTAAATTTGTTGGATAATGAAAGAACGTTGTTTTAAGTAATTATCTATGAATGTTGTGTATTAATATTGAATTATATGTCATGTTAATGAATATTGTTATGTGTTAATGAATTCTTGATTAGTGTTGCGTATTAATGAATGTTATGTGATTGTATTGATTGAATGTTATAGTTCATAAATGGATGAATGAAGTGTGTAATTAGATGTTAATGGGGAATTTAGATTGATGTTAGTGGGAGGGGGGGTGAGGCCAGATGATCTTCCACCTTCATGTGGTTGGCCTTGTTAAGTAGAGAATATTAAAGTATTCTCGAAACCAAGTGAAGCTCAAACTAACATACCTTCATTATTTAATCAATTTCATTTGTTCCAGGTCTTTGCTCATAAGTGCATTTTGAATGTGTCAACCTCTCTTGGACTAATGTGGATTATTTCATTGGTTTGTGTTTTTGAGTAGGTGAAGTGTTAAATCAGTTCCTATTTGTGTTAAATCAGTCATTGTTTCTCTATTAAATCTATTTGTGTCCATTGAATGTTTGCACACCATAAAATTACCGACTTGGCAAAAATTACTGACTTGGAAAACATCTGGCAAAACCTGACAACTTAAAAACAACTTCAATTAAAAAATTAACATAAAGTTTATGCAAAATATAGTTACAAAATGTATCAAATGAGTTTGGTGGGGGTCTATAGGAAACACTTCCAACCCCTCGTAAGAACCTAGTGCCATTTCCTGTTATTTTTTATTGGCTTTGTGGACTCTTTTTTTTTGAACTTCTAACTGCCATTCATTTGTCAAAGGTAAGTAGACTCTTTGTTGCAAATTATGAGAGAGAGAGTGTGTGAGAGAGAGAGAGTGTGCGTATACATCTACTTCTACATCTACATCTACATCTACATATATATGTGTGTGTGTGTGTATTTATATATGTCTATATATCAATATAAATATATACACACACACACCCATCCATATATATATATGAATGCATGTATAATAGTGAGGAAAAATAAGTTTCCATATGGGGAACTCAAAACCCAGTCTTGTAATTTAACTTGAATCTGCACTGGCAGCTTAGAGGTACAATCTTAATATATAGAAAAGAGAATTCCCTATATTTAGTCTTTCAAACAACTCTTTCAGTCATTGCATTCAAACCTTTCTTTTAAGTCTTGGTGTTTTCCATCTATGGCATGTCTTGTCCCTCCAAGGGATATCTTATTGCTTTGGCCATTAATAATGTAAATTTTAACTTACTGTTATCATTGAAAGGAGTGTTTGAGAATGAACTATTAATGGTGTTTTTGAGGCCAAGATATCAGCTCTGATATGAGTACCATGCTCTTATCTGGATAGAGGAAGATAAAAATAACTGAACCAAATGTAAGTGCTACTAATTGGAATTTTTTCTTCCAACTATGTAAGAAACCTATTTTTCAGTTAAACCATTTGGTTATGATAGCTTTCATAGTTTTTTCACTAAATAGGTGTTTTCAGGCACAAATAAAAGATGTTTTAAAAGCTTTGGTATTTGGAATTTAATTCAATTTTTTAATAAGATCTAGAATACTTAAAACAATAGCACTGAAATATCAGGAAAACTGTCTAAACACAACTTTTATTGTTACCAGTAATCTTTTAGATGTGTATAAAATGATAGGTATTTGTGCCATAATACGCTTAAAAGAGTCAAGAATAATATGGCCATTCTATATACAACCAAGGATTTAGTCTCATAGACTAGTTGCAATGACATATTATGAAGAGTTACTTTAATTCAGTTATTCATTGTGCAACATGAATATGGCCATTTCATCTCAGATTGGGAATAATACATAGTTTTGGGGCTGTATGACAACAAATTCCTAACAATTAAAATCAGACTTAGCATGTCATCTTTGACAGAGGTCTTGAGATTTCATATTCAAAGTTTATTTGCAAGAAAGAATCACTACATTTATCTATGTTATGCATGATAAAATTTTATATTATCTACATCTTAGATAGCAAGTAGTTCCCCAACTCTTTGTTCCTGTTGACAACATTTTAATGATTAATAACTCATGTGCACTATATTTGTTGTAATCTATTTTAAAAGTCTCTGATGGATTATTCCATTTCTTAAGGTGTGTGTTCAAAAATTCTTTCTTTTTTTTACCATATTGGATTTACCATGTAATATTTTATTTTATCCTATAGGCACATGCAATGGCATGGTTAAATCTTTGATGGATCATGCTAATGAGCCTTGCATTTCTATGAATGCAACTTTTTCTATTATCGAGGGTATGTGCCTTTCATTTTTGCTTCTGGTCTAAGTTAGTGCTGATCATTTAATTTATTTTAATATTCTTGTCATACAGGCTTTCTTTTCTATAATTTAATTTAATTGGGCATGAGAAATAAGTTTAACATGAAAGTAAGGAAGAAAAGAAAAAAAATCAAGAAAGAGCTTAAGAAAGTAAAAAAAATTTCAGAATGGTTCATTTAAGTACTCTTGAGCTAAGACATAATATTTCTTTCTAGGCCATAAGAAAGCATTCAATGTGGCTGTTGTTACACAGGGACAAGTGAGGGCTTTCAACGTGTTGATGCTTACATGGGGTATGTGAAAATGAAACATTTGATTTAACACAAATAAGAACCGATCTCCATAAAATGGATGCACACCATACCTATCAGTTGATCTAGACTATCTTTGTTGTAGAATTGATTTACTATAGAATATTTTCCAGCAAGATTTTTTTTTTAAAGCATGGTTTTTGTAGCATTATCTACCACTTGAGAAAAAGTTTCCATAGCTAAATTTCCTTTCCACTGTTAATAGTTCTCTAAAGACTTACAAGTTAGTAAGTCCTTGGCTAAAGGGCTGATAAACTAAATAAAGTTTCAAACATATGAATAGATAAAACTCATACAAGCAAAAGCCAGAGCCAAATTGAATAGCATTGGCTATTTGTTAGCGGAAGGTCCTTGCTAGAACAGTCACATTTGTCACTTCATTAAGATGACAATTGTGTACTAATTTTCCTAACTGTATAAGTCATCATCATCTTTCTTATCTGCTATAGAAAATACATCCGAAGCACCAACAGAAGCACCAGGAAATCAAAATTCAGAACCAAAGCCTCGAGATTACTATAGTGTTTGTGCAAAGGCTTGATACTTCTGAATATCAGCATCACTGACACTTCTTCGGGCATATTTCATTGACTCCTCAAAATGAGCAGCCTTTATTTCAGCTACATAATCACTATCATCCTCATCCATTGCCTCGGGGTTCTCACTTCTTTTTCTTTCATGTTCAATATCCTGTAAAAGTGCAGAGGAAAGAGAACATGACAAATCAAAATAATAAGATAAAAGTTGAGGAAAATTGAATCAAAAAATGTAAAATTCTAAAAAACCAATTTAAAAAAAACCATTAAGAAATTCATAACCAAATCTAGTTTGCAAAAGTCGCCACAATTGAAACTCACCTTCTCAATATTTTCTCTAATAGCATACTTGCAAGCCGGCTGACAAATCTCTGTAATATTTCATCAATAAATATAATGGACGGGGCATTCTTCTTAGCCTCCTCAAAAGCCTTCTGAAGATTGCTTTCACTTTCTCCAGCCAACTTTGACATGATCTCAGGCCCATTGATACAAAAAAAGAAGGCACCTATTTTATTTGCCACTACCCTAGCAATTAAGGTTTTCCCAAAACCAGGAGGGCCATAGAGAAGAATACCCTTTGGGGGCTTCACGCCAATATATTTGAAGAGTTGTGGGCTTCTAAGAGGAAGATCTACCAATTCACAGATCACCAGTCAGAGCCTATCTCTCAAATAGTTCAAACAAAATGAAAAAACCCACAGTTTCACATAGAGCAGAGCAAATGGATCGCTAGAGCCCAAAGCAGTTTGGAAAACAAAATGAACAGGGACCCGCTAGCAACAAGTAGCAGAATGAGTGTGGACACTTGAAGATAAATATCTAGACTAATCACTGATTAGGATGCCATTGGTGATTAGTCTAGATATTTATCTTTAATTTTTTTTAAACATTCCATATTTCATTGAACTTTCGACTAACTGTGGTCAAAATGTGGCATTGCGGGTTTGACATCTTGGTCGGAGCTGCCAAATATTTTGACCAATATTGGTCAAAATATGATCGTCGTGAGTTTGGCATCCTGGTCGAAGCTACCAAATATTTCGATCAATATTGGTGTAATGCACAATGAACGTTGGTCAAAATACGACCGTCGATAGTTTGGCATGGTGGTCAATGCGGCTAAGAATTTTGACCCGAATTGGTCAAATGTTTGACCAATATACCACCACTTTCTAATGTTGTTTTTGGCCAAGATTGGCCTCATTTTTGACCAAGATTGACATCGAATAATCTATGAATAAAGAGACATGTCGATATTTTGACAGCAAAAATAGTGACCAAACAGTTGGTCGAGTATTCGACCCATTTGGGTAGAATGTTTGACCAATACTCCATCAAAAAATGGTGTAAAATGTACCAGTTCTAGCCCATAAACATATCTTTCATAGTGTTCAACATAGGTCCAAACCACCTTAGCTTCCCTCTCATCATATTCCAACACTCCTTTGCAAAGCTACACTATAATAAAAAATGATCTACATCCTCTGCAACTTCACTAGATATAACACATTTAGTAGGTCCCACAAAGCCATATCTCTTCCTTCTTTCTGATATCAAGATCCTACCCCTTATATCCAGCCAATTAAAGGAACCAACTTTAGGTAAAAAATCCATCCCCCAACATAGTTATATAGGCCAGTCCTTCAATTCCTCCCCTCTTTCCAGTAGCCTATATCCCAATTTCACTGAATATTTGCCTCTCTTAGCCACACACCAAATGAGATTATCCTCCTTATTAATCAACATTAGCTCCCTGGATTTAAATAAATCCTGCATCAAATCCTTCTACCTCTCTAACATTCCTAGATTATCAAGGATTTCCCACACCCGTTGTTCCCCAAACTAAGTAGTCTTCAGCTCCATATAATCACACACTTTCACTCCCCATTTTTTTGTGAACAAATTTCTTAGATCATGATATTCTACAGATTCTCTAATGGTCGCGTATCTATTCCAAGAGTCATTCTAAAAGGAAGCTCTTCTCCCATTCCCAATTTGCCAAGTTTAATGATTTTTAATAACCTTCTAGCAATCCAAGATAACATTCTAGATTGTGGATCTCCTAGGAGGATTTCTTATAGTCAATATTCTTTCTTCATTTTCAAAATCCAAATATTTTTATTTCATAATTTTCACCCAAAGCAGATCAGAATTAGAGAAAATATTCCAAACTAACTTTGCACCTAGGACCATATTCATAGTGTGCCAATTTCTAATGCCTGTCCCACCACACTTTTTTGCCTTAAAAATCTGATCCCAAGAAACCAAAGGAATATTATCCTCCTCTTGTGCTCCATTCCAAAAAAATCTTCTCATTGCCTATTCAATAAATCTAAGCATTTTTAAAGTGATTTTTAAACAACTCATAGAATAATTTGGGATTGCTGAAATCACTATTTTAAGAAGAAGAATTTTTCCTCCAGAGCATAACCATATTCTCTTCCAACCCTCTAGTATTTTCATATAGCTTTCTGATAAATCCTTCCATAGACTTATCCTACATGCCCCTTAAAAAAAGGGATTCCTAAATACTTCCCTAGCAATTTCCCTACTTTCATGCTCAAAATCCTACAAATATCTATATGAATATGCTTTTTAGTGTTGAAGAAGTAAACTTCTGATTTATGCCAATTTATCTGCTGCCTTGAGACCAAGATAAATTTTTCAATAGTCTATTTTATCACTCTTTCTTCTTGTAAAGAGGCTTCCCCCATCAAATAGGTGCCATCTAAAAACTTTAAATGAGATAGAGGATCAACACCTTCAGCCACCTGGATGCCTTTCCATTGCTCGTATACTCTCTTTTTTTAAGTTACATTTCTGAAAATGTCTTAAAATTCTACAGGGGTCTTCTCTTTGTGATTTAAATTTGGATGATAAATATTTAAAAAAAAAAAGATCTTTAAAAACTTTTTCTTTTTGTGTGCATGTGCAGGTGATAATCATTTTATCAAAGACATTGTTTTGAAACTACAAACAAAATTTTCTTCTCTTCCATCTAAAATCTTATTCTCTATTGTAAAATAATACATTTTCATTGTTGAAACTATGCACTTGATGCAATGAAAAAATGCAGTGGGCCCCCAAAACACAAGAAAGTTAAGATTTAGGAGCTTGTTAAACAACACAAAAGAGAATGAGAGATAAAGAAAAATAGAGAACCGGCTTGCAGATTCACACTTGATTAGTTGGAAGAAAAATTTGGATTTGGTAGACTCTTTAATTCATATCTGGACAAGGTAACTAAGGTTACATACAAATACAATAATAGTCATGTTGATATTGGTGCTCTTTGGTCTTATCATAACTAATTGCTAGGTTTTTTAGGTACTAACTTTTTCTTTGCAGCTTGTGGCTTGGAAACAGGTTTTATCCTTTGTTAATCTAACATTAAGTCATCTTTCATTTTGGTTCTCTAAAAAAGAACAATGCATGCTCAAACATCATGATTCATACTTCATTTTGGTGCTTAAAATTAATGTATCATTAAGAATTGAACAAAGGAAAAGAACATTTGAGATTGATGTAATAAAATGAACAAGGAAAAATACATTTGGACTTTGGTAAATCTAAAATTGAACAAGGAAAATCTCATCTCGTTTGGTGCTTGAAAATGAACCCGTGTGCTTATATGGATGATTTAGATTAGCTAACATTTGGCCCTTTTGTGTTTAACTCAATTAACCCGATGTCTTGAGTTCTTGGTGAGTTTGTATAATCTATTACATTAAAAACCATTTTATTTTTTTAGAGAGGTATGTCTTGAGAGTTTGATTAACCCCAAAAAGGATGACATCAAACCAAAAAATCCCTATAGTTGGTTTAGAAATAAGACTTTGAGAAAAATATGGTCTTATAGCTAACCAAGCTTGGGCAAGGTGTGTTGATGATAGTCTAGATCGAGTAAAGTATCCCTAAGAAGCCAACATGGTTAACTAGAGACTTAAGTGTCTCACATGCGTATAAACTGATTGGGTAGACTCCATAGATCTTACTACAACCCTGTTAATTAGAGGCCATCCAGTTCACCTACAAATCATTGTCTTATTATAGTGCGAGAGGGGATGGAAGAATTTCTCCCCAAGACTCCCATCATATGTGTCCCAAGATATTATGTTATGAAAGAGATCTTCATTAAAACAACAACAATACCTAGAAAAGGAAAAACAAAGACACATTCAAGAGGAATCTCATGTTCTAGATGACAAAAATCCATGCAATGAGCCTATAAAATTACAATTGAAGACAATTTTGCCATAGATTAGATTGCATGTATACTGCTTTTGTTGTGATAGACCTTGTGAAAACTTACAGCTTGAAAGAGTTGTTGAATATACATTGATCATTTCTTTTTTGAGTCATTCCTGCAGCCATATATTGATTGTGTGATTGTTGATTTTGTACATCTCCAAATTTTGTCCTACAACATCGTCCTACCAAGAGTAAACTAAATCAACAATTTATCCTACAACATTGTTTGACCAAGAGAAAACTGAATCAACACTTATCCTACAAACATTTGTCCTACCAAGTGCAAAAAAAAGTCAATGTTGGTCCTACAAAATTATCCTACACAGAGAGAATTGATGCCAACATGAGTCCTACCAATATCATGTTGATATTTCATCTTGGTTCCTTGTGATCAACATACTTAGGTAGGCATATCTTGTATCCTTTGAATCTTGATTTTTTGCACAATCATCATTTTAGTCTCAAAATCCAAAAATTCCAAAAAGATAGCTTGAATATCTTAGGGTTAAAGTATTGCACTTTCCAGAGACATTTTCCAAATTAGAGGGTGCATTTACCTAGGACATTCCTATAGTAGTCTTTCATTTTATCTTGACTTCGTCAACACTATTTTTATATATTTTCCTTAGCAAATGCACCTTATCATTTTGGTTAATATTTGTCTTATATAAACACAATTTCCAAAACTTATCAATTCTTTCCTACCTTTTGGATTCAAGATAGTCCTCAATATCATTTGGGTCTTTCATTAGAGGGCTTACCTTCAAAGTTTATAGAATCTCTCTTCAGGTAGGGTACTTACACTCTAGACATCATTTTTTTTATTCATTCCTAGTTTGAATTAGCATCCTCAAATCTTAAAAAAAAAGTTTCCCTTATTGTCATTTCCTTAATTGTCCTTGCATTTCCAAAATCAAGAAATCCAAAAAATTAGAATTTGATTTCCATAGTTGTCTTGCATTCTCACATATGCCAAACACACAATCCAAGAAGAGTAAATACATAATGGAATAAAACTAGGATCCCACTTAGGACATTGAATTTGCACCAAGAACTTTAACACTAGATATCAAGGATCCTGAGACATTGATATGCCATAAAAAAACACAAGCTGATAGTTCACAACTACATGAGATTTCCCCTAAGGGAATTAAAGCTATAGATGAGAAATTAATGGTTGTCATAGAGTCCCTAATGGAATCTAATATAAATAAATACCTTCACATGCTCTTACAAAAAGGAGCTAAGTTACCCACTGGGTTTGACACATCCACCATAGTAGAAGACACTTTCATGCCATCACCTTGGGATGCTCAAGGACACCCCTTCTAATCACTTCAATCCTCCCATCTACTAGCTCCACACAAAATACTTCCCATGTCACCATATTTTATAGTACCCTAGGGGTCTAGTACAACAATCCCCTATTTGAAGAATTTCTACCCACATCAAGTGTTCTCACTACCAATAAAAAACCTTCCATATTGACCTTGGCTCATCTAGCAAGTACCTAGAAAACAATGGTTGTAAGTTCCTCCAATACAACTGCCCAACCTCAGCAAAGAATCCCCCTATTGGGGGAACCTCAACAACATCCTCCTAGTGTTCCTCAACTAGATGTCCCATCCAATTCAGAGAAACCCCAAATCAGTCAAGGGACACCTCTGGAAAATCCTTAATATTCAATAATTATGAGCATTCTCTAGCAATCAATGGAAAATGGTCCTAACACTTCCCATCCCATGACAACACCTCAACATATTCTAGCACCACAATATATTCCAACACCCTATAATATACAAGAACCTCAACATATACCAACACCACAATATGTACCAACACCTCAGCATATTTGAGCATCTCATCATATTCCAGCACCTCATCATACACCAATACCTCATCATATACTAGCACCTCAACATATTCCAACACTTCATCATATTCCAACACCCCAACATATTCCAACACCTCAACATATACTAGTACCTCAACATATTCCACTATCTCAACATATTATAGCACCTCAATATGTTCCAACGCCTTAGTATATCCCAACACCTCAACATGTTCTGCCACCTTATGTGTATGCACTAAATCAAAATAATGGAATCCCATTTGTTGATCCTAATGCAACACTTTCTACATAGACACCTACTGATATGCTTGCTTAGTAGTTTCAAACCCTCCAACAAAAATTCATAAACCTACAAATAGGCTCTCCTAAAATGTATTACATCGCAATAGACCTCATTCCTTATCCCTTTGATAGGATGCTACATATGAAACCTTTTCAACATAACTTCTTCACACCTAAATTTGATACATACAAGGAAAGGGTGATCTCCATGATCACATAAGGGATTTTTTTACAACATGTATGGAGGTAGCCCATGATGATAGATATCTATTGAGACTCTTTCCACACATTCTTAGTGGGACAAACATGGATTGGTTCTCTAGACTCCCTCTTGGGATAAAGGCATGGAACAAACTAGCATAAAAATTCATATCCCACTATTCACACAACATTGTCATAGAAGTTACATTGATGGATCTTTGCACTACCAATCAGAAGAATTGGGAGAGATTTTACCCATTCCTAGAATGTTGGAGAAATGTTGCCTCTAAGGTATCCTTTCATCTACCAACCAAGGAAAAGATCTAAATGTTCATAAAAAACTATCAATTAAACCTAATGTGTAAACTGCACTCCCAATGCATTGAGTCCTTTGAAGAACTAACCGAGAAAGGGATAAAAGAAAAAATATACCTCATCTTGAAGGGAATCATCTTGAAAGAGACCAGTAACACAATACCTTATGAAATATACAAATACTGGTCTAAAAATAAGAATGTAACAAACAATGGTGTTATTGATGAAAAGATGGCATAACTAGTCTTACATATAAAAGCACCAACACATGTCCAACATACTCAATCGACACAAACTACTCACAATGATAACAACACTACTCCTAGAAAAAGTCATGAACAAACTAATGCACTTAACCAACAAAAAATTTATGCAAGAAGGAACCCCACTCTATGATGATAATTTACGTCTCTTGTAGAACCTCTTGATGATATCTTAAAGAAATTAATATATTCCCATTCAGTCACTTTACCTAAGATAAGACATTATGAAGTTCCTAAAAAACTAACATGGTGGGATGCCAACAGTTACTATAACTATCATAGAACTAAAGGACAAAAAAAAACTAGATGTATGTAGCTAAAACACATTGTCCAAGATTTCATTGATCGCAGTGAGATTGAAGTTGTCACTAATTTTAGCACCACCAACCAAGACCATAAGGTGTTCTAAAACCCATTGATGAATCATGAAAAAGGTAAGGCCTCTAAATCAGGAACAAACAATCAAGAAAGACTCACTTAGACCAAAGAAGACCCAATTTTGACCACAAACACCATCACAATCCAAGGTCCAGATAGCTATTGTGTTGTTGCCATATGTTGTACCAAAATAATAGTACAAGGAGTCACGTCAAAAAATGCTATACCGAGAAAGCCGTCCAACTCACAATCAAGTTAGTACAATCTTCTAGACAATTTGAAGAAGACCCCAACACAAATCTCCATCTATGAAATACTTTGAATTTCACTTGACCAAAAAGTAGTGTTAGACACAACCCTACAACATTCATTCATCCTAAAAGACCTAGAAGTTGATGAGTTTCAAACCATGGTAGGGTATCTGGCCAATCCACATCACATCACCTCCACTAAAAAAAGATCTTCCAACACATAAACCATCCTACAATGATCCTTTTCATCTATAATTTTTCATCCATCTCCACAAAATTAGGTGAGTCTTGATAGATGAAGGGAAGGTCAGAATATATATTCTCTGAGATTTTTGTATATCTCACCAAAAAGATTATAATAAGAGTCTATGACGATGAAAATGTCCCTCCAAGGAAATCATAAATATCCCAATTAGATTGGGTCCAACACCACAAGACACTACATTCCAAGTACTGGATCTAGAGCTAGGTTATAACATGCTCTTAGGGAGACCGCAGATCCATTCCATGAAGGCTGTATCATCTACTTATTATCAGTGTCTAAAATTTCCTCATGATGGAGTTGAGATCACCATGCCTGGTGATAGAGAACCCTTTCTATATTTCATATATATTAGAGGAGCTATTTCTAATAAGGTACTTGACAATCAAGAAGTATCAATTGTTTCCTCTTCTCAACATGGATCTTGCAAGTCTTGAAAAATCAATAGCAGAACCAACATCAAAGCTAAAAATATAGGTACAAGAAAAGGGATGTGGAGAATATACCAATGCAGAATTATTATATGTATGAAATCTACCCATCTCACCTTGTTCATATGGGAAACCAAGACAAACACTTCAATAGAATAACACTTAAAACTTGTCTATCCACCTATGGTTTTTTTTTGAGATGGGGATATATACATGAAGAGGTCATTAAAGACAACCTATCCTCCTTGTTGTATATAGATAGGGAACCTCCATGACACATACCACTAGTACACAAATATGGAAGAGGATATACCATATTCCATAAGTAGTGGTACAATGGGCATTCAAGCCTAGAAAAGAATGAGCAAGGAATACTGGAGCCAATTGCTCCTACCCAAAACCCAAAGCATTAAGGTTTAGTTTATAGACCATTTGACATTAACACCTGTGTTTAAAATGAAGTTGAGTCATTTGAAGAGTCCCATTTAGACATAGACTTGAATGAATATGAATGGGAATCTCCACATATTGCCAACCCCTACACCTCAACACAAAAATTTCCTGACTATCCCTTGAAGAGAAACCCATAGATCACAAAGCATGGATTTCATAATTCTGGAACAAATATGAAACCTTATCCTCATCCTCATCATCATCATCTGAGACCCATGAATATGCAACTGATTGATATATCAATACCATAACCTAACTTCCCATTTCATCCTTCCCAATGAAGGATAGCATAGCCTTGGTTTACCCCAACCTTATCAATTGGGAACAACAAAATCCACCAACCATAGATGTTTTTGAGAACTATGAGGCTATTGTTAAATTATTCAGACTAAGACAAATAATAACTATGGGAGACCACAAGTAAGGTTTCAAAATTGAGATAGACAGAACAATATACTTTAGAGAGTTATATCAATCCTCTAGTTAGAAGAATAAAAAATAAAATGTAAGGCTTTTGGGTGAAAAATGAAAGGCACCCTCTAGCTATAAAATAATAAAAAAAAAATTTGTATCCAAGGGTGAAAAAATACCTGAGGAACCTGAGGATAGAGAGATTGGTATACTCCCCATTACTAAGGATAAATCACCATTATTAGCAAAGAAAAATCAAGCAATCAATATTGGCACTATAGAAACACAAAGACTAATCCACTTGGCAGAGTCATTACCACCAGAGGAAAGATAACAATTCATCCAGTTCTTCAAAGAGAGACAAATAAAATTTGCCTAGTCATACTTTGACATGCTTGGGTTAGATACAAAGTTAGTACTTCACCATTTTCCACTAAAGCCAAGGGAAAATCCATATAAGTAGAAAATTCGCAAGATGCATCCCAAGATTGCACTATTGATCAAAGCAGAGTTAAAGAAGTTATTTGATGCAAGCTTTATAAAACCTATAAACTATGTTGAATGGATCCCCAATATAGTACCAATATCCAAATAAAGTGGCACTATAAGAATCTGTAATGAATTCCAGGACTTGAATTTGGCATGTCCAAAAGATGAATTTTCTTGTTAGAATAATTTTAGAGTAACTGAGAGGGGGGTGAATCAATTATCCTCAAGTCTAGATGTACCAATTCAAATTTATATCTCTTCAACAAAATTAGATCTAATCAACAATTCAACTCAATCTCTATAGAATATATCAATAACATAAAACTTGCAGTCCACTGTCCAAAAGTAATCAACTTGTAGAATATAAAACTTTTAACAACATTCACATCAAATAAAATTCATACAAGTATAACACTAGGATTTAACGTGGAAACCCAATTTGGGAAAAACCACTTGTAACATGCTACTGATTTTCACTCTTTTGAAGTGAGCTTTGTGAGAAGCCAACCCTGTTAAAGGTTTACAACACACACAGTTAGGTGTGACCTTGTTAAAGGATTTAATCACCTTGTTAAGAGTGGCTTGGTTAGAGGGCTTAAGAACATTCCATTAGAATATCACCTTGATTAAAGGGTTTACAAAAATGACTGTTAGGTCAACGTTGACTAAAGGAATTTGACTGATACAATGGTTAGAAAGTAACAATAGGTTCTGATCTGAAATATACAACTCACTTTGAAAAAATAGATCCAATTCACTCATATGCTGATTTACTGACTGAACTTCATTTCCATCTCCATCTTTGATTTGCTTAGAATTATCTTCAAGCAATCACCACAACTCTGTTTAGCTCTTCACAGCTTCACCTTAGCCTTCTGCTTAGATTCACTAGTCAATAACATCAACCTCTTCCACTCTCTATATAACCTCACAATTAGGTCATCCTTATACCTCCTTGATCAGGTAGATTAATCTTTTGCCTCTTAAGCTCTTTCATAGATCTTAGGTTTAGGTTAGATTCATCGAATCCTTCCATCATTTATTCTCCTTCTTTTCCTTCTAGATACATCTTCAAAATTCTCTTTGAATCCATAAGAAAATGGTTTACCATGCATTAAATGCTCCATATCATTCATTAATAATTTCACCACATTTTACATATCCCAAGAATTCAACTATGTCGGTTGGGATTCTCAATTCTTTCACAAACTATAAATTAGTGACACTTGGTCAATATCATGTTCATCTCCTTGGTCATTACTGGATATCTTGGTCATTGCTAAAAATTTCCTTCTCGGTAAACACTGTATTTTCTTGGTTAATTATCTATTACTTGATAATTACTAATGCTCAGTCAACACTAAATTTGTTCGGCTTATACTGCACTTGGTCGACACTAGCATCACTTGGCTTAAACTAAATTTATTCACTTTTTCTCGGTTAAGCCTATGCTTTCAGTCTGTCTTCGTCACTTAGTGTTAAAGATAAACAACACATTACCTTGTCAATGTGCCAACTAATCAAGTACCCATTGAAGTATCACATAACTCAACCTTTCCTTAGGTCCTCTTGTTATCTCCTCTTTTCAAATCCTCTTCATCAATCAAAAGATATGGTACTCTACTAGATAGCAACTGTCTTACCATTTAAGGTTTGACATCAATGACAATATAACAATTATTTCAATTGTAGTTTCCAATATTTCCCTTGCCAAATATTGACATGATAGTTGACCTCACTTATGGATATAAGATGCTATTGCTCACGGATGGTTTCCTTGGGTATAATCAAATCAAAATCACACTAGAGGATCAACACAAAATTGCTTTCACTTGTTCCTGGGGCACTTAATGTTGGTGTATCATGCCTCTTGGGATAAATAATGTTGGGGCTACAAATTAGAGATAGATAACAACCATTTTTCATGACATGGTGCTTATCACCATTGAAGATTATATTGACGACATATTGGAAAATTCCTTAGAAATAAACTTGCATTTGTTAGTATTAGAGCCAATATTTTAAAGGAATCAAGAGTATAAAGTTTGACTAAAACCAAAGAAGTGTGTCTTTGGAGTCACACCAGGAAATTTATTAGGATTTATTGTCTCCCACAGAGGAATAGAGATTGACTCTGAAAAGGTCCAATCTATAATTGCAATGCCTCCCCCAACAAATCTAAAGAACTTAAGAAGCTTACAAGGCAGATTAAAATTAGTAAGAAGGTTTATCTCACAGTTGGAAGACAAGTTCCACCTATTCCAATACTTATTATGTATAAAGACATAAAATTTGAATGGATAAAATATTGTCAAAAGGCCTTCTAAATACTGAAAGATCATTTTCTATCAACTCTGATCTTAGTAGCACCCATTCTAGATCAACCCTTACTATTGTATATCTCATCTATAGAGCATTCACTAGGGGCATTACTAGCACAAAATGACTCAAAAGAAAAAGAAGGGGCAATATACTACATTAGTTCAACACTTGTGGCTTATGAACTAAATCCATACTTGGCTGTAGTTTTTGCTTCACAAAAACTCATACACTATATGTTGAGCCACAAGATGATCCTCATTTCTAAAATTGACCCATTGAAGTATCTATTAGGAAAAGAAGCATTGACAAGGTGCCTAGCCAAATGGGTCATGATATTAAGTGAGTTTGACATAGAAAATGTGGATAGAAAATAAATCAAAGTCCAAGCCATTGCAAATCAATTGGAAGATGCACCTTTACCTTCTAGTCATCCAATGTTAATAGAATTTCTCGATGTAGGTATATTTTCTATAGAAGAGACAAAACAATGGAAACTATACTTTGATTCACACACAAAAAGGATCAGGCTTCAACATAGTCTTCATCACTCCTCAAGGAGACTCAATTCCTATAACTTACCTATTGAGGTTTTATTGCACCGAGAACATAGAAGAATATGAATCACTACTCATAGGTCTCAAATTGCTATCCAATGGAAGATCCAATAGTTACATGTATACAAGGATTCTCAACTAATTATCAACCAAGTTAATGACAAATACGACACCAAAGATGAAAAAATGATTCCATATAAAGCCATGGTAGAAGATATAAAGATACACTTTAAACATATATCATTTGAACAAATCTCCAGGATCAAGAAAAAAACAACATATGCCATGGAAACTGTAGGATCTTTGTTGGACATGCCTCCACATGTGACACACTGCGAGTTCATGGTCAAACAACTCAGGGTCCTTGCTTTTGAAGTCCCAAATACTGAGGTTGTGTGCAAGATTGTTGTCCCAATTCCCCTTAGCACCAAGATATTTGTGATTACCTTACTAGCCAAATAATTCCCCTAGAACTGTCCCACAACCAAAAGAAGTCCTTGATAAGGCAAGCCTCCCATTACACTACCATTACTAATACACTCTATAGACAGAGTCTGGATGGTACACTCTTAATATGTCTCAACTTGGAGTAAGCACAAATGACGATATTAGAAGTCCACGAGGGTATTTATGGTGCCCACTCTAGAGGTGTAACCTTAGCCAAGAAGCTTCTAAGATTTGGATATTATTGTCCTACCATGGAAATAGATGCTTGCTTGTTTGTCCATAAATGTAGAAAATGTCATATTCATGGGAACCTCATCCATGCACCAGCTCAGGAGCTATGGTCACTTACTTCACTATCACCATTCTCATTGCATGGGTTTGACCTTGTTAGCAAGATCCATTCATTATCCCACAACAATCATAAGTACATCATCATAGCCACTGAGTATTTCACAAAGTGGGTCAAAGGAATTCTAATTACCTATACTACTAGCATACATATTTCCAAGTTCATTTTAAACTATATCATAAGTTGGTACAAAGTCCCACAAACCGTCATCACCGATAATGGTTCCCCCTTAAAAAATAAGTAGATTGAAGACCTTTGTATAAAATTCCACATCCATCATAGATTTTCTTCAGACTACTTCCCCCAGGGAAACAGTCAGGTTGAGGCTACAAATAAAATAATAATTATAACATTCTTGAAAAAGATAGTCAATGAAGTTGGTCGGGATTGGCATCTCCAACTCAATCCCGCCTTATGGGAATACCACACTAGTTTCCATATCCCACATGAGCCACTCCATATTCACTAGTATATAGTGTCGAAGCTATCTTTCCAATAGAGGTCAAGATCTCACCACTGTGAGTATCCCCTCAACACATTATTTTAGATAAGGAATACCGAGTATCACAATTACAGGAGCTAGAGTTGCTAGATGAAAAGAGAAAAATGCACTAACATACTTGCAAGCATATTAGCAGTGCCTCAGGAGAAGTTTCAATAAAAAGGTCATACCATGGTCTTCTGAAGTTGGTGACTTGGTACTAATAAAAAATCAAAAAAATCAAGTAGAAAGAAAAAAGCCAGGAAAGTTTGAACCAAACTAGTTGGGTCCCTATATCATCACATCAATATATGGGTCAGAGACATATCAAATATCAACATTAGAAGGAAAGCCTCTATCAGACCCCATCAACAAATTGAATTTGTGTAGGTTCTATAAATAGATCTTAGGGTAGTCCCATTTTCAAAATGTCATAAATATACAAATAAGTCAAAAAAGAAAAATTTAAGGGTTACCTTGGCAAAAACTTGGCAATCAAGTATCTTCGGTTACACAAAAGATATAAATACAAGATAAATAATTTCATCCTATGGTGAAAAGCACTTTGGTGGCACCTTGGACAAGTACCATGGTGAAAAATGGGCAATCTGGCACCATGTGTAGAGATCATTGCTCCATTATCTATCGTTTCTCCAACTAGATGTCACATGTCATTACACCTCTTTCTCCACAATAAAAAATCACTATCATGGCTTGAGACTTGTTAGTTACCTTTATCTTAGCACGTCCCATCACATTTCGCACCAAGTCAATCCATCATGACCATTCTATAATAAAGTGCCCATTCTGTCCTGATTGGGGGTACCCCAATGTCACGATTCATCAAGTCATAAAAAATTACCAAAAACACAACAAATATTTTTGAAAACTTACCAAAAACATCAAGAAAATATCAAAACAACAAAAACATTGCAAAAACACCTTTGAGAAATTCATAAGAACATCAGAAAAACATAAAAACAGTCATCTAGGGAGACCATGTTTAGGGAATCTATGATAAGGGCCTTCACTTATGTGATACATTTCACATACCTCGACTCCAAAAATACTAACCCTATGGTGGACTAATGTTTTTTGTAAAAACTCCTAAGAAAATTGTTAAACACAACAAAAAAATAAAAGAAGCCATGAAAATCTTACAATAAATCTCCTTTTGTACATAAAAAATTCTTTCACATTAAAAAATAGGCATTGAACGCCATCATAAAAAAAGTATGAGCTTCAACATAAACAAGTCAAGATAGTCAAACTAGTCAACATGTCATCAACTACACTGCCCAAACTATCTTATCTAGCAAACCCAACAAAACAACAAAGTCTTTTGTCAAAAATCATGTTGTCTTAGATGAGGGAAGGAACACTCAAAATTAGACAAAGCAATCTTAGATGGGGTACCTTATTCTTGAAATCAGATAGCATCAACAAAATGCCAAAATTAAATGTCTTAACTACTGCAAAAACACATAGACATAATGCACGATTGTAACTTGTTGAGTCAAGTTTGTCTTATTATGTCTTGATTTTCGCAAGTCATGTTCTTATGCATCTCTGAGATGTCAACAAGTGATTTAGAGATGTCATGATGGTTCATGACTTATTTTCTTTATTTTTTGTTAGTGGAATATTTGTCATGAAGTTTTAAAATAGAAATCTGGGTGTTAGTGATAAGAGCCTTCGCATCCATATACAAATAATCAAGTGCAAAAATGCAATGGATACTTAAGTTGTGATACACCACACATACCTCAATTCTGAATGCTCGACCTAGATGGATCGACCCACATTTCTTATCTATTCATCGTGCTTGTTTTAAATGCAAGAGGATAATCATACCTGTATTGTTCATATCTTGGTAGGATGGTATTCGTTTATGCTATAATAAAGTGTCTCAATGATGAAAAATACATTGTTCAATTTAGTTGAAATTCAAATGTAGTTATAAAAAACTTTAAGCTCCCCGTTTACTATAATCTAAGGGTTTTAATCAAGGATTCATTCTCATTCTTTCATTTCTTAACTCTCATCTTCTAACAAGTTTCAGTTTTAACAATTCTCTCTATCAGTTCTAATAATTGTTTATGGACAAGTATCATGATACAACAAAAAAATTGCATCCTGTATGAACATGTTAGCACATATAAAATCATACATTATAAGTAGATATCAAAAGGCATACATCCATCATATAAATGCATGATACAAAAACACATCACATCATAGAACGTAAGCATCATAAGCATGAACACATTGAATCATAAAAAAACATCCAAATATGTATATATATATATATATATATATATATATATATATATATATATATATATATATATATATATATATCACATGTAGTTCCATCGTATAGAAAGTGCATGATACAAAAACACATCACATCATAGAAAGTAAGCATCATAAGCATGAACACATTGAATCATAAAAAAAATCCAAAAATGCATATATATATATATATATATATATATATATATATATATATATATATATATATATATATATATATATATATATATATATATATATATATATATATATATATATATATATATATATATATATATATATATATTTCATGGTATAAAATCATAAGGAGAGCTTGCAAGCTCACAAACTATATGCCTCTTCTCTTTGGTATGCGAGGCCTAGGTGGTACAAATGACAAAGTCCCTATCTCAATATACATGCACCATTTGCATTTCTATTGGCCGTGATGCTTTTCACCTTCCAAAATCTGTAACTTTTACATATGACCTCCGCTTTCAAAATTGTGAGTTGCGTTGTGATCCTAGTCACGATATCAACCAAATGAGCCCTCAATTTTATTTTTCGCTCATTTTATTGAGGGGGCACCATAAATACCTAGTTACTGACATTTTTCATAGGGGTATACTAGAGAATTAATTTTTATCAAATTTTCTTTGAAATGCCTAAAAAACATTATATCAAAGAGGGGCAAAATATAGACACTAAAAAATGACCTATTGCTCTAACACAATGACATTACTAATATTCCTCCTAAATTGTTAAATAATCTTGATTATTTAATCAATATGCATTATTCTACTATTTTATAAATTCAAAATCATCATTTCCCTTCAATTTCATAATTAAGTGATTTTAATTAATTACCTTCATTATTAATCATCCAATTAAACATTTCATCACTTATTCATCTATAAAGTAATTAAATAATTAAACATTATTTAATTATTCCCTATATTATTATAACTAATTATATAAACATATTTAATTAGTATTGTCCCTTTCTAATTATTATATTTATTTAATAATTAAATCATAATCTCACTCAAAATTAAATAAATAAATTCTTTTATTTATTTAATCATGATTATTCTTCCAAAGTTAACTCATTCTAACTTTCAGTTCACTCTTCAATTACAATTCTGACTATTCAATCAACATTTTTAATTCCTCACTCAACAATCACTTAACAATTCAATCTATTTCAGTTAACAATTCAATCTATTTCATTATGCTCCACTACACTTACCTTTCAAGATGTTGCTCCCGATCACTACTTCCTCCCGCCTGCTAAATTCAAATCCTGCACATTTCGACGACTCTGCTAGGGTTTCTCCCCATCGTGCAACATCTTCATCTGTAAATGAGTTTGTTGATGCTACTATTGGTGTGGTGACAATGGTTTCTCCTGCCCTTTCTCCCATGGTTCCTTATGTGCTCGGGGGTTCTTCCTTTGCTCCCGTGGATGATCACTCTCTGATGTCCAATCACGTTGCTACTACTGGCCTCATTGGTAATGGATTTGATGAGAAAATCAACCCATAGCTCCCAAGAATCACCTACATGCAAACATCTATCACAAAAAGAGAGAAGAAAAAGCTATTTAGGCCTCAACAAAAGGATCCATGAAAGAGGAGACATTCTTGATATGCAAAACAAAATTGCAATACAATAAAAATGAATGTGTTTTTTTAATACAAGAGAGATCAATCCTTATAAAAGGAGACCATATTGGAGTTGCTGAGAAAATCAACCCACAACGCCCAAGAATCACCTGCATGCAAACACCTGTCACATAAAGAGAGAAGCAAAAGCTATGGAGACCTGAACAAAAGGATCCATGAAAGAGGAGACATTCTTGATGTGCAAAACAAAATTACAATACAATAAAAAATGAATGTATTTTTTGAATACAAGAGAGAACAATCCTTATAAAAGGAGATCAAAACACTAAAAGGAAACCTAGGTTGCATAATAATAATTAATAAAAGAATTAATTATTATATGACTAAAGTTTAGCTTAAGTAAAGAAAGAGATAATAGGTAACTTAATAATTAAATTAATTTGATTTAATTAATAATCAAAACAAATTATTACTCTAACACCCCCCTTAAGATAAACTTAGGGAGTAGCTTAAAACCTACAACAACTACTAAAAGAAAATGGGTCCCGACAACAAAGGCCTAATCAAGTACCTAGGTACAAAAGAGTCTCTACAAAGCGGAGAAATAGAGAAAACCACATGGGAAAAACTATACTCCAAAAAGAGATGAAGAATAGTGAAGGACTGAAGAAGCCTCCAAAACTGGAGAATGTTCCAAAAAATTGAAACAAATGATGAACATGTAGAACACCATTGAAGCAAGAAGTTGCAAACTCTATCAAAAAATAACCGTTGATCTGAAGAACGTCTACTAAAATAGAACATGACCAGGTAGAGAAAATTATAATCTACATGAGTTCCCTCAAATGAAACTACTCAAATCAAGAGGCAAACAAAGGAAAACAACTGGACTTGATGATACAGATGGCATAAAACACCAAAGCTTGAAGAGATGATCAATCAAAGATGGAAGATTGCCTCAAAAACAAGAATGAAAGAGTGTCCATATGGTAAATGATCCATCTTACCAAAATTCATAGGTACCCATCCACTACATCCGCCTAGTACATATGAACAAATACTATATACATAGCTCACTCCATCGAACCAATGAAGCATACGAACCAATAGTAGAAACCCCCCATAATGCTAACAAGGGAGATGCAACAGTTACACTGAAAAGGATGGCCAATAAGAACTACATCATTAAGAACCAGGAACATCGAAGTTACAAAGAAACTACAAACACATATAAAGGCTACATCATGAGGCTGATGCCATGGAAGGAACACTTACTTGACAAAGGTAGATGGAAAACAAAGACAAACATCAAACCCTCCCATGACACTTTATAATGGAGTGCGAGTATAAAAGGTACAAAGATGTGCAAGATCCAAAGCATGCAATAGAATGCCACTTTATCTCAGTGTGTTTGCATAAAAGAATGCTTACAATAGATTTCTACAATTCTCAAAGAAGAAATATGGCTTTAGAAACATGAATAACATCCTAATATGAGCCATCCCATACATGGAAGAGGTCCCAGGACCAGAAACATCCAAGATATGTTGGATATTGCTAATGTATAGGGTGGTTATTGATACATTTTATATATTTAATCACTAAGTTACTAAATGGACATTCATACTGTTGTCATTTGTGGTTTGTCACTGATGTCAACATATATTTGTGTGAAGAGTACATGTTGATTATGACAGTGTACGAAAACTATACAGATGTTTCAGAACATGCGAAGATAGATGAGAGTACATGAAGATGTGGTGATCTTATATCCAAGATTGCATCATGTAATGTTGCGTATTGGGTGAGTTACAAATGTTTTGGCGAAGACTGGTTACTGGACAGTGACAGTAGAAACTATCAGAGTGAGTCTTTGTGTTTCTGGTATATCTTACAGAAGATATGAATTAGGTGTATGCAAGATTAAGAGATGAAAGATAAGGTACTAAAGTATGTTCGTTGGTCAGTGCAAGGTACAAAATGCTGGATGACGTCAGCTGTGGCATGTGATTTGGAGAAGACTTATTTGGGAGCTGACTTCAAAGGTGTAGCGTGCATTTTGTTTGGCAAATGTAAATTAAGGATGTTGGTCCTTAATTGTTGTAATGGAATCATTGTATACTTGTTTTAGATATCGTGTGTATCTTAGCAAGAGTTTATGTAAATATTTTTGTAATTAGGAAAGCCTAATTGGCTAATCTGATCATGTAGAATGTAATAGGGTATATATGTAAGTTCTTTTTTTTGAAAAAGACATGGTGAGGATATATGTAATGAAAAGAAGATTGTGAAAGCTGCGAGCTTGTGTCTGTTGGATGTAGAGTAGAGGATTACTGGTGAACTTCATTGGGACTGATCAAGCAAAGATAGTTGCTGTCAGACAGTTCAAAAGATTGTGTATTTCTTCATATACACTTGTTGCGAACAATGAGTTTCGAAGGTGGATTTAACCTTCTTTGGGCAGTGAGCCCCCCTTTATTTTCTTCACTCCTAGCAAGGTTTATCCTCTAACAAGGACTGTGTATTGTAATGTTTCAATAAGCTCCTAATAGGGCTAAATATTCTAACAAGGATATTATACTCTCAGTACATTATTTGTGGGTGCTAATTCCCATCGAGGTTTTTACCTTTAACAGGGTTTCCCCGAGACCAAAATATTGTGTTATTGTGTTGGCATTCATTGTGTTCATTGGATCTGATATTGCTTCTATTCAAAGTTTAAAGTTTAATATTCTATCATACAACTGATTCACCCCCCCTCTCAATTGTATTGTGGACTATTATTCCTAACAAGATACTCACTAGAGTGCATAAATGAAAAAAAAATGAATAAGATATACCTAGAGTAGAATCTAGAAAAAAGACTCATAGCACTAGAAAGTTCACAGAATAAGCTTTCCAATGATATCTCATTTTCCAAAAAAGGAGTCCGAATGCGTAAGATATGGCTCTTGGAGTGTAAAGAAGAAATTTTGGCTTTGACAGCTGAAAACACCATCAAAAAAGAAAAATCAGAAATTAAAACCTCCAGATCTAGATAGAGATCAGAAAGAGATTTCTGATGATATCTCATTTTCTCGATTTTGACACTGTATGCTCAAGATATGCGCAAAAAACCATCAAGTGCTATGGAAGGGCCCAAAGGGTGCATGGAATTTTTTGATGTAGTGCTGATGTCAGCAAGTCACAAGCTTAAATTTGACAGTAAAATGGACGTCACCACAAAAAAAAATCAGGACTTGGGGCCAAAAAGTTTTGGCCCCTGTTCGTGTGGCAACCAGGGGGTTGATAGAGAGGGGGCTGGTCACCCATGTGACCTCGATGGAGGTGATAGGGATGAATTGATAGAGACCACGATGTGCCACTAGCAGTAACCACGGCGGTGCCGCTAGCCTCCAAATTTGTTTTTTTGCCTCAGAGTGCATCCTCAGGGTCATACAACCTCGAGGCAATTTTTTTTTTGTCTTAGAGGTCAACTTTGGCCAAAATGGACATGCTTTATATGGAAATAGTAGTTTTTGGGCAGCTCTGAGCTCAACGGTGAGGTCCATTTGAGCCCAAAGTGACCAGAAAAAAGTCCCCCCAAATCCAACACAAAAATTCTAAAAATCGTAGATCTGACGAACAAGGATGAATCTCTCATGAAGAGAACAAGGGCATGAAGATCTGAAGATTTGATACCATATTGGAGTTGATGAGAAAATCAACCCACAACTCCCAAGAATCACCTGCATGCAAATGCGTGTCATAGAAAGAGATAAGAAAAAGCTATGGACGCCTAAACGCAAGGATCCATGAAAGATGAGACCTTCTTGATGTGCAAAAGAAAATTACAATACAATAAAAATGAATGTGTTTTTCGAATACAAGAGAGATCAATTCTTATAAAAGAAGATCAAAACCCTAAAAGGAAACCTAGGTTGCATAATAATAATTAATAAAAAAATTAATTAGTACATGCCTAAAATTTAGCTTAAGTAAAGAAAGATATAATAAGTGACTTAATAATTAAATCAATATGATTTAATTAATAATAAAAATAACTTATTACTCTAATAGTTGGTTCTTGTCCTTGTGTGACATCCATTGTTTCACCTGCAGTCATTCCCCCTGTCGTGGATGTTGGTGCAGGGGTGTCCGATGCTGCTGTCGGTGTATTAGATGATTCACCTACCTTAAGTGATGGGGATGGTCCTAATGGGGTTCTAGTGACCTCTAATTCTTTGGGGGTGGGGTTGTGTACTGATCATAGGGCCTCCTCTATTGTGGTGCCTCCTTCGGTGTTAACTGGTCCCGGTGGCTCTTTTGCGGATCGTTTGGCTTTCAACAGGGGTAAGTGTTCTGAAATTTCTAAGCCTTTCCCAGTATGCCAGTCTATTTCTATTCAATATGAAGATGAGACAATTGTTGAGATTGATAAGGTTGCCTCTAATCTCTCATCTCTTACTATTATCTTTTGGTTTAAATATTTTTGGCCTAGTCTCCCAGGACTCCATGATTGGATCTTCTAGGGCTCCATGATTGGATCTCTAAGCATTGGAAGCCCATCATTTCAGACTATTGATATTTTCCCTTTTGCTAAAGGTTTCTTTATTTCCAAGTTTGATAATGTGAATTACATAAATATTATTCTTTGTGAGCATTTTTTAACTTGGGAGAATTGATTTCCTTTGATGATGAAGCCTTGGCATGAAAATTTCAACCTCGCATCTGAATCCTTTTGTAAAATGCCTATTTGGGTTAGACTCTCTTACCTCCCACTTCATCTCTAGGTGGATCCTCTCCTAGAGGAAGTGGGTCAAGTCCTGGGAGATTTTGTTATGGTTGATGTGGATTATTCTAATATCCTTCATCCTACATATGCTCATATTCTAGTCAATATTGATGCTTCTAAGGGGTTTACGATAGAGATCAAGCTCTCAAATCTAAAGGGTTCCTGGGTTCAACCTCTGGACTATGAAGGGATTCCCTTTAGATGTAGAATATGCTTCAAGACTAGGCATGTTGCAGATAAATTTGATTTTCATAAAGTTAAGTTGAAGAAGCCCTCCTCTTGGTGGAATGACGCCTTGACGCAAGGCAGGGGTCAAGAGGGGCCAAAGGCTGGCACACCCTGATGATCCAAGCCTACTCAACACACGCGAAAGAAAAAAAACACAACAGTAAGAGATAGAATGCAGAAGCTTTCATATAATTTCATCAATTGAATCATACATGCCATGCTATAAGGCCTTCCTGTTTACGACCTGATATTAAAATGAATCTCAGAAGTCCTCAAACATGCAAGGATCTGTTAAAAATCTCCAATCTAATGTCTACTATCCTCTATCCAAACTGACTCTTTAAACTACAACCAAACAACTACATTTATACAAGAGGCTACCGAACTAAGTCAGCCTTTAGATCCACAATCAATGAAAGTAATGGTCAGATCTAGGACCACACGCTTCCCAATGATAGATACCAATATTAAATCCATGATCCAATATAAATGCACAAGTCGGCCTCAATAGAAACTAAAACTAAACCCGTCGGTGAGCAAGGATGACCGAGCAACAGACAAGAAATACCAAGCACCAGTGAAACAACTGACCGCCTAGGAAATGACCGATCACACTCAGTAACCAAGGAAACTGACCAACTCGGTCAAAGCAGGAACCGAGCAACACAGACAAACTCCAAAATGTTTTTGGTGACACAGGATTGCTAAGGACCTGAGATGCTCCTGCATCAGACACCTGGGGTTATTTTGAAATGATTCTCTGAATCATTTGGCAGGTATGATCCGAGCTGAATCTAACTCAGACTGTGAAATCCATGAACTATCTTCCATTGGTCTATTCTTCCACTTTACTAGATATTCCATATACTATTTTCCTCTTGTGCTCTTGCCAACTCTTTGATTCAAAATCTGTTCAATCTCTTCATTCTTCTTCTTAGGATATTCTGTAGGTACTATCATTTCTTCATCAGGTTCATGATACTCGTACAAATAAGCAATGTTGAAAATTAGTGATATGTCCATGTCATCAGGTAACTCAATCTCATATGCATTTCCACTGTCAAATTTCCTCAAAATCTTGCAAGGTCCAAACTTCTTCATCTTCAGCTTTCCATATGTTCCAATAGGAAAATGACATTTCTTCAAATGAACCATCACTTCATCACCAACATCAAAAGTCTTATGTCTTCTTGATCTATCAGCTCTGTCTTTGTATTTCTAATTACTGTCGTCCAGCTTCAGCTTCACATCTTCATGTACTCAACAAACTTCACTCCTTCAACACTTCTCTTATTTTCATCATCAATGTCTCTCAAATCAGATATTCCTCTCGGTTGTATGCCATTCACAATCTCAAATGGTGTTTTTCCAGTACTCCTATTCATTGAGTTATTGTATACAAACTCTACTTGTGCCAACACAGAATCCCAATTACTCGGTGTGTCTCCAACTAAACATCTCAAAAGATTTCCCAAACTTCTGTTCACAACTTTAGTCTATCCATCAGTTTGTGGGTGAAATGTAGAACTATATTTCAACTATGTGCCAAATTTCTTCCAAAGGGTCTTCCAAAAGTATCCAACAAATTTATTGTCTTGGTTAGAGATAATACTCCTCGATAAACCATGCAATCTGACTATTTCCTTAAAGAAAAGATCTGCTATATGTACTACATCTGATGTCTTTCTACAAGGTATAAAATGTGTCATCTTAAAAAATCTATCCACAACAACAAATATAGAATCATTACCTCTTACTATCTTCGGTAAGCCAAGAACAAAGTCCATACTGATATCAATCCAAGGTTTCTCAGGAACAACAATCGGTACATATAGACCAGTATTCTGACTTACTCCTTTTGCAACTTGATAAATTCCACAACTTTTCACAAATTTATGAATATCTTTATACAACTGCGGCCAAAAGTACTTCTCCTTAAGCAAATTCCATGTTTTATCAATGCCAAAATGTCCAACCAAACCAATGCTATGTTTCTCTTTGATCAAATTAGTTCTCATTACTCCTCTCGGTATACACAATTGAATACCTTTGAACAACATACCTTCCTGAATAAAATGTTCATCCCATTTAGTATCTTGTTGATCTTGAATAGGTGCTTTGCACTTTCTCCATGGCTCAGAAAAATCAGGGTCATTTTCATACAAACCTTTCATCTCATCAAAACCAAGAACTTCAATTTTCATCTCGGTCATCAAAGATCTTCTTCTACTCAATGCATCAACAAATTGGTTAGTGGCTCCACTCTTATGTATAACTCTGCAAATACTCAACCCATTTCATATGTCTCTGATTCAACTTATTCTGACTACCCAAATACTGTAAAGCCTTATGGTCAGTATACAACAAAAATTCACTCAGTATCAAATAATGTCTCCATTTTTTCAGTGCTTGAACAATAGCATAGAATTCTTGATCATACACAAAATATTTCCCTCTAGCATCATTCAACTTTTCACTAAAGAAAGCAATAGGTTTACCTTCTTGGCTCAACACAGCTCCAATTGCACTTCCACTTGCATTACATTCCACTTGAAATACTTTATTAAAATCAAGTAATGCCAAAATAGGTAATTCAACAACCTTCTGCTTCAGATTCTCAAAACTTTTATCAGCTCCATGTGTCCACTTGAATTCCCTTTGGTCTCCACTCATAGTCTCAGTCATAGCATTACAAATTGAACTGAAATTCCTTATGAACTTTCGGTAAAAACTTGCCAAGCCATGAAATGATCTTACCTCACTAGCATTCACAGGTGTAGGCCAATTCAAAATAGCTTCAACCTTTTTAGGATCCATCTTCAAACCATCAGTTGAAATCACAAATCTCAAATACACAATCTCCTCTTTCATGAATGAACACTTTTTTAGATTTATCAGCAACTTTTCCTCTTTCAATCTCTACAAAACTTGTCTAACATGCAACAAATGTTATTCTCCGGTCTTACTAAATATCAAAATATCATCAAGATATACAATCACAAATTTACCCAAGAATTTCTTCAAAACTTCATTCATCAGCCTCATAAAAGTACTTAGTGCATTAGTTAAACCAAAAGGCATAACCAACCACTCATACAAACCTTCTTTTGTCTTGAAAGTAGTCTTCCATTCATAACCTTCTCTGATTCTGATTTGATGATATCCACTTTTCAAATCAATTTTGGTGAAATACTTTGCTCTAGTCAAACTATCCATGATGTCATCCATTCTCAGTATAGGAAACCTATACTTCACTGTTATCTTATTGATTGCTCCGAAATCAGTACACATTCTCCATTCTCCATTCTTCTTAGGTGCCAATACAGTAGGTACTACAAAGGACTCAAACTTTCTCTGATCAAACCTTTCTCCAACAACTCTTGAATCTGTCGGTTCAATTCTTGATTCTCGGTAGGTGTTAGCTAATGAGGTGCCTTATTCGGTAAACTAGTTCCAGAGATTAGATCCATACAATGATCAATGCTTCTTTTCAGTGGTAAACCATCAAGTACATTATTAGAAATGATTTCACTACACTCGGCGAGTAACTTATCAATCTCCTCATGAACATTATCTTCTGTTCTCTTACTCGGCTTGTTAGGAATTACAGAAAAACATACATCATTCCTTTTCAAATCTTTAACAAACTTCCTTCCTTCCATCAAGCAAACTTTCACAGATGTGCAAACATTACTAACAGGTTCTTCCATCAATGGTAACAAGATTTTTTTCTTTCCATCAACCACAATAGTATACTTATGCAATCTTCCATCATATATAGCATGTCTATCATATTGCCAAGGTCTACCCAACAAAATATGACAACAATCCATAGGCATGATATCACACAACACCTTATTATAGTATTTTCCAATCTTCAAATTCACATAAAATTGTTCACTTACCAGGAGTGTATGCTCATCCTTGATCCATGAAATCTGATATGGCTTTAGATGTTCCAGCCTTTTCAACTGCAATTTTGTGACCATCTCCTCAGATGCCAAATTCTCCAAGCTACCACTGTCAATGATTACCTTCCAAAATTTATTAGAAACTCTACATCTGGTCTTGAACAAACTTTTCCTTACCGGATCTTCCTTTTTTCTTTCATTCCACAGTGCTCTCCTTACCATCAAGTTATTTTATTTCTCAGGTTCATTCAGTGGCTCTTCTTGCACCAACACATTTCTACTACTACCAGCCTTCTTACTCACTTGTGTAAATTCAAATGACCTATGTCCTTCTTCTCCACAATTGTAGCAAGTTCCTCGAAAACTTCCTTTGCTATAACCACCTTGGTAGTTACTGCCTCTACCTCTAGATGAACTTTCACCTTTCCATTTGGTCTTTCCCTTGTCTAGATTTGTCTTTTTAGGTTCAGATCTACCATTTTCACCATTAGATCTACCTCTTCCTCTAGGGAATCTACCACCTCTTCGTGTCTGTCTCTGCTCATGTCTTTTTTTCAATTTCTCCTCGACCTTCAAAGCAAATTGATAAGCCTCTTCAATGTTCTCCAACTTGACCATACTAATTTCCTCTTGGATGGAAATTCTCAAACCATTCAGGTATTTACCAATTCTTTCCACATCATCTTCATCATGTCCAGATCTAATATCCAATCTATAGAATTCCTCAGTATACTCTTTTACCGAGCTATCTTTCTGCCTTAGACTTTGCATTCATCGAACTAGGTTAATCTGATAATCATAGGGTAAGAACTTTCCTTTCAATTTATTTACCATCTTACTCCATACCTTGATTTTGTCTTTGCCTTTCCTTTTCCTATCGAGTTGCAGATGTTCCCACCATAAGGATGCATGGCTTTTCAACTTAGTACTTGCAATCTTCACCTTCTTATCCTTAGGAATGTTCTCATATTCAAAATATTTTTCCATCTCGGTGATCCAATCCACCAATTCATCATAATCTAGCTTTCCACCATACTCAGGAGGGTTGAAATGTGGTGTTGACTTCAAACTTGTCAAAGCCTTAAAAAATATTTCTTCACCTTGGTCCATGATAGGTGCCAGTTCTGCATTCGCCTGTTCTTCTTCAACTTCATCATCACTAACTTCTTCAAGATGTCTGCCTCTTCTCTGGGCTGTTTCAACAGCTTCTAACCTAGCAGCAATCTGCCTTAGCATATCTGCCAGTCCTGGATCTGCATCTCACCTCCCATGAACCATCTTGACAATCCTCTGCAATTGTAGGTCAGATCACAATCTGCTACCCCACAACAATCAACTAGGGCTTCTCAAGAGGAACCGACAAACCTAGATCCACAAACCTAGATCAAGATCTCACCTCACTCTGATACCACCTGACGCAAGGCAAGGGTCAAGAGGGGCCAAAGGTTGGAGCACCCTGATGATCCAAGCCTGCTCAACACACATGGAAGCAAACACACACAATAGTGAGAGAGAATGTAGAAGCTTTCATATAATTTCATCAATTGAATCATACATGCCGGGCTATAAGGCCTTCTCGGTTATGGCCTGATATTAAAATGAATCTCAGAAGTCCTTAAGCATGCGAGGATCTGTTACAAATCTCTAATCTAATGTCTACTATCCTCTATCCAAACTTACTCTCTAAACTACAACCAAACAACTACATTTATACAAGAGGCTACCAAATTGAGTTGGCCTTCAGATCCACAATCAACAGAAGTAACAGTCAGATCTAGGACCACATGCTTCCCAATGATAGATACCAACATTAAATTTGCAATCCAATATAAATGCACAAGTCGGCCTCAACAGAAACTAAAACTAAACCCATCAGTGAGAAAGGATGACCGAGCAATGGACAAGCCATGCCGAGCGCCAGTGAAATAACCGAATGCCCAGGAAATGACTGACCACACTCAGTAACCAAGGAAACTGACCAACTACCAACCAACTACCAACCAACTCAGTCAAAGCAGGAACCGAGCAACACAAACAAACTCCAAAATATTTTTGGTGACACAGGATTGCTAAGGACCTGAGATGCTCTTGCATCATGCCTCTTCTCAACATTACGCGGTTAAGAGCTCTTCTCAATCATATGGGTAGGGTCCTTCTCTGAAGCTGAATGCAGGCTCTACTGGTTTTACTCTCATGGCTCTTGCTTCTGATCTCTCATGCAGTGATATTGTGAACACTATTGCTTTAGATTGTAGTCTAGTTTATTAGTTCAAGTTTGATGTCCCTCCTACTAGTTCTATTGATTTGGCTGAATCTGTCCTTGTTGTTGGTACTTACAGGATCACTCTTGGAGCATCTTTTGGTGTCGTACCTATGCAGATCCATCCTTCTATGACTGTCTATGTCCTAGGTTCTCCACGGGTAGTTGGTTCTACTGGATCTCTACTTTGCGCTAGCCTCTGTTCGGGCATTTCAGTGTTAGATTCGTTGTCTTGGCAGGAAGAGGTTTCTAAATTGAAGAAGGTTGGATTACTATCCAAGGTAAACATTCTAAGAAGTCTCCTCCTTCTTTCGACATGACCCTTCGATCCCATAAGAAAGGATCCAAAGGGTAATTTTCTAGTTTTTAGCTCTTTTTGGTTTTTGGGTGTTTGCCAGTCTTTAGGCAGTGTTTTGTGTAGTGAGATTTATTGAAAATATTTTTATAATTTGGATGTAAAGGGTTTTGGGGCCCCTTCAAAACTTTCTTTTTCTTTTAATTAAAAAATAATTCAATCTATTTCAATCTTCAATTCCATCTCATCGGTCAATCCTCCAATCAGGGAAGTCAAGCAGAGTTGAACTCCTACTCACTTTTAGTTAACTCTTTCACATCAGCAATCAACCCATCAAGCAAGGAATCTTGATTGAAACCCCTAAATTTTTTTTAAATAGAGAGCTAAATCTTTGATTTTGGTAACCACATGCTTCAAATTCTTATGCTGGCATGATCTTGAGCTAAATTATGAGAACCCAACATTGCATTGAGAAGGAGAACAACAAAGGATGAAGTATGGGTTTGCATATGCTTTTGTGCTATTTGGTTTCAATATCTTGATTTATGTATGCATTTTTCGTATTTCCTTTCCTCTTTTGATATCGAGAATACTATCTGCCTAACAATCTCTTTGTGGTTGACATTTAAGTGTTATTGCAGGTTTTTATAGATTCTTATTACCAAATTATAGTATGTTAATGAGCTAATGGGGCTAAAGAGGAGACTTGAAGGCTTGGAAACATTGGAACAATTAAAATATAACAAATGGAAAGAGATCATGGATGCCAACCATAGGCTTACCCAATAAAACATATTTTTAAAAGAGGAAATAACCAAAATGCAAGTTAATTTGAGAGAAGGTCAAAAAGAAATTTCATGCATGAAGGAGGATATACAAAAGTTTAAAAATAGAAATTATTTGAAGGTAGTGGAGGAAAGAGACACTTCACATGTACAAGATTTTTAATCTGCATTAGAAAAAATAGATATCAAATAGGCTAAGCTAAAGGAACAAATCAAGGAGGCAAAAATGTGGGCACACGTAATGCAAGGATTGACAAAGAGTTTAAGGGAATTCATAGAGGGGCATGTTAGAGTGAAAATAGGAGAAGAAAAACAACGAAAGGATAAGGTAGAAAATATAATAATAAAAGGAGCTAAAAACCACAGAGAAGGGGGACACATTGACAATTTAATAAAAGATTTTCTAGTAGACAAGATGGAATAGGTATGACACATTAATGAAGCAAGAAGGAGTGGGGGAGTGTTACAAGATGACAAAAATATGAATGTAGGGTAACATTGGAAAGCATAGAGGACAAGAACAAAATTAGGAGAAATAAAAGATTTATCAAAGGTACATAGTTTTACATAGATGAAGATTTAACCACACTATAATTGGAAGGGATAAGACAAGAGTAGGAAAATGTTGTAGCAAACAAGAAATGAAGGAAATGAAGCATGGATGTATAGAGGGAAAGATCAATTCAAAAATAAAACAACACAATAAATAAGAATATGACCCCCCAGACATGCCTTTCAATAGTAAGTTGGAATTGAAGAGGCTACCCTTGGAGGAGAGGTCTTGGTTTAGGGCCCATGACAGAGGAGGACATAATCATACTTGTTGAGACACATGAGCATGAAGGTTGTAGGGTTCCAAATTTTGAATGACACATGAAGATATTAATGTGGAATGAAATAACAAAAAGTGGAAAAGGGCATGGAGGGGTAACAATATTATTGAGATAAGTTTGGGAAAAATTCATACAAGTTGAAAAAGAAGACCTAACCAAGTACAATATATGGATAAAAATCAAGGTTAAAGAACACATTATTTACTTGGTAACATGGTATTTTGGACCCGTAATTTTTCGATGTCTGGTGGTGTGTCGCCAGGGTTTTTTGGACCTATTTTTGGGCTGTCTCAGATGAGAGAGTCTCAGTGTAGGTCTCTACCTGGCTTTCTCAGACGGGTGGGTTTCCTTCTAGTTCAACGATCTCTTATGTAGATGTGGATACTTTTGAAGCGGGTATCTATGGTCCTGCCTCTGCTAGCAGAGGGGGTTCCCGGTCCAATCCTTTAGCGCTACCTGTTTCTGTTAGTAACCCCATCATGGTTAATTTGGACACTGACACAGTTGCTGAGATCTTCAAAACTGCGGAGGATTTCTCTTCAATTGTTGCTATCTTTCATTTTAGGGGTTTTTGGCCCTCTCTTTCTGATTTTCATGCTTGGATTTCCAAACATTGGGAGCCCATCTTAACTGATACAATTCAGATTTACCCTGTGGCAAGGGGTTTTTTTATTTTAAAATTTAAAAATGCTAAAGATAGGAATACTATTTTGTGTGATAGGTGTTTCTCTTGGGAGGAGCATTTTCCCCTGATGGTCAAACCCTGGCATCAGGGGTTTGATCCTCTTTCTGAATCCTTTAATAAAATACCCTTATGGGTAAGATTGTCAAATCTTCCCCTTCATCTTTGGTTGGATTCTATTTTAAAATATGTGGGGGAGGCTATTGGGGATTTCCAGATGGTAGATTCAGATTCCTTCGATGTTTATAAGATGATGTATGCTCGTATTCTCATGGAGGTGGATGTTTCTAAGGGTCTCCCTGAGAAGATAGCTTTGGCTTCTTCAAACGGCTCCTAGACCCAGAATCTAGATTATGAGGGTATTCCATTTAGATGCAGGAAATACCACAAGACCAGCCATCTTGTTGCGTGGTGTTTATCTGATAAGGTTAAATTGAAGAAATCACCTTCTTGGTGGTTGAGGGTTTCTGACCACCATTATACAGTTCATAAAGTTTCCAAAGATGTGGGTTTGGCTTCTTGCCCTCCTCAGATTGATCATGCTTTGGCTGGTGCTACTAATGATATCTTTGATGCTACAGATGTTGTCTCTGGTGCGGATTTGGTCCAGAATGTAAATGTTGTCCCTTGAGGGGATGCTGCTGATGTTCTTGATCGGATCATTGATGTTGTCTCTGGATCATCTGTGTTGTCTATTGGAGCTGAGGGTTTTGCTGTCCATGTTTCTCCTGGGAGAGTCTTGGGGATTGGTAGTGGTGCTATCCCTATCCCCTATGTGGATCCTATTGCTGCCCGCCCTTTAGTGGGCTCTCTTGGTTTATCTTTGGATTGGCAGAAAGCTGCTGAGAAGGTGGAGGATGGATGGGCAATAGTTAAAGGAAAGAAAGTCAAATTCTCCAAACCTTCATTTGATATATCTTTATGTTCTCATAAGTATGGGCCAAAATGTAAATCTTGATTGTCCTTTATTTTGGCTAGCTGGGCTGGTTTTTATTCCACTTGGTGGGAACTATGGTTAGTTCCTTTGGATTGTTTGGTGGTGCACCATAGTTGTTTTATTGGTCTCTCAATGCCCTGTCTTTCTTTGATTTTTGTATAAGGTTTTAGGTCCTTTCAAAACCTATTTTTACTTAATCAAAACATGGTATTTTGCCCCTCGTGGACCAAAATTATATAAAAATAGGAAACTAGATAAAGATGATCCTTATGCAACCCTGGAAAAGGATATATCTGTTACAGTCACAAAGGAGAAATCATGTCAATTGAAGACTTTAATGCTAGAAAAAAAAACAATCAGAATCTTTGCCTCAGTAATGATGAGAGAATAGGTGAAAACCCTCTATGGTTGGAAGAAGAGAATCACAGATGGGAAAGAGCTCCTTAAGATGGAAAAGGGGCTATCACACAATATGGGGCAAAATTATTAGGGGTTTGTAGCATGCATGATTTGATTATATGTAATGACTTAAAAGCATGGCCAAGCTTAGGGAACATTACATGCCAAACCTAAAATGGATGAAGCGTGGTGGATTATGATATCAACTCAAAGAAAATTGTGACAAACTTCATAAATTGCATGGTGGATTATGATACCAACTCAAAGAAACTTGTGACAAGCTTCATACGTTTTGAGGTAAAAGACTGTCATATGGATATGAAATTAGACCACAACTCGATATTATTGATATTTTGGTATTTATGGCAAAGATCAACACTTGGATAATTTGGAAATAATAAATAATAAATAATAAATATATGGAGATATATTTATAATCGATTTAAATAATGATAATAAATAAGGGATATTTATTATCTATTGTTTATTGATAATTATGGGTAATGATTTAATTATACAATATAATACTTGGGAGGGCCCAACTTGTCATTAAGATAATAATATATTATAAAGTTATTATTTATTATGGGCCCAAGTCGGCCAGCTTTGAGGCCAATAATTTATCATAAGTAGCTCATATATTAGAGCAACTTGGAGAAGGTTGGAAGCAAGTTTAAAATCAAAACTACGTTTGACTTTGAGTTGCATTGGATGCAACAACGTAGGTGGTTTTCATAAGGTGGATCCTTATGTAGACTTCAAGTCAATCTACTTGCCTTTCTACATTCAACAAGTTGCATGGATGTGCAAGATTGAAATAGCGAATTCATTAGGGCTGGATAAATTCATTTGGTTGCAGCGATTCATATTGAAAGCATGATTTATATGGCATAATCGTAGGTGTTGTGATGGTGCTAACCACTTGTCTCCATTCAAGGGTTTCAGTCAGATCTTGTAGTGTAAATCCGACCTGCACTTCATGCATTTTGATTAAACTTCATCATTGGAATTATGGATCGGGAGTTCTTGGCAGCATCATGATTAGGGCAATTCAGAGGCATCTTCAAGGGCTGAAGATTGGACAAATTGATTCAAATTGGAATACTTGTTGGAGTGAAGATGGAATCAGATTTGATGCAATACAAAATAGGTACCTTGACTGGAGTATTTGTGCTTAACTTCTAGGCATCTTCTATTCCTCCTTGTTTATCATCATGTGCTTAGTTTTGTTAGATCTCTATAGATTGACACATTCCTAGCATAAATTTGAAACATTCTAACAGATATATGTAAAAATTAGTATACAAAAGGATAATCAACACCAAGATAAATTGCAACAAGAGGGAAAGCAAGAAACTACTTAGGACACAATCCTTTTGAAGCATGAAAACCAAGAAAATTTTCAAACAATGATACAAAAATAGCTGCAAGAAATGGGAGCCAATGAGAGGGTTTTCTTTAATATGAACACAATAGATAGTAGCAAGTTGACCTCAATAATTCTAAAGGCCCTTAATGCATGCAAAAGATCTAAGCCCAAAAAAAGAAACAACAATAGTGTTAATATGATTTAGAACAACAGAGAGGGGGGGTGAATCAGTTGTTCTCAGATCCTGATGTATAAAACAATCTAAAAAACTTATCCTTAAATCAGATCCAAAACCAAAACAAACTTGGTCATCACTGATTCAATAAATAGAAACATCTAACAATGCAGTTCACTACCTAGTTGTAACTTAACTTGCATAACATAGTAATGTTCAGATCTAAACATTCACACAAGTATAAACACCAGGATTTATAGTGGATGCCCAATTTGGGAAAAACCACTTTGTAACATGCTACTATTATTTTCACTCTTCTGAAGTGAGCTTGGTAAAAACCCAACCCTATCAAAGGTTACAATACACACTGTTAGGTGTGACCCGGTTAAAGGATTTCAATCACCCTGTTAAAAGTGAGCCTAGTCATAGGACTTACATACACTCCATTAGAATGCAACCTTGTTCAAAGGATTTAACATATGACTGTTAGGTCAACCTTCGTTAAAAGGATTTTGACTGTTACAATGGTTAGAAAGTAGCAGTAGTATTATCTGAAAAATATACAACTCACTTTGCAAATATCAGATCCGATTCCTTACACTAATGCTGGTTTACTGACTTTGAAACTTTTCCATTTCCATCTCTGATCTGCTCGGAACTTTTCTTCAAGCAATCACCACCATTCTCCTTCAACCTTTTCTGCTTATTCAGTCAATAAAACTTTCCTCTTCCAGCATTCTCTATTCACCATGTACATGCATATCAAAATGCTCAGGTTCCCTTATATTTTCCTCAATTAGGTTAACTCATCTTTTGCCGCTCAATCTCAATCATAGATCTTAGGGTTAGGTCAGATTCATAGAATCTACCCGCTTCATGTTCTTCGGCTCCTTTTCTAGAATAATCTCAAATCTCTTAAAGATTTACAATAAAACATTTTACAATGCATTTAATGCTTCCAAACAATCAATAAATAAAGTCAACACATTTTACATAATCCAAGAATTCAACAATGTCGGCTCAAAAATTAAATTCTCTTCAAATATAAAATTACTGATGCTCGGTCAATACTGTGATTGTCAACTTGGTCTTCATGTAGAAAGCTCGATCATTACTAAAACTGTTTCCTCGGCTTACACTGTCTTCCTCGGCAATTTACTGATGCTCGGTCGACACTATAATTTTGCTCAGCATATACTAACTTGGTCGACACATACATCACTTGGCTTAAACATGATTTTTCCATTCTTTGCTCGGTTAAGCCTACCAGTTTAGTCTTCAGTCTTACTAAGATAAACAATACATTATCTCATCATAGTGCAACATAGTCAATTACACTTTGTAGTATCAAGATAACTCAACCTTTCCCTTAGGTGCTATTGTTACCAACCTTGTCTACCCCTTAGAAACTCTCAAATAGATATAGTACTTTTCTAAGTAGCAACAGTCTTACCAATTAAGGTTTGACATCAATGACAATACAACAATTGTTTCAATTGCAGTTTCCAACAATCTCCCTCTTTGGCATTGATGGCAACACCATATGATATCACCTGAATAACACATGGATTACCAACCAATCCGAAAACTTATCTGTCCATTAGAAAATGATTTTACAATATCCTTAGCTTCATTCTGATTCAGTAAGCCTCACTTCTGTGACCGTCATAAGTATTCAGATCTTCCTCTATCTTGATTCTTCATTTCAATTCATCAGCCTTATCTTCAGTTCCATTAGTTCATCTCCCTCTTACTTTTGAGTATCATGTGTTATCATATCAGTACATCTTCTCCCTCTTTAACAAAAATGCCAAAGCAGCAACTAAAACATACATCCATCAGATGTAAATAATATTTGTGTAGCTTAGTGTTTCTCCCTCTATCATCTTGCTTATGACTGATTCCTTGTCTTTGCCTCTCTTCACAACTCTAGGCCAGCCCTAAAGTGTGACAATCTTCTGCATCAATTTGTCAAATCTTCTGCTGTAGCACATTTGATGTAGTGCTCCTAGCTTGTCTAGGCAGCCTCAGTTAGGGGAAGAACCCCTAATTGACTTCTCAAATACTCGTGAGCTTCTCTGGGTAAGGCTTTAGTGAATATGTCTACTAATTATTCTTTTGTATTCACATATTCCATTCGGACTTCTTTGTCTTGTACTAATTCTCTCAAGTAGTGATACTTGATTGCAATGTGTTTGGTCTTAGTGTGCATCACTGGATTATTAGAAATATTGATAGCACTTATGTTGTCATAGAAAATAACAACAGGTTCAGTGATTTCTTCTTTCATGCCTATCAACAATTGTTTTATCCATACCAAGTTTGAACAATTTACTGCAACAACAACATACTCGGCCTCGACAGTAGATTGGAAAATGCAATTTTGTTTTTTGCTCGTCCAGGAGACTAATCTCTATCCAAGAAAGAAAGCTCCACCACTTGTACTCTTTCTATCATCTACATTTCTTGCCCAATCAACATCTGTATAAACTTGGAGCTCAAATTTTTCATCCTTCTTATAATATAGACCATAGTCAGCAGTTCCTTTCAAGTATCTCATAATTCTTTTCACGGCCATCATATGTGTTTCTTTAGGATTGGCAGATAATCTTGCCACAATCCCAACATCTAATGCAATATTTGGTCTGCTATGTACAACATATTGCAATTTTCCAATCATGGATCTGTATAGAGTCTGATTCACTTCTGTAGCATCATCATTGTAGCATCATCATTCTTAGATAACTTTTGTCCAGTAACCATAGGAGTTCCCACTGGTTTAGCATCTTCCATCCCAAAAGTTTTTAGTATTTCATTAACATACTTAGATTGTGTAATGAAAATTTCATTCTTCCTCTGATATACTTGTAAACCAACAAAGAATTTGATCTCACCAAACATACTCATTTCAAATTCAGTTTGCATTTCATTTGAGAAACTTTTACATAATGCATATTGTCCACAAAAAATAATGTCATCCACAAAATTTTTTTCCAACAAGATACCTTTACTTTCTTCATCCTTCATGTACAGATTGCTTGTGTCATTTGTTCTTGAAAATCCAATCTGTATCAAGTAGTTGAGCAACCTCTCATACCATGCTCTGGGAGCTTTCATCAATCCATATAATGCTTTGTTCAGTTTGCACACCATGTGTCTTCTGTTTGGATCAATAAAACCTTCTAGTTGTTCTGTGTAAACTTCTTCTTCTAGTATACCATTCAAAAATGCAGACTTGACATCCATTTGATATACCTTGAAATCTTTATAAGCAACATATGCAAGCAGAGTTCTTACTCCTTCCAATCTAGCTATAGGGGCAAATGTCTCCCCATAATCTATTCCTTCTTCTTGTGCGTAGCCTTTGCATACCAACCTAGCTTTGTTCCTAGTGATTTCACCATTTTCATTAATCTTATTCCGAAATACCCACTTTGTCCCTATAACATTCTTGTTTTCAGGGCTCAGCACTAGAGTCCAAGTATCATTCTTCTCAATCTGGTCAATTTCTTCATTCATTGCTTGTATCTAGTCTTCATTCTCCAATGCTTCTCTAGTTTTCTTTGGTTCAAATTCACATAGAAGACATGTTGGATCCTTAGTCTTACTTCTAGTCTAGATTCCAGTATCTTTGTCTTCAATTATCTGTTCAGGCTTATGATGTCTTCTTACATATTTTTCCAAAACAGGTTCAACTATTCTCTTCTCTATTTCATCATGTTCCTCAGCAAGATTGTCAGATTCAACTTCAGAATGCTCGGCAACCTCTTCTTGATACTCAATAGCATTTTCTTGTAGCTCAGCATGTTCTTGTTCTTTCTCGGCACTATTTTCCTGACACTCGGCAGCTTCTGTCTGTCGCTTAGCATTTCTTATCTGAGACTCGGCATCAGGTGCAAGTCTGTTACTTGCCTCTTCTTCTTCCTCAATGTACACAAAAGATCTATAATCTTCTGGTTCTCTTTTGCCGTCAACTTCATTTCTTTCTACATACTCATCAATTTTGACATTCACACTTTCCACAATTTTGTTAGTGTTAAAGTTCAAACACTTATAAGCTTTACTTTTTGTGGAGTACCCTAGGAATATGCCTTCATCACTCTTAGCATCAAACTTTTCATTCCTAGTGTCTTTTAGTATATAGCACTTACTTCCAAAGATTCTAAAGTATTTAACACTTGGTGCATGTCTATGCCATAGTTCATAGGGTGTCAGATTTGTACCTTTCTTGATCTGTACCCGATTAAGAGTGTAGACAACAGTGCTGATAACTTCTTTCCAATATTTCTATGCGACATTCTTTTCAATCATCAATGTCCTTGCACAATCCAAGATAGATCTGTTTCTCCTTTCTGCTATACCATTTTGTGGAGGTGTTCTAGGTGCAGACATCTGTCTTTTAATTCCTCTATCATTGCAAAACATATTAAATTCATTTGATATAAATTCTCCACCTCGGTCAGATCTAAGACATTTCAGGTTCCTACCTGTCTCCTTTTCAACCTTAGCCAAATACCACTTAAAATATTGAAAAGCTTCAGATTTTTCTTTTAGAAACATCACATGCATCATCCTAGTATGATCATCAACAAATAAGATAAAATATCTAGCACCATAGTAACTTTGTGCACCCATAGGTCCACAAAGGTCAGTATGAACCAAATCTAAAATATTTTCAGAAGTGAAGGATTTTCTCTTGAAACTTGACTTTGTCATTTTTCCTAATTGACATTCCTTGCACATCACATTCTCAGGTTTCTTCAATCTAGGTAGACCTCTTACCTTTTTCTTCTTACTTATTTCTACCAGATTGTCAAAGTTAACATGACACAGCCTTTTATGCCATAACCAAATATCATCAATTTGTGCAATTAAACATGTTTCTTCAGATAGGTCAAGATAGAACAAATTACCTCTAGTCTGATCTCCACTTCCAATCAGTTCTCCAGTAGCATCAAATATTTTAGCTTGCTTGTGATGAAATTCCACTCGGTAACTAGTTTTGTTAAGCTGAGCAACACTTAACAAATTGTAATTAAGACCATCAACCCAATATGCATTTTCACAAGATATCTTATCAGTTAGTTTGATCAAACCTTTTCCTCTAACAGGACATGGTGCATCATTACCAAATTTTACACTTTTACCTCGGTAATGATGTAAGGTCTCAAACTTATTTTTGTCACCAGTCATGTGATGTGAATAGCAACTGTCAATAATCCATTTATCATTCTTGTTCACATAGGATATCAATGTAGTTTTCTCATCCTCATCAGATTCATCTTTCATTGCCACATAGACTACCTCAATTTCAAAATCATCACTATCAATGTCAGTCTCTTTTTCAACAATATAACAAGATTTCTTACCTTTTCCTTTGTAGTCTCTGTTCTATCGGTAGCTTCTGTCATCTTTTTTGTCTTTGTGTTTGTTTTTCCTTTCATCATCTTTATCCTTCATGTCAGGACATCTAGCAACTATATGACCAACTTTATTACATGCAAAACATATAATAGGGAGTTTACCTTTGTACTTTCCTTTACCCCTTCTCAGTCTTGTAGCCATAAGAGCTTCTAAATCTTCTATGTCTTCATCAGAAGTGTCACTGTCACTTTCACTTTCACTTTCACTTTCACTTTCACTGATGCATCTTTCTTTTTCTTTCTTTGGCTTGTTCAGAACTAGCTATGACTTAAAAGTAGATTCAACATTTCCAATGCTTCCAACAGTGAAATTATCATAATTAGAGAGTTCAAAAGCAGTCAGCTTACCAACCAAACTTTCCAAAGTAAGCACATTAGCAGAGTTACATCTAGATTCCTGAATAGCTGAGATCTTAATAGCATATATAGGACGCAGGGTTCTTAGTATTTTCCCAATTATAGTTTCATCATCAATAGCCCCATTTGCTCCTCTAATAGCATTCACAACTTTTATTCTACCACAATATTGTGCAATGTTTTCACCTTCTTGCATTCTCATTTCATCAAACTTACCTCTAAGACTCTCGGCCTTTGCTTTCAGCACATTCAAGTCACCACCATAAATCCTTGCAAGAGTATCCCACATATCCTTAGCAGTTGTGCAGTCCTTAATGTCCTCAAATTCTGGATAGCTTAGGGCACATGCAATTTCCAGCATTGTCTGATTATGTTCTTGCTTAGCTCTCATTTCTTCGGCAGTCAAAGGTGCAACAGGTGAGACCTAATTGTTCTCAATGTAGTACTTTGCAGAGTCACCAATACCGGCCAGATGCAACTTCATCAAGCTTTGCCATGCAGGGAAATTTTCATTGTTCAGCTTCGGTACCTCCTTCTTATACATCCTGATCATTTGCTTCAAGCCTCTTTAAACTTGATATCTGTCAACACTAATAATAAGAAACAAAGCTCTGATACCAATTGTTAATATGATTTAGAACAACAAAGAGTTGGGGTGAATCAGTTGTTCTCAGGTACTGATGTATAAAACAATTTAAAAAACTTATCCTTAAATCAGATCCAAAACCAAAACAAACTTGGTCATCACTGATTCAATAAATAGAAACATCTAACAATGCAGTCCACTACCTAGTTGTAACTTAACTTGCATAACATAGTAATGTTCAGATCTAAACATTCACACAAGTATAAACACCAGGATTTATAGTGGAAACCCAATTTGGGAAAAACCACTTTGTAATATGCTACTATTATTTTCACTCTTTTGAAGTGAGCTCGGTAAAAAACCAACCTTGTCAAAGGTTACAATACACACTGTCAGGTGTGACCCAGTTAAAGGATTTCAATCACCCTGTTAAAAGTGAGCCTAGTCATAGGACTTATATACACTCCATTAGAATGCAACCTTGTTCAAAGGATTTAACATATGACTGTTAGGTCAACCTCCGTTAAAAGGATTTTGACTGTTACAATGGTTAGAAAGTAGCAACAGTATTATTTGAAAAATATATAACTCACTTTGCAAATATCAGATCCGATTCCGTACACTAATGCTGGTTTACTGACTTTGAAACTTTGCCATTTCCATCTCTGATCTGCTCAAAAATTTTCTTCAAGCAATCACCACCATTCTCCTTTAGCCTTTTCTGCTTATTCAGTCAATAAAACTTTCCTCTTCTAGTATTCTCTGTTCACCATGTACATGCATATCACAATGCTCAGGTTCCCTTATATTTTCCTCAATTAGGTTAACTCATCTTTTTCTGCTCAATCTCAATTGTAGATCTTAGGGTTAGGTCAGATTCATTGAATCTACCCGCTTCATGTTCTTCGGCTCCTTTTCTAGAATAATCTCAAATCTGTTAAAGATTTACAATAAAATATTTTACAATGCATTTAATGCTTCCAAACAATCAATAAATAAAGTCAACACATTTTACATAATCTAAGAATTCAACAATGTCAGCTCCTAAATTAAATTCTCTTCAAATATAAAATTACTGATGCCCGGTCAATACTGTAATTGTCAACTCGGTCTTCATGTAGAAAGCTCGGTCATTACTAAAACTGTTTCCTCGGCTTACATTGTCTTCCTCGGCAATTTACTGATGCTCGGTCGACACTATAATTTTGCTCGACATATACTAACTCAGTCGACACTAACATCACTCGGCTTAAATATGATTTTTCCATTATTTGCTCGGTTAAGCCTACCAGTTTAATCTTCAGTCTTACTAAGATAAACAATACATTATCTCATCATAGTGCAATATAGTCAAGTACAATTTGTAGTATCAAGATAACTCAACCTTTCCCTTAGGTGCTATTGTTACCAACCTTGCCTACCCCTTAGCAACTCTCAAATAGATATAGTACTTTCCTAAGTAGGAACAGTCTTACCAATTAAGGTTTGACATCAATGACAATATAACAATTGTTTCAATTGCAGTTTCCAACAAATAGCTTTCTAGCAAACCCATGGTATGATGAAGAATGTAAGACAACAAAAAAAAGGTTCGAAACATGGGGGAGCAATAAAGAATACACAAAACTTGCAAGATTGAAAAAAAGATGAGTGTATGCAAGCTAGAAGGAAATAATTGATTTCAATTGGGAGGCTCAAGGATTTTGGAGAAAATTACAACAAAAAGACAAATATAGAGAGTAATATCACAGATCAACAATGGATAGAGTATGCAAAACAACTATACAAGAGGAGACAAGATGAAGACTCCCCGAAGCAATCACTCCAATAGTTAAAATGTTCTCTTCAAAAAACATTAAAGAAGAAATTATAAAATTGGCGTTGGGAAAGGCTCGTGGTATAGATGGCCTACAAGCATAATACATAATTAGAGCTTGGAAACCCTTGTGCCTTATATCAAAACAATATTTAATAGGGTCATTTAGAATGGGTTTCCAACAAAATGGACTACTAGTGTAGTCATCCCCTTGCACAAAAGTGGCGATGCGAACAATCCTTTAAAGTACTGCACTATAATGATCAATCCTCTTTTTGGTAAAATTTTTGGTAGCATCATAAAAAGACAAATTATCAATTGGGCCGAAATATAGGGAAAGAGAGCCAAAGGATAGGCAAACTTTAGATCAAAACATTCTATAATTGATCATTGCATTACACTCAGGCACTTGATTGAGAAGGTTTGGTATACACAAGGAGGAGAGGTCTTTTGTTGCTTTGTGGAACTCAAGAAGGCATTTGACACAGTACCAAGAAGCATATTGTGGAGTAGAATGGAAGATTTGGAAAGTCCAAAACATTATAGAACAATTGTCCATAGGTTATACAAACAAGTTTGGGCCAAAATTAGAACCAAGGAGGGCTTATCAAAATTATTTTGAAGTGATATTGGGGTCAAGAAGGGTTGTCCTCTACCCCCTACATTATTCAGGATGTACATTGACAGATTAGAGGAATGACTAGACAAGTTTGGTGGTTGTGGGGTCCATTTGACCAACTATGTTATGAAGTCGATCCTTTATGTAGATGACCTTATTTTAATGGAAAAAACAACAATAGATTTAAAGAAACACTTGAAATCCCTTGAATTATTTTTCCATGAGGTGGGGATGCCAATGAACACCAATAAAACTATAGTCATGATCTTTACCTTGAAAAGAAAGAAGATTCACAAAGAATTTATCCTTGAAGACAACACTTTGCAAGTGGTCAATGGATATAAATACCTGGGTCTTGAATTTCACAATAAACTCAGCTGAGAAAAAATGTAGAGAAAAAAGGTTACGAGGATGGAAAGCTTTACACTCATTGCAAAATAGATGTAGAAATGCTGAGCTATGGGATTGGAAAACTAGGAAAACTCTTTTTGAGCTTCTAGTGGTTCTAATTGTGCTATATGTTGTGAGGTATAGGGAAACAAAACATAGCCTATTTTTCAAAACTGTCTTGCTAGTATTTGGCAAGAACTATGTTGCAATGCAACTCTTGTTTTTTGAGGTAGGATAATTAAGTTTGGAATTAAATGTCCCTTTAAAAAAACAAGCCAAGAACATCAAAGAATATTAGAGCAAGATTTGAAGATTCAAAGTATGATCCTTGTGACACATATAAAAGTCTCTTTTTCCACCAGCAAGTAGGACATAATTTTTGCAATGCGTCAAATTATGATGTTTTGTTGAAGATTCAACTATGGAGTTTTCCAGCCAAACTCATCAACCCAAATTTCATGTGTGGTAGTTCACATGACCTTATCTGTCATGAGCACAATTGGTTCACTTAGCATGCATTACATTACATCTAGATGATGCTCACAAAGATTAAGTATGAAGAGCTCCTAACAAGTCAACTATCTCAATACTACAACTTAAATGTGTTCAACTATGGATTTTCCCCCAAGATCAAGTCCACTTACCTTGCTACCATGATTGCAAAACCTTTGACAACTGTTGTGCCTTGTAAGCCATTCATTATATAGCCTCTTTAGCTCATCCATTGACAAGTACAAGGTGTTTTCATAGTGTCTATACAATGTTTTATCTGGATTCAACTACGTAGGTTTGGAGTCAACCTCATTGACTCATATTTCATGCATAGTGATCCACACAAACCCATCTCTCATGAGCATGCATGGTCCACTTAGCATTCATTGAATCTAAGTAATTCTCACAAAAGTGAAGCATCCAAACATCCCAAAAGGTCTAACCATGGAGTTTATCCCAAGATGAAGTTCATTGGGCTTCTTACCTTATTTGCAAAACCTTCAACAAGTATTGTGCATCATGGTCCATTCATTATAGAGTCCCTTTCGCTCATCGTAATAAAATATCATATCTTTTTACCAATTTATCAAGCAACATTTTCTTAAAAAATAACAAAAAACAAAATTATTCCAATTTTCAAGTTTGAAAACCAAAATAAGAAAAATAATTACCAAATAATCATGATTGGCACTATACTGACAAAATAAGAATAGTGTATTAAAAAAAAGAAATTAGTCATTGAGTTGAAGACAACAAAAAAAGAGCTAAGTGGTAAGGTGACTTTCAAAATCAATGTGGAACTACTGAATAGTGTGCCATCTTTAAAACCACTACTAAGGTGTCTCAAATAAAACAAGAGGACCTCATTTGTTTCTTTGTTGATTTCAAACACTACTAAAAAGCCACTTAAAACAATCAAAATGACTTCAGTACCTTCATTTCCTCCACATGTTGAGATGTAGAAATGATGCTATATAAAATGTTGGGGTTCAATTTATGTTTCATTCCTATGTAAATGCATGGCTACTCATTTATACTTAAGTACACTGTTTCAACACATGATGGTGTGAGGGAGTAAGGAGAAACACAAGGATTATAATACTGATATCAATCACTTAAATAACACATCCACCGAATGAGAGCTTCTAGACATATATGATTGGAGGAATAGGAAAAACAAGATCAACTCCACTACCAATGATACTTTGTAGTTATGTTGTCAAGTTTTCAAAACAATGGATCCAACAGTCGCTCTCGCTCCCTCTGCAAATTTGAAATCTTTGGCTTCCACAACACAACTTCCTGTGGATGGGGCCCCTGCAATGTTGCCCCCTGTGGGATTGCTGGGTGTTGGTGTTGCCTATGACTTGCCACTTGGGACATCATCTATTGCTGCCTTTAGCGCTCTGTGTCCATCCTCATATGTCATTCCATAGGCTGACATTTTGCTGCAGGGGACTATTTCCCCGACTGAGATCCCCCTATTGTCTCTAGGGGACAACAAGGGGATTCTCTTTTGGGTCCCTCCTCTTTGTTGTCAGGGTTGGAGTCTTTAGCTGGTGCTAGAGATCCTGGCGCTGGAGGTGGAGGGGTTTTTGCTTCTAGGGTTGTCATAGATGGGATTCCCTCCCCCAAAAAGTTTCTATTGTTGGTGGACGAGGCTATGCCTATGCTACCAAATCTATTGCTACTATTCCTCCAAAGGTGAAAACTCGACCCATTTCCAGTGCCAAGACCTCCCTTGTGATGGTGTGTTGTTTGGTTGTGGTCGATAATGTGAAATTCTACCAACGTCATGGGTTGGTCTATAGATTCATTGGTCTTTGGCCTTCTCTACCAAATTTGCATTGTTGGGTAACAAGTTCTTGGCAACCCTTAGTCTCTTATACCATTGAACTTTTCCCTTGTGCAAATATGTTTTTTATTGTTGCCTTTTCTTCCTCTAAAGACTGTGATTTGGTGTTAACTAAACTGTGGGCTTGGGGGAATCACTCTCTTTCAACCAAATCCTGGATAGTCTCCTTCAATGCTCTTACTAAACTGCTCAATGTGCCCTATGTGGGTTTGTTTCCCCACTCTTTCACTCCATTTTTGGGATATTTATCGCTTTGAGGCCATCAGAGACTCTATTGGCCACTTCTTGAAGGTAGATGAGGCTACAACTTCGCTAGGCCGCTCTACTTTTGCTCACATTTCGGTTGATATGGATATCTCCACACCATTCCCAAGGGATGTGGTACTCACGGTCAGGGACAAGCCTTGGACCCAATTGCTGGATTATGAGGGCATGCCCTTCGGTGTTGATGCTTCTCTATTGGCCATCTAGCTACAGATTGTTCTCTACTGTGTCACAAAGGTGTTGCTACTTACGGGAAGGATGCAAATGATGATCATTTGATCGTCCAAGCTTCTGATTCTCTTTGATTCTACCTTTGAGGACTCCTTACAAGTTGATGATAAGGATGGAGCTCTTGCTGCAAATCTAGGTGATGCTCCCATTGTAAACCATGAGAATACACTTCGGCTCCTAATGGTGTGGCCCCCTTTGGCCATTTGGACCTTTCTTCACTTTCTGTTCATGCTCTACTCCAAGCTTCAAATGACAATACCCAGCTTGCTCAACACCCCAACCATTATGCTGACAATTGTCCAAATGGAGTTTCATTAGCTGCTCCCCCTTGTGGTGGGGAGCTTAAGGACAACATTGCCTAGACAATTGTCGGACAACGCCGGAAAAATAGCTCCTCAAACTCACATTCTTCTCATGTGGTGAGTGAACTGCCCTCCCACTCTTGAGGAGGGCTACTAGCCTCAATGCTAGTGTGTTGTTTATTTTCTGTACTTTGTTTTTGACAACACCTGTGTTCATGTGCTGTTAATAAGCCGTCGATGACCTCTACTTGTCAAAGACAACACCCCTGTTTTTGTTCTGTTGTTCTATTTGATGCCTTCTGGCTGTGGTTGTGTAGGGTTGGCCCCCTTGTTAGGCAGTTGATTTTAATAAAAACAATACTTTGTAGTTTGTACAGTGAAGTAAAAAAAATATAACAACATCAAATTATATGTTAGGTTTCAAAAGTCCTACAAACTAATTTAATTTTAAGCATAACTACATCATGACTAGCTAAGTGATCACGAGACAAAAAATTATAGTGAAAATCACTGCCAAACAATGGCTGCCTTGTTAAATGATACCAGACAAAACTTTCAGAAATTGTTGATGATTGCTCTTAAAGCCACAATCAATTCTGAAGTGTGTTTGCTTCTGCACCTTAACAAACATAAGATTCGAAAAAACAGAGCACTGATGACTATATGTTTCTTCCTTTAAGAATAAATTTTTGGTGAAAGCAATTTTTGACAGGTTTCATGAAGTACTTGAGGTATGACTTACAAATTCAAAGCAGCCCAACTCCAATGCCACTACATTTCACAAATCACATTCTCCTAAACTCCTAATTTGAAAAAAAGCGTCTACTATCAACTCTCACTGTTGTCGTGTTAGCATCATGCGCTTCTCTAACACTAAGATTGCTTGATAGTGCCTGTTGTGTGTTTTTGGTCTCCATTAATGAAGAAACTATTAAGAGATCAAATCATTAGCAGTCATCTCAACTAAAGCTGAACTCAGATAAAAAAATATTTACAGATGATTTCCATCTCATTTTAAAATTAATATCAAATTGGAACATTAGCATTCCATGCTTCATTTACAGGTTCCATTCCAAAAACTAAATCATTGGAAACATTCACCAGAGGGTATGGTATATTGTGAGAACCCAAGTTAGTGATGGATAAAGATAATAAAATATTTTGCTCTAATTATCATATTTTGAGGCATATGAAGTCAATATTGTTCAATATTGTACAGAACTTTATTATGGAAATTTCTAGAACACATTTACACATAGAATATAACTACCACCATTGTTTTGAGTGTTTAACATAAATTGGTTGACCACCTCTATTGTTGAAGATAAATTAGATATAGCAGCTTCACTAACATTCACTGCACACAATGAAGTATACTTAACAGTAATTTACTCTGTCACAGTGCTTCTCTAGACATCCACAGAATTTGGCCTCTGTAGTCCTCGTAAACAAATCCAGATGCACAAAGTAGAAGATTTTTTTTGAGGTTCTGTAAGATTAGGTCTGTAAGGAAAGTCCATTCTGAAGCTTTAATGATATTCTCAGACATTTATGCCCCTGGTTGTTGTGATGCCTTTTTAATTACAAATAGTCAATCTTATTGCAGATTAACATGTGGAATACAGTCACCTCCAACAATTTTTCTGAATCAAGAAGCCCGTACTCGGTAAATACGTTTCTCTGCAAAGTAAATTACATTAACATCCCAGAAAGTCCCTCACCTTGACGATGTACCATTGGGAATTGAATCTAATATATAATGACCAAGACTGCCTATCCTGTAAAGATGTACTAACTTCTTGGAAACTTTATTCCGTCCAACTTCACCCGAATTGGGAGGGACCCTAAAAGCTTTTTGCAAAGCAATCAACTGAATCTCAATTAGATGTTCAAGGTCATCTTCATTCTCTAAATTACCCTCAAACTCTGAAAATGTTCTAAATAGAGCCTTCTTAACTTCAATGGTATGGTCCTACACAAATGAGGAAGCAATTAGAACTTTTGAAATCATTTATCAAAAAGGAAAAAATACAAAAATATATGAACATGACTGCAATACTCAAGTATTACATAAATGAACAACACTAATACACAAGTAATAAGAATATGGATTAATTAACTTTGCACCATACAAGTTTAATACTTTTACCTACTTTTGGAGGAAAATTGTGATTTCATTATTATGTTTTAAAGTTGCAGGACAGGTTCATCTCCACAGGCCCTGAGAATTGAGTTTGGAGCAGGATGAACATGAACAAGAAACTAAATCATATTTCCATGTAATCCATGGTTGAGATATCAGCTGGATCATGTTTGATGATTGTATTCTGACTTAAGTTTGTCAAACAATGATCTCACATGCTCATCAAGTGTCGCATAAACTATGCTTTAATGTTTGTTTTGTTTTTCCCTCAAAAAGAGACATACTGCATAAACAAGAAAATTACAAAAGCCTAAATATTTCATTTATTTATATTGTAACTCAGAAGATGTCAATTTTCAATTTTGTTTACGTAGAGGGGCATGGATTTGTGAAAATTGACAGTTTCATACTCAGCAAGTGTTGCCTAAAAGTTGCACCAATATAATTGATGCTCCATAAGTTGACTTGTTCTTCAAACATGTTTAATGCAATTTTGGGCTACCATTCATTATTATTTCTAATCACGACTCTCGATTCTTGAGTAACTTTCAGAAATCATTTGTGGAAGCCTCTTGGTTACCATTTAGGCCTTCCCTTCCTTTCATCCCTAAATTGATGGTAAAGCAGAGGTGGTCAAATGAACAAGAATGAGAAATGGGACATCTATTTGCATATACTTCAACATAGTTACAAACTTACAACCATGCTACTTGTGTCTCTACAAGGAGTTCCCCTTTTTGAAGTTTGACATGGCTTCCACAATTGGCATCTTATGAGACTTCAGCTGCTCTTCTGACTCCAGGTACATCCCACCAATATAAGGAGCACAGTTTTCTTTTAGTGTACACAGGCCAAAATCAAGGCACCCCGTGACTGCCATCAAGTCCATTTATCTTTAACTTCAACTGGATGGACAAACTTTTCAGCTCTCTTTAAATCTCCCAGTTCAACTTAGCATTCATGATAATAGATACTGCCAATGAGAGCCAGGTCAAGTTGTACAAAAACAATCTTGCTTGGCCAAGAAGGTTTCCATCACTCATTGTAAAGATAAATCTTAGACTTTCAGCATCCATTGATTGATGATACCTTGATAGTCAGACTCACATTAATTGCAAGAAGCAAACTACTACTTGGTTTCCCACGAAAATACACTTTCATATTTCTGTAGGATATATCAGAAAGATGCAATTTTGCTTAAGTAATATTATGAGTACTCCAGACAGTATCCCTTTCGGCACTTCACGTGTGCAACCGCATGCTGGGTTTAAGAGGGGAGGGGAGTTGTACTATCAGGCACACCCACATAGGTAAAAGACTAGGCCAAGAAGGTTTCCACTCATTGTAAAGATAAATCTTAGACTTTCAGCATCCATTGATTGATGATACCTTGATAGTCAGACTCACATTAATTGCAAGAAGAAAACTACTACTTGGTTTCCCACGAAAATACACTGTCATATTTCTGCAGGATATATCAGAGAAATGCAATTTTGCTTAAGTAATATTATGAGTACTCCAGACAGTATCCCTTTAGGCACTTCATGTGTGCAACCACATGCTGGGTTTAAGAGGAGAGAGGAGTTGTACTATCAGGCACACCCACATAGGTAAGAGACTAGATGGCCTTAGGAAAACCTTCCCTTTCACATTTAGCTTTAACTGAAACCACACATGGACTATTGGATTGATTCTTCTGGGCGAAAGAAGAATGAAAATTGTCTTAAAGTGATTCTTACAGGGTCACAGAGCTGCATATCTTGCACTTCCTAAAAGCTAATGCCATGGAACAGAAAAACACTGTCATTATAGAGGACCTCAAAGTTATGTGACATACAAGGACTGGAGAGCCAGCACCACTCACATGACAAATATATCATTGTTTACTAAAAGGTGTTACACTAACTGCTAGCAAGCTATAGTTAACTTTGCAAGTCAACTCAAAAGACTGAATAACTAAGAAAATTCTGCAGTCATTAGCATTAAATGAATTCTGTTCGATAAATGCATACAGGAAATCCCAACTCAAATTAAACAACAAATAATGGAATCTTTTAGAGAACTTAAGTTGTGTATATATCTGGAAAAGTGCAATTTAAATTGAACATGGAAAAATATATATAGTGCAAATCAGGTGCTCCAGAATTTGTTCTCTATGGAACATTTTTATTGCATGCTTAAGAATATAAAACTTTAGCTATAATATGGAATACATAAAAGCCTGAAAGACCATGCCGTGAGATATGTAACTTCTCTTGCTCACATGTGACAGCATCCCAACAAAGAAATATGGTTATTGTAAGAAATCCATACATCTACACTCCATTTATCTTTGGGATTATGAATGATTTATTTTTTTGGTGGGGGGGTGGGGGGAAAGACAAATTTAAAATTAATAAAACCATCAATGCTATCATTTCAACAGTTTATGTGATCCATTTCATTCCAGTTGCTAACATCCACGGATACTTTCAATTTTAATTAAAATTTTATTATTCTTTTACCTTTATAAATCCCATATAAACATTAATAATTTAATCTTATCATACAAGGAAAAAAAATAACAAAGACAATGAAAGCGAAACTAAAGCAACAGAATTACAAGTTGTGGGCAAATGCAAATATCACTAAGTACTTCTCTTGTTATCTAGTAAGATAGGTATGTAAATGTAATGGCTTGAGATTTACCTCCGTGTAAATCGTTCTATGTGATTTTACATTCTTCTTTTTCTTTTTCTTTTTCTGATGCAGAGAGACTTCAGGTCCATCACCTGTCAGATCCTCTGAAAACATATGAGCAGAATCTTCATGGCCTTTAGTCTCCAAGTCTTTCCAATGTAAAGGTATTTGGCAGGTGTTTAGAATTGCAAGTAAGTACTGAGCAAGCCGATCCTCACCAACAATAGAATCTTTTATGGCTCCTACATAATCCAACTAAGTGAATTTCATGACCATTCAAAATCATTTTGAAATGCCTCAATTAAGAAAGCAAGCATTCAAAAAATAAACATTATAATATAGAAAAAAGAAGACTTCCAAGGGGGCACATCCCTGGGGGGTCTACAAGGTTCTGGGAATGGGAAGAAAACATCCCTTTCCTATCCCCCCTTTTTTGGGAGATTTAAGGAAGTGCCCCAGGACATATCTTAAGGTGGGGAATGTTCCCTAAAAGTTCCTCATTTATGGGGTCCCTGGTGAGATGGTCTACCATCCCCAACATTCCCCTGACATCCCACTGAAACCAGGATGTTCCCTACCAATTTTCTTTCCAGCCAATGTATTTTATTCTGTCCCAAAACAATGAAGACTGCAAAAGTGTGTAGGTTCCTATTCATGTATGTGTCAATCAAGAAAGGAGGTTTATGACTGGAGAGATAAAAAATGTGATTACTCAGGACAATTAACTGGTTATTTGTAAATCTATAAGACTGGATTTGCTTATTTTTTCATAGACTTGTTTTAATGGTGTTGAGAGCCAGGAGTCTGTTTTTTGCAGTGAAAGTTTTGCTTCAGCTTTCTTTGTCTCAAGATTTGGATCGCCAATAATCTTGACTGGCAGTTTCCCTTGTACTTGCTTTGCTGATTAGACAACTGATTTAAAATTTTCAATTGGGAAATAACAAAAAATAAATGGTTTGATATTGCTTCTGGATTAGACCATGTGAGTTTTTAAATCAACATTTCGGATCACACTCCATGATACATCATCATCTGTGTCTCTCTTAGCTGTCTATCTTGATGATGGATCACGGACTGTGATCCAAAATGTTGATTTAAAAACTCAGTGTCTAATTCAAAAGCAATATCAAATAACTTATGGATTGTGGAAATCTTATATCAGTAAAAAAAAATGGGATTCAAGCAAACCTTTCAAGTGAAGCTTATTACAGCAGCTTCAGCAATGCCTTCATGGTCCTATACCTTTAACTTTTTAATGCTAGCAACTATTATGATATTCATATAAATAATAAAATATTAACCATTTTATTTAGCAGTTATCATTAACATTTATGATTTGACAATTGACATTGTTATCAACCACCAGCTGCATAATGTTTATATAACACACACACATCCATCCCCCAGCCAACCCTAAAATTCAGGAAAGGATTTTGCCACCCCAGTCTCAAAGAAACACTGGTTAAAATGAGGGTGATTTTGTACAGCTAAACACAGATGAAAAAATTTAGCCATACCATTAAACCTGCAGTGATTATAATGAGACAGCATTTACTCAAATACCTTATAACTTATAAGTCTAAGATTTTTTCATCAAATACCACCATTATATGCAACAGAACATTCACCAGAAAGGGAAGAAAACACCATATCATATTATACAGAATTTATCCCAATTTCTTTGGGACCATTATCCTTGTATTTAAAATAAAGGATATTATTCTCAGCCTTGGCTCAAAAACAGTCATCTGAGCTTCCCTCAGTTGAAGCAATTCTATTTTTCTCACCATGATACCTAAGTTCAATTTATCCTCATAAAGTATGCTTATATCGATTATCAAATCTGTGCACGCGAAAAAAATCATACAAATCTTCCTTGTAGTTCCTCATATAGTAGCATTTAAATTGCAATAGAGTGGAGGAAATAAGTAACTACATTATCATCTTACCTGTCAAGGACAGCTTTAGTCCTGTGTCGATGTCAGGAATATTAGGAACCAAAATACCAGGAGTGTCAAGAACATAAATGCTAGGCCGGTTTGCAATCTGTGAAAAAAATGCTAATGTTAATTTCCTTTCCTAGATAGCTTTATCACGAAATCTAAGTCAATAGTATTAAGTAATGACACAACTGTTATATGAATTTTGGGTTCTATATTTAAGAGCATTGAGTTTCTACCTATCAAATATAAATTCCAAACCATTCCTACATTATTATTACAATCAGGCAAAATCTAGCTATATACGACTGAAAAATGTTTGATTGTCTTCATAGCACAAACAAAATATGAACGCAGAGCTAAAAACAAAAACAAAAACAAGGAACAGAAGATTACGGGAAGGACAGATCTAATGCATAGGCATAGTGGATGGCACAATAACAATTTTCTTGACAAAAAATTAAAGGAAAAAAAAGTCACCAAATAAAAATTTATCAACTGTTTTAGGAAAAGTAAAACCTTAAATCCTGCAATGTCCTGGGTAACACCTGGTAAAGGGCCAACAGTTGCTCGCTTCAACTTCTCCTGTGCTAAAGGAAAGACAGAAATAAATATCAATGGAAGTGTGGGCAAATGCCTACAGAGGCAAATAAAAGATCTTCAAATACATCACAGTTTTTTTATAAAAGCAAAGTCACATGCTGATATTACAATAATTTATGTGCTACAAGAATTTCTGATAAAAGAAGAGACATTACTTTAGGAGGGCACATGAAACCTAAGTTGCCGGTTCAGGTTCGGGGATGGATTTGGGTACGAGAATCCAGTTCGTGGATTCGTGAAATTTTTTTTTATCATTATGATTTGAATGGGTTTGTGTGTGTGTGTGTGTGTGTGTGTATATATATATATATAAGAGAAATATACATAATTCTAAAACTAAATCATTTCATAGTATGAATCTATGATGCTTGGTCATTAATCAATGCCAAATGTCAAAGATAAACATTAAAAATTTAAATAGTATACTTGGACATTGATCAATATTCAGGATTCTAAAGAAAATCAGCAAATTGAATTATTGAATTACAAAATGAAAATTCAAAATATAGTTCATTAAAGTTTGAAACATGATTCAATGTTCATCAATCATAAAAGACTAAAGTTTTCATTTCATCAATCATCAAATGGATTATCAAAAAACTCCGGATCAATGGGGTCTTCAGCAGCTGCAAGTGGTTGATCAACATCATCATTGGAACCCAAACCGGTTCCACTAGCACTAGAGGGTACTGTCTCATCATCATCATCCACATCAGCCAAAGTGGCTCTAACAAGATCCCGAATGGTCATATCCAAGTCAGCAGACTCGGGTGCTACATCCCAAAGCTTCTCTGGCCCCTTCTTGTATTTTGGATCCTTCCATGCCAGGAGGCACAAGTTGTGAATATACACCAAGTCTTTTTCTTTTTTTGCAGCCAACCGGTTACACTTGACTGAGTTGATAAAGGAGTAAGTACTCCAATTCCCCTCAGTGCCAAAAGAGCTCGCAACCTAGAGAGAAAACCAACAAAATTAAAAAAACACAAGATAAATTCAATTGTGTTTAGCGTTAAATTCTACAATGCAAGTGGCCAAAAAAAAAAAAAAAAAAACTTAAAAACTTACTTGTGATAGAATCTTAATTGCAAGAGGTTGGAGGTATATATAATCTTGCCCATGAAGGTACCACCATCTAATAGCATCCATTTTGCTTTGGTCATTGATAGCAGTAGGGTGGAGATCTCTTCCTGAGATAAACGATCCAAATTCTCTCCTAACACTTACCCCAACATTTGAATCGCGGAAGATTTTATCAAATGCCCTTTTATACCCATTAGCAACCTCAACATCTCTATATGGTGGCACTCTACCTAGAATAGCAAGTACTTCTGCACTATAGTACTTGGGAGATAGAGCATATGCTAGGAGGTGCAAAGGTGTGGTCATCTTGTTCCAATGATGAAGAACAATTGCTTCCACCTTATTGTAAAATGTGTCCTCAAGATCATTCTTTCCTTTGTATGACCTCGGATATCAAATGATGTTCATGTAAGTTATCTTGATGTAAGTTATCATTATGTCAATTTAGATATCTCTCAATAAACAAAGATAGAGGAATGTATTATAACTTACCAATTTTATCTTCTCTAACATTGTGTCGATGCTATCATAGATATCCCCCAAGCATGATTTATTAGTGTCGGCAAATCGAAGCATAGACATGATAGGCTCAGTGAATTCCAACACATACTCCACACGAGCCCACCAATCATCATCTAATATCAACGCTTTCACCTTTTGGGCCCTCACTGTATTGGATTGCTTCCAAATGCTCCTTTGGTTGCTAATAACCATTTGCGATAATGCCTCTTTCACCTTGACAAGACATCTAAGCACAATTGTGTGAGACGTAAACCGGGTTTCAGCCACCTCAGAACATGTTAATAGTGAGTTAATAACACATTTAAAATATGTAAACAACACAAACAGTATGTTATTCAATTATGTAAAACATGACAAAATGATAAATGAAATTAAATAAATTATAAATTAAATTTTAAAATTTACCTTCAATCATTCCAATCTCGAGAAAGTTCTAAAAATTGCTTGTGACATATGGTGATTTGTCACAAACATTTGAATCTCCTCACCCTCATATATTTGTTTCACCCATTCTATTTGGGTGTCAATTGCTTTCATCACTAAATTAAGAGAATGGACAGCGCACAGTGTCCAAAAGATGTGATCATATCTAGCCTCTACCAAAGCACCTGCAGCCTTGCAAACTTTTGCATTGTTCGTAATTACTTGGACAACATTGTCATGACCCGTGGACTCTACGGAATCACTGAGAATCTTGACAATGAACTCTACATCTTTTACTTCCCCTTCACAGTCAACCACCCTCAAAAACATTGACCCCTTGGGGGATACAACAATTACATTGATTAATGGACGGTTTTTGCAATCTTTCCGTCCATCCGAAACAAGACACACCCGTTTGAACCCAAAAATCTCTTATTGGTTTTAGTTGGGCCTCTACATTTTTTCTCTCACTATGTAATAAAGTGGTGCACAGCTTTTCATATCCAGGGCCTTGGTAACCAGAAGGTGCATTATTTATTGCTTGCACCATCTCCCTCCAATAAGGTGATCTCACTAAGTTGAATGGAACACCATTCGCAAAGAGGCAACATCAAACTTTTAGATCAGCAATATCACTTAACTCATTTTGAGATGCCCTATCTAATGGGCCTCTCTTGCGAGTGGTGATTTGTGGTTGTTCTACATCTTCATCATCCCTAGAAGGCATAGGCAAGAAGGGATGTGATCTAGAGATTAGTTGAGTGGGCGGTGGTATTATTTTTTGTTCTCGGTATAAGCACCTTGTTTCCCTTTTGCAACTAATTTATTAGCATCTTCTTGTTCTTTTACAAAGCTGCTATTTGTGCAACTGACAACCCCTTCTTATCTGGCCTTGGACCCTCACACATGTTAATCCCTTGACCCCTAGGGCCCAAAAAAGTGTGTTGCAAAAATTACATTTCCATATAAACCGCCCACCTGTAGGGCATTGAGAAATTCTTGTGGTGTGTCTCCATAAAGGAGACCCTTCATCAATTTTAAATTTTTGAGACCCCTCCCCACCCACTGAGCCTTGACTACTCATTGTATGATTGTTGCAATCTATAACAAAAATAAATAAAAAACATACTTCAAAACTTATACAAAAACTTGAAAAAAGTTTAAAACTTTTCAAAAACTTGAAATAATTTATCAAAAAACTAAAGAATATGGTTGAAATGCATACCTTAATCACTCAAATCTGCTTTTCTGGAAGGTATTTGCCACTCCACAATCGATCTCCTTCGAATACAATCACCTCACTTCAAACTTGCAAGAATGAGAGAGCAAATATGAAATGAAATGTGTTTGGAGGCTCCATAATAAGGGTCGTTTTAGGGTTAGAAGCAAAAAATAAAAAATAAAACTTTTTAAGCGGTTTGGACCCACTTTTAACAAGTGACATTTGCCTCGCCGCGAGTCCTTGGGGCTCCGCGTGGGATCCTTGAGGGTCCACACTGGGTCCCCTCAGGTCCGTGTTGGATCCGGGCAGGGTTTGGATTTGGACCTATGGGTCTGTTAGGATCCACGGATCCTGAAGGACCCACAAGTCCAGATCTGGACCCTGCCCGGATCCAGCGCGGACCAGCCCACAGATCTGGTTCGAGGGTCTAGGGTCCGGATCTGGTAATGTAGCACGAAACAAAATTGTATATAACTAGACCATTGAAATTAAAATAAAAGACTAAAGTACCTTTCAGAAGTTGTCTAACATGATAGAAAGTCAGAAAAATATAGTTAACAGAGGATAGACCAAAGCACATCCAAGTAGCTTCAAGCATTCATATATATTATATGATGACAGCCTAGGATGATGTAGGTCATTTTGTTATCTCCAGCTTCATATGAAGGTTTGCAAAGGGGGCTCCGGGTGTAGTGACCCTAATAGGGATTGTTTTGTGCAGATTTTGGGCCCAATAGTCATTAGGTTGCATTGTTTCTTGTTGCCACTATATAGACGTAATCACTTGCCTCATATAGCTTTGTTGCTGGGACTTTTTGCATATACAGAGCATCCCCCATTCATGTGCCCTTTTTTCTGACAGTCGTGGGGGCACCTCTTTCTTCCTCTATATCGGGACACACTAGCATCCCCAGAATAGCCAAGGGACACTCCATTCTCTCTTAATGGGTTATTCATAGGAACCAATTACCTGTGCTGCTTTTAACTCTTGTTTTCTCTTTTCTTTCATGATTTTGATTGCATATAATAACATAAATCTGATTTTGTTCAGTTCTCTAGAAATAAATATTCCTCTGGGTTTGCATGCTCAACTGCTTTTGGAGCAAATGTAGCATTTTTTTGATTACTCTGTATTTTACAAGCTGCAAAATTCAAGGGACATCCCCTTCTTTGTTAAAGGCTTATTGACAGACACCAATAAACTAGGAATTTAAAAAAATAAATACTTACTTTTCTTTGGTAGTTTTGATAAGCTGTCTAGAAATAATCATTCCTCTTAGCAAGCATGCTCAAGTTTCAACTTCTTTCATAGCCGAAGAAGAATTTCTTAGGTTACTCTACATTTTAAGCTACAGAATTGAGAGCATTGTTTTCATCTGACAAAGTTGCGAGTTCTTTGGCTTCTTAAGACAGAATTTTCTGCATTTCCAAACTAACACACCAACATAACCAGTTAAATGACTCAAAACATCTAGATTATGTGTGATTTGAATTGCATTACCTGGTAGTGGTTCTCAATTCATTACCTCCAAATTTAACTATTGATGGCTCAGACCATATAGAAGTTTAAAATATGTGTTATGTTTATAGAGTAAATTACTGGATGGATTTCTCCTCCTATCTCCAAATTTCTCATACTTTTACAATAATCATTTAATGTAATCACTATTTCTCTTAAATGGAGGAACATATTTTGTCCCTTATTCCTACACTTCCCCTTGATGCTTCTTCTGGGCTGATTCTTCTTCTATGCTGATTCATTTTCCTGTTTTTGAGGTGCATTTCCTTTTGGGCTAACATAATACCTATCCCAAAGATCATCCCCAAAATCAAGGGAAATCTTTTCTGTTCCCAAAATCGAGGAAATGTGCTCGTCTTTTTGAAATCTCCAAGTTACTCATATTGCTAAGCAGTTATGAAATTTTGCATAATTCCAAGTTGCAAGGGGATCTTTAAATATCTTCCCCATATCCTTCAATATAAACTTACATTGCAGGTTAACTACCCAATCTTGGATATTGCTCTGAATTTTGATGAGAGAGAGAGATGGATAAGAACAGCCTATAGAACTGCTTTCATAAATTGGACCCAACCAACAAATTAGAGCCATATGTCCATTTTTTAGTTTTGATTTATGCTCCACTAATTATGGCTTCCCAATGTCTATTTATTGAGATCCAGTGTATCAGGAATCCCAGATGATTCATTAGTGGGTTGCCCTTTCTACATCCCAAGATATGAGGAATTGTTTTTTTATCTGTGGTTTGGGATATTTATGAAAATGACAGTAGACATATTGTCATTTATTTGTTGCCCTGAGGCGTGTTGGTAGTTCTAGAGAAATGATTTGATTCTTTCTATTTTGATAAGGTAAATATCAGAGCACAAGATAGTATCAACAACAAATTGATACACTATATTTGTTTATTTACAGTTGGCAATCCATAGGTTTTTCTTTCCTATTGGTGAATGTAGACCATTGTAATAGATAACTGCTTGTGATTCTATTGCTGGAAATTGTATAACCATAAGTCTTGACATTCAAACAGTAAAATGATGTAAATGCTTGTGATTTTGTTGTAACCAATTACCACAAGTCTTGACAGCCTTATGATAAGCGAAGAAGCATTGGTCGTTGGGTTCTCTGTATATCAAACAATTGTATTAATGCTAACTATACATAGGAAAGTTCTGATTATTCCATGTTTATTGTGTTAGAGTTAATTCTCATATCATTTTAGTTTCTATTATTTGTAGTGTAGAATTTAGAAGAAAACATTCTAGTGTCACTCTGTAAACTTGGAACATTAAAAGTGGGTTGACAGAAATGTTAGTCAAACAATACACCAAGAATGAGAAAACAATCTAACAAGAGATTTCAGATGTTTGTGAGATCTATCAATATGAGACCATGTTCCAGAAGAATCTGAAAGAAATCAACACAATTTGGCAATCACTGACGATGTTGACAAACAACTTAAGTGCCTGCCCTAACTCCTTGGCAATCACTACATAATATTGCAAGACCTTTGTGTTGAACATGAATATGTAGTATAATGACAGAAAATCTTACAAAAATATGAAGAAAGTTTTCATCATAAAGAATGTACAGCCACTCCAACCCTGTCTCAGTAAGAAGGTAACATGATTTTGGACTTTGGCCCAGATGCGATATGAGATAAGCATAGTTGATATTAAATTCTAGTTAGTGTGGCTAGAAGTACATGTGAGTAGTAAGTGGACAGTTATGATGTTAATGGATGATTGATGTCGCTATCTTAATGTTGGTTCTTTTATGAGGTTCTTATGTAGAGATCTGATTAGCCTTTGGGATGCTGCATTGTGCTATTCGTATTTGTGTGTGTGTGCCTCTCTTCTACTCTGTGTGAGTTATGTCTAATAATCATATATGTGTGAAGGCTATGTGATGATGTTCTTTATGATGTTGTATTAGTGCTCATGTGTTACTAATGTTACGGTTGGGGAAATTATGTTACGTTGGTTACTGTGATTACTGGTATCTAATGTGGTTAATCATCTTTGATGAGATTTCATGGTTACTTGACAGTAGTAGATGATAACTGATGAGGTTGATATGTTAGCCCAGATAGATTATGATATGTTGTTTAGGTGGTGATTAGAGATACTAATGTTAATGCTAATTAGTGGAAAATGATGTATTTAGTTAGATGAGTTTACAATTGAGATGCCTCGATGATGATTAATGATGTTGTTCCTATTCAATGTTATTTAATGATTATTTGATGATGTTGGGAAGAAATGATGATTTTATTTGAGAAGGGGCGGTTTCGTAACATTCATTAGAATGATTAAGCTGCTAAAGTTCCCTTTCACTGATTGACATTGCTTGATGATGATTTATATGTGCTTTGGTTATGTTACTAACTTGGGCAGGTACTAGGCATCGACTCCACCTGGCTCCACAGGTCTGAGCATGCCTATGTCACCCTCGATGGTGGTTAAAATTGAAGTTAATCATATGGCCGATCATGTTCCCTAGCCTAATTGTCGATCCTACTATTAGGTGACAATCACCATGTTGTTTATTATCCCAGTCGGTTACCATGTGGTAACGTTCGGCTACCCTGCATTATGTGATGAGACCTGTGACTTGTGTTTTGTAATCTTGTTGATTGTAATGCTTGCCAGTCAGTGTATGAGTATAATAGTATGTATTTGTATGATGGATAGTGTCGCCAGTTAGTATTATAGTATTGTTATTATTGTCGCCAACAAGTATTGTTTGGGTATTTTATTTAAATTGGGACTCTAAACTTATTTTGGCTTTTATATTTTAGATGCTTATTACGAGCTTTTAAAACTTAAGTGATATGTTATATTTTAGTGTTTTAAAATAAAATCAATTTTATTATGAAAAAGTGCATTCTCATTTTAGTTTTTGCCTTATGTTTTTCCCAACATTCATGAGTTTTCTAGAAACCCTCTTGGAGAAATTCGAAATTGGCTTAGATGGAGTATTTTGAGTGAAAAGATTTTTGTGGGCATTTTCTCAATGGATTCCTTTCGTCGAGATCTTGTCTTCAGATTTTTGTTGCATTTGGTGGAGGATTTCTCAACTTATCGTTATTTCTTGATTTTTATGCATGTTGAGGTAAGTTTCTTAATTTCTTTCCAAATCTTGTCTAGTTTTCGATTTAATGGCTCAGAATTGGTTGGATAAGTAATGTATGATGACTTTCATTCCATTGCAAATTGATTTGAAGGAATTTGATGGAGTTATGATAGTTTTCTTCATGTTTATGAGAAAATAGGGTCTTATGTTCATACACTACTAGATTTTGATTGGATGGGTATTTTGTAGTTTTGGTTGCATTTTTGTGATGTGGGAGGTATGAGAACAAATGGCTTTTTCCAGATTTGCATTTGGTAAAGTTTGAAAATTTAGTGGTTTTTGCTTGAGTGGGCTGTAAATCCGATTTTGGGAGTAATTGTCCATCGAAGAATGGTTTTGTGTGTAAAATGAAGGATTATATTATAATAATGGTTCTTGAGATTTGTTGTTGAATATGTGATAATCTTGTTGTGGAGCTTGAGTATTTTGGGGAATTCAAGTAAATTCGTAATCTTAATTGTAAACCAATGGAGTCTATTGCCGGAAGCAATTCTCGAAAGCGTATAATGAAATATGGTCTTAAATGTGTGGTTTTGTATTGAGTTAATGGGAGTATATGTGTGGATATTATGTGAATTAATGGTGCTTATGCAATAATCCTATGATGACACATTAGTAGTATATGGGATTCAAGTGAATCCACACTCTTGGTTGTAGACCAATGGAGTGTATGCCATGGGTAATACCGGCATTGTGCAATGTAATATGGATGTGAATGTGGTGTTTGAGCAAGTTGTAATGTGCCTTGGTGACTTCCATTGGATGGATTCTATCATAATGAGTGTCCCAGTGGCTTATTGTGTTGCCATGTTGTTCATATGTTGAATGGTTTCCGTGTTGTATGCATGTCATGATCTTGGGTGAATATGTGCTCTTTGCCCCTCTTGCTTGGGATGTGATCTTGGTCTCTTATGTTGTGCACCCCCCATGCTTAGATGTATATTGGTGCTTCGTGTGTGTTAGATGGTGCTTTGTGTGTGTTAGACATCTTTGCGTAATTGGTTTTGTGTGTGTGCTTGGGCCATATGGTTATCTCTGCGAGCATGAGGGAGAGGGCCTAAGGGTACCTTGGGATTAGTGTACAGGTGATGAGCAGTCCCAAATTTATACTTTAACTCCTTTATAATCTTATGACATCTCATTGATGTATTCATGCCCTTATAATGTGATCTTGATGTATTTATACTCCTTGTAACAATCTTGCATTGTCTTGTGATGGATATATGATGTAATCATGATATAACCTTAAAATAGGAGTTTTGTACTTTGTAATGGCATTAAATATTGCATTTATGATAGGTTAGATGAAATATTTCATGTGATTAAGTAATTGGCTTTCTTTCGTGCTTAGAAACCTTGTTTTGTGGGATAAGAATCTAGATTGACGTTTGTGCCTGTCTACTAGCATCTTTGCCTTACTGGACTGAGGCTGCCTAGGCACAAAAAAAATTCCACTTTGGCTTGGCGTCTAAGCTTTTTGGCATCTTTGCCTGCTCAATTGGCATCTTCACCTAGTGTTAAAGTGAACTAGGTTTGAGATAATGTGGATCTTTGCGGGTCCCAGTCTTGCTCCCTGGCTTTTCAAGGTTGAGAGAATTATGTATAGGCTAGGATTTTAAGGATAACAAAGTATGAAAGTATTAGAAATATCTCAATGTGGGTTTAGAAGGATCCTGCAATTGGTAGTTCATGGAACCCTTGGAGTGTTGGTAGTTTACAGCCTATGTTTATCTTATTAGAACTTATAATTGTCTATGTATTATGTAATGAGGTTATGTTAAGTATGCTAAGAGTTATCAATCAAAAAAACTATTTTGTCTTTGATAGCATATGTTTTTATGTCTCATTTTGAGGGTTCCTTGGTGGGGCATTACATCTACACCAAACCTGAAGGGATTAAATATCATTGATATCGAACAAAGGCAAGAAAAGTGACAAACTAGCAGGGGGTGGACAAGTCACAAAACTATTTGACAATCCATCCAATTACTAGAACAACAACAAAGAAGACAATACTTGTGAGAGGTAGCCTCTAAATCAAATCATAGCCACAAGTATAGGACACGAGTTGGGGCTGAAGCAAAATCAAAAGTGGATGCCAAAGTTGAAGCAAAAACTAAAGTCGGCACCAAAACCAAGGAAAGGTTCAATTGACACCAAAACATTGTACAACACTGACAAATACTGAGTAGGTGGAGATCATTGTCCCACAGAGTTTCAAAGTAGAGGAAAGAGAGGTTTCAAGGATCTCCACAAATGTAATACATACATACATACATACATACATACATATATATATATATATATTCAAAACTTTAGAGATCCATTATGGGTCCAAGATTTGGAGATCACACAGGGATATTTTGTTCAAACCCAGCACATACACTAGACCTAAATTTGAAGATAAGTAGGTGGAGATAGCGACTAGCACCACAAATATAAAAGTCGGATCTTTGTGGGAGCCAAATTCGAAGAAGACAAGTAGGTGGAGGTCACTGTTACACAGAATTTCAAAGATACCTTTGAAAGGTTGTCCAATTTAGGTAACATGCATTTTCTTTCTCTGTTGGGAAAATAGGCTTAAATATTGTCCCTTGAAGATCCTCTTTGCACATCTGAATTGATTCTTGGGCCTCGGGATTTGCTCCCTTCAGCCCTAGAGTGATTTGAAGCATGTTGTAGTTTTGATTGTTCAAAATGATGAATTTCATAATTATGATTTCAGTTTACAATTTGCAATTTCATGATCAAAAGGTTTTTGCTAGTGAATTCCACTATAAATTTCCCTAATACATCGGATTGATAAAATCCCATATTGATAATTAAATTGAAATAATATTATAACCCAACCTATGTATTAATCAGAACAGGGCTATACCTGGAAAACGAATACGAGAAATCTGATACAAAGAATTGATAAGGGCTGATTTTCCAACATTTGGAATCCCAATAACCATGACCAGAAGTGTAGGCTGCCTTGAGATTGCTTCTTTCAGTTGAGCTTCAACTTGAACTAACAGCTGCGTGAAGACAAGAAAGACATCAATTCCTACCCATGGTGCTAGAAAAGTTACCTGTGGGAAATAATCTTTAAATTGCCCCAGTAAAATATAAAGTAGCAATAAATAGCATTTTCCATAGTTCACCCGAGAGGAAGCATGGAGATGCTCTTAAGGACAGAACCATCAATTATAACAAGTTAAACCTTGGTTTAATTCCATTCACTTGACAACAATAGGCAAGATAACAGTCATATTATTGCAAAATTTTGAAAAAAAATCTCATGGCTTTTGCACTTATGGAATCAATGAGTGAAAAGATTCCAAATATAAAAAAGCAACTGGTTTAATAGGAACTACCATTTTGCCCAAACAATGGCTACATGCGGTGGTGTAGCCACCTCCTATATCCACAAACAAAACGTAGTTATCTTATATTCAAGGAATTCACAATTTTCTTATATCCGCCATTGAGAAATGGGACCCAATTCCAAAAGCATATAATGTCTTGGAATTATAACCCTTAAAAACAACATATCATATAAACAATATTTTACAATATCAATGACAACAACAAAATTACAAGCCATCAAGAATCTTTCTACTTTCTCTGTGTTTAGACATGCCAACTATAAAGATATTAGATATGTAATAAGAAAACACAAATGATAAGTCAAACAGGCTTTTCATTCAAAGTTTTACATCCCTTCCTAGTGACCTTATTATTTTATAACTATAATAACTAATTCTTGGGAAATATGACTATGGCCGTTAAATGGATTTTAGTTAAATTCTGTTATATGAATTTTAATGAGAATGGAAATGTTAAATTGTATTAATTTTGGTTATGTGGATTCTAACGTATAGTTTGAAATTTGAATTGAATCTTCTTTTATCGAAAATAGGAAAATCAATTGTTGATGCAAATTTATGATTAGTTTAGAAATTGAGATTATTTTAATGGCATGGATATCTAATTCATTCTTGTCAGTGGATGAAGGAGAAGAATCATCCCGTGAGTGGGGAAATAGTATCATTAGCGTAGGAGGGCACAAGCAAATGGTAAAAGTCGGGAATGCCATCCGAGCTAGAACCCAGTCCGTTATCAGTTGTTTAGGTTTGGGGTAGAGGTATTCCGATGTCTAGTTGGTCTAGTTAGTCTCTAGGCCTAAGGTACCTTGTCGATTTTAATTAACAGCCCAAGTAATTAAATATTTAATTTTCCTGTCACATCCCTCTAAATTGCTTTATTTTAATGACTTAAGCATAATTGTGCCCTAGATGGTTTCTAGTTTTACTTAAACAGTGGTTTTGCATAATTGTGCCCTAGATGGTTTCTAATTTTAATAAAAAAAGTGGTTTTGTGTAATTGTGTCCTAAATAGTTTCTGGTTTTAAATTAAACGGTGATTTTTGCATAATTGTGCCCTCGATGGTTTCTATATATGAAATGGTGGGTTTTAAACAAATGATGCCCTAGATAGTAACTGCTTTTATTCTTGTACATGATGCTCTAATTTAGATAGCATGTATGGATGTCATGATGAATTTTATTTGTATCTAGAATAGATGTAATTGTTTATTTCGCATTATGCAAATTATTATTATAATGCCATGATATCAAGCTGACTACTTTTGTTTTGGCAAGTGGATGCAGGATCGACTTGGCCTTCGAGGAAAGGGGGGAAAAGATATCACCAGGAAAGGGGAAAAGAATATGGTTAAGGTCAATGATGGATTGAATTGTAGAGGATTGGTAAGTACTGACTACAATCGACTAGTGTTGCCTTGACGACCTAGATCGCTAGTAGGATTTGGGAAAGGGAATGTTCACTTACACCTTAAGTCAATTTGGCGACAACCATGGTGTCATTGATGACAATGCCACCGATTTGCACCCCATAGGATTTTGTGAACGTTGGCGTGTTGTTGAAGTTTCATGTCGACATTTCCTTGTAAATACTTCAATAACTAATTTTATCAAGTGACTATATAAATATACATATGTATGTATAGTCATGGTATAAATGTGAATTTACATGTGTGTAAATAAACGAATTGAATACTTAAGTTGTATTATCTACACGTGTAAATACAACATAGAGATGTCATTTACGACTATACATACATGCGTGTCCATATATTATTACTTGATAGGAAATTGGTTATCTTAAACACTTAATTTATTCATTTCGTCCTTCAAGCAATTGATATTTAAAATAAATTATATTTTATCAAAATTTTAATAACTATTAAGTTGGTTGTTAATTTTAGGCTCAACTGCTTATCTAGCTCTTGATCAAGTTTAATTTTATCAAGGTGTAATGTCCCCTTTCTAGAACAGAATTTAATGATAATAAGAATCAAATATAAGATTAAATAATTAAATAATTAGAAAATATATAATTATAATATATAATTAATTAAATTGTTATTATATTAACAAAAGGATATTATTAATAATATTATATATAATATCATTAATAAATAAATATAATATTATTATAAATAAATATGATAATCATATTATAAATAAATAATATTATAATTTCCAAATGAATAATAAATAATAGTTAATATAATAATATAATATATTATTATTATATAATATATCATGATATATATAACGAAATAATATAAGACAAATAATATAATAATGTTAATATTATAACATATCAAATATTAAATATATATATTAATATTATATCAAATGGCATCAAATATGTATTATCAACTATATACAAAACCCCTAAGGTCATGACTTCTAGGAAGATGCGATCCCTCACACGGGCTTTAAAGGCCACATATATCAGTCATCGAATAGGGGGAGATAAGGAGGATATGAAGGGGAGTTATTAAATGAAATAAGGAGATATGCCGTAAGGATTCATTCTCACCAAACTGATCTCATTGTTCATAGGCACAACATCCAACTCAGCAAAATAATTTACTCAGCATTAGACATGAAAAGAGATTCGACTATTCAGTCATCGGGGATTGCTAGGAGTAATAAACGAATAAACAAGAATATAATAGTCACCAGTCCCGAAGCATAAGCATCAATTAACCACCGAATATTACCGAACACGCTCAGCATTTCATATATCCCAATCAGGATTAGTATTCTAGAGTCATTCGGGGAAGATAAAACATCAACTCTAAATTAAGGGAATTATCATTAAATACCATCTCAATATCCAGCATCAACTCTATCCAATTGGGATCGAAGCCCTTCAAACTCCCATAACGGCTGTCCATCCATGTCAAGGGGTAAACAGTCACCCAATCTTGAAGTCAATAACATCAACTAAATTTATTGAGAATATAGAAGTTATAGTTCAGTATCCAGAGCATACATGGACACGGGAAGAATTTAAGGGGAGGAGATATAGAACCGAACTAATAGTATACAATATCAGGAACCATCAGAAGAAAACTTATAAAACCATTCACAGTCGGTGACCATAAAAAATATTCCAGAACAGATCAAATAAAGCACAAAAATTCAAATCAATACAATATATAGAGGCTCCCAATAATTCCAGATCAATACCTATAGTTATCTGGCACCCATTTTTGAAAGGTTCATATGATCAATACTAGTTGGTCAAAAACAATATCATTTCAAGGCATTTATATGATCATTAACTTGTCCCATTAATTTAAATAGGAAGTTTGTATCAGAATTATTGTTGACAAACAAGCCACTGTTGATTTGAATTCAGTAGAAGGATTTCCAAGCCATTGGTAGAGACAAGTCTCTTACAGTTTGGAATCATAAAATCAAGAAATAAGCCCAAACTTTAAGTGATCTCAAAAGGGGACATTACACGAGGCAATGAACTTTAGAATTTAATCATTATTGAGAACACCAATTGGTGAGCCCATGACTCGATGAACTCATTGGAATTCCTTACCCTTGGTAAGTCGAACATTGTTATTATTATCAATTTAAATTTAAAAGATGGCCTTCCTTAGCATTTGGTCAAGTTTATGCTCAAGACTTTGAACTTTAATTATTTTGGCGTCACCGTGAGAGCTCTCGATGTGATGCATACTTTGGAAATTAATAAATTTTGATTTAAACTAAGCAAGGAAGTCGCATAGACGAAATTAATTTTCAAGAAGCTATCAAAGGTTTTGAAGCCATTTCCATCACCCACAATGGAGGGTGGTGTAATTGTAGTGCCATTTCATTCTTATGAACGACAGAGATTAAAGATGGGAGAGGATTTGTTCTGGAGAGAGTCTTTGGGTTTTAAGGATATGAGAACGCTGTTATTTTTCATCTCGCATGGTAACCTTCATCATCTTGGAAGCTGGGTGCGTTGGAAATGTTTGGGGTAGAATGGTTGCTAGTATTCTTCTTGGAGATTGCAGATGGGAGCTTAGTTAGAAGTGTCGTAGATGTGAATTCTCTGTCAGTGTGGGAAGCTCTTAATTAAGCAATTCTAACAGCTGGTTCCTCATTCAACGTTCTTAGTAACTACAGGCACGTGTAGTATCTCCAACCTTTTCTTTTATTACGAATATTGAGCTTTTCTAACTCATTTTCGAATGCAAGGATGCAAGTAGTTGTGAACTGGTTAGTTTTGAAAAGGAAATTATGTTTGATTATTTCTTTATGTCCTTCAATTGCAAACTTGACTTCATAAAGACCTAGTGAAGTTTACTAGTACTAGTGAGCAAACATTCCCTATTCGGCTAAACCCCATGAAAGAAAGATCAATCATATTTTTCTTTAGACCTGCATGTCTTAATAGAAAGTTATAATTGTTTGTGGAGGTAAAACGTGAGTGTTGGAAGTAACACAGTTTACAATAGGAGTCAACTCTTCTAATTTAATAATGCTGCTAACTAGAACTGTTTCAGCAAAGAACTACATTACTGTCCTTTGTTATATGAAGACCGTATCTGACTTACAACAACTGTATGGTTACTATGCTTTGGAAGTTTTCTTTTCTGTCAGCTATCTTTGTTCTTTAAGTAGCAAGATCTATGATGGCACCTTTACAAACTCCTACAACATAGATGCATGTTTTCAGACTTAAGGCTGTAGATGCTATAGTTGTTATTGAGATCAGTTTATTTGATGTTCATGGTATTTCAGATGGAATAGATTCTGTATTGTAAGCAAAGCATAGTAACCTTGCAACTGCTTAAAGAGAACCTATAGGCTCAGGCTGTTAGTTACTACAATGGAGTCTTAACTGAAAAGAGTAATAAGAGACTCTATTAGTAGTTTCATTTAAGAGCTGATGTTGTGTTTTTAAATTTACTGATTTATAAGTTCTCCATGACTCCATGAGAACAGATCAAATATCACCTGTACTAATAGCTCAGCACATGTACTCTGTCTAGTTCAGATGAGGAACCCGAAAGTGTACAAGGGCTTGAGAGAGTACAAAGTACACTCCATGCTGGAAGGGCTTACATGTCTGTAATTGACTAATAGAATAACATCAACAAATAAGGAACCAGGATTGCCATTCAAATGTTCATGTGTCAGACAAGTGTGTTAGAACATATAAAGAACAAGAAAGAATCACCATCCTACCTTTGAGTTGCCATTAACCCACATTGTGTCTCTTGGAGTGCAAGTCGGATAGGGTGAGAACTTGACATCATGATAATCATGTAGAGTGAATCCTTAACCAAGGTGCACTAACCAGTTGGTAGTGCTTGTTAGTTCCTAAGCTCCCGGATACAAACTTAGTCAGGAGTTATACCAAGTTAGCAGTAGCTATAGAGCGTAACCGACTAAGGATGTAGGGCCTTGCACCAGTTCCAGATGACTTGACCTAACTATATACCTTTCCCTTGCAGAGGGCCAAGCCCACTTGGTAAGAAGTGAGCAAGGGAGGATCGAGTTATGATCCATAACTAGGTGGATAAACACCTTGGTGATATCTTTTTCCCCTTAATGCAAAAAGAGACAAAAGATGTTCCGGTGACAGTCAGTTGCTAGATTTAAAGTAAGATTCTTTCCATTCTCTGTACTTTGAATATGATGTATATAGAAATGTAAATTTAGATTTAGATTTAGATTCTACTTGAAATTACCTTATGAGATGTTGCAGCAATAAATTATTTATTTATTCAAAAAAAAATTGCATGTTAGACTAGTTCCTTTTTCCTATTTTATTTTATTTTCAAATCTTTGGTAAAAATTATTAAAAAAAAAAACTAGCTGTTACTTTTGTCCTAAGTCTAATGCTTGTTACATTTCCACTGTATGTTTTTTCTATCACCTGAAGTATTGCTTATTTCATGCTTTATCTTTTATGTTGAATATTATTACTTGAGCTCACCCATTTGATCAAGGGGCATGTTTTCATCCTTTCTTATGATCAAGATTTACCTTGCCAACAATTTGAGGAAAGGTGGCAAGAGTAACTCCCACGGCAAGGAGTATCTCCTTGCCGCCTATTTTATGGAGGGGTGCTCAACTCTTGAAATCATACGATTCTTGTTTGGTTTTGTTCTCTCTTTCTCTATACAGAGGATGTTCTATTTTTGGATTATTCTGTTTTGTGCTTATGATGAGTTTTGACTTCATTCTGTGATCAACATGCTGAGAATAGTTCTGTCCTGCGATTCCCTTTGACATGTGATCTTTATGCATTACCTTAGCTTGGTTCTGTAGAATACATATGTTTGGAGACTGTTCTTAAAACTCTGTGAAGGTTGACGCCTTTCATCCTGCATCGAATTAAATTGCAGGCACGTTTTTTTTGTTCTTGTTCAGTCTCTGAATATGTTTTACTTTGCAATAATAAGCAAATACATTGAGGCGTTGATAGCTACTTTTATAAGATTAAATTGGAATGGTTTAAATGCTATAAATATAATGTCTAATTTATTTATGGCGAATATAGCCATTAAGTCAGCAAGAATGAATGCAAATGGTGGTAGTTATTCTTGATCATCCGGATGGATATATTTGAAAATCTACATTATCGGATTCGGACCCTGGACCCACGAATCGGGTCCGGGTCCGGATTCGTGGACCAGTCCGCACTGGATCCGGGTAGGGTCCGTCCGAATCCGCGGGCCCACGGATCCGGACGGACTCACAGGTCCAAACATAGATCCAGCCCGGATCCGGCGCGGACCCTTGAGGATCCCGCAAATCCCCAGGGACCCGCAGCCTATGAAGGCATAAAGTGGGTTCAAACCACTTAAACTGCCATTTTTAAATTTTTTTTTGTCCTTTTGATGCGAGTTTCCAATTTTCCAATTCAGGGACGGGAGGATTTATACAATTATAACATTTAAGTATAAGTTGTATATTTGTATAAATACTTTCAGGATGTTTGAGATAGGTTCCAGCTTCATAGGAGTTAAGATGCAGATTCTAGATTTTGGGGGTTTTCGAAAAATTCCAGACTTAGCCAAATTTCAAGATTCAGCAGGGTTACCTCCCACAATCCATCATGGCTTTCTAAGGTCAAAATGAAGCTGGCAAAAGGATTCTCAAAGGGTTTTAACTCGTTTTATCACAAATCACTTGGTTTCGACCCTATCTCTATGACAAACTTAGCTTAGCTCTTGCCCGAATCCCAGACAGACATGACTTTCCAACAGGCCAAAATCACTCAAACCTCATTTGCCGGACCTAGGGACTTGAAAACAGCCACCAAGAAAGACTACCTAAGACCTAGTTATGAAGACTTTGACATTTGGCATTGATCAATGATCAAACATCATAGATTCATACTATGAAATGATTTAGTTTTACAATTATGTATATTTCTCTTATTTTTTTGTGTGTATATATATATATATATATATATATATATATATATATATATAGACACACACACACACACACACACGAACCGATATGAATCACAATGGGAAAAAAAAATTCACGAATCCACAAACCGGATTCTCGAACCCAAATCTGTCCCCGAACCTGAACCGGCAACTTAGTTGGAAATGTATCACTAGTTGTGTGCATCATTATATGATTTTTGAATTAAAAGGAACTCTACATTCTCATTTATTGATAATAGAATATGCCATGCACTGGAGACACATCGATCTTTGATCTGTTTACACAATATGAAAATAATTTTCTGCACCATCATAGTTGTTATTGTAAATGCATTATGAAGGCACAAAAGAGAGAACGGAGAAAACATTGCATGTGACAGATTTGATTCCTATCTCTGTTTTTAATGGCATGGAAGTTTGTCAAATCTGTTTTTCTGTTAATGGGTCATTAGTTCTTTTAAATACTTAAAGGTTTGATTCAGAGTGCAATTCTCATACTGAAAAATAATCACCAAGTTTTTGGGATATGTAGTAGTGTTCTGTGCTTGCTCTAGTCTTCTGCCCTAGGTGAATCCAACCTAAAAGGGATGGGTATTTAACAAGAATGTCAAAAGCTTATATGTGAAACTAGGAATGGGTAGAACCCTTGTAAAACTTGTGAACTTGTGAGGGATGATGCCATTAGGATAGGATTATCTGAACCCTCGGGTCTGGAGGTCCATGGAATGAGATTGGTGGTGACATTGACTACACAGTGAATGTCCTTGTATTTCTTTAAAACCTTGGCCAAGGCAGTACTATGCTACTGATAGTACATTTCAGTCACTAGAACTAGTAGTGCAATGTCTAGCTAGGAAGGTCAGCTATTAGGCAAGGATGTCTTAGGTTGATTGGCTACGACGATTGGGGTCCTACAAGTCTCGGATGGTAAGAAAATGGATACTGTGCTGGTGTTTGTTGATGTATGTAGCATCAGTCAGATAAATAAAACTAACTATATGATTATTATTATGAGAAATGATTTATTACACACACATATATATATATATATATATATTAATATAAATAATAATTGATATTATTTTATATATATATATATATATATATATATATATATATATATATATATATATATATATATATATATATATATATAAAGTTAATCTATATTTATTCTTATAATAACTATCTAGTTAAATGAATAAATTAGATTAATAAATAGACATGTCCCATGAAGGGACATGTCTCTTCTTGTCTTTGCCATGTATATATACAAGAGATCGATGCATTTGGAAAACACATACAAGATAGCAGTGGGATTACATTTGAAATCAATCTCTGAAAACTTAACATGGTATCAAAGCCAAGTTCCTTCTATAAAGCTTAACAGCTTGAAGGTAGATCTTCAAAGCTGGTCTAAGGAAAATCCGACCAGATTATATAAGAAAAGATGTGAAATATCTGTAATTATAACTTGTCATCGTTGACACAACTAAGAGGGCAGTTATTCACGCATCAAGTACATGGCCCAATGAAGGTGAAACTAAGATCAAATGGAAATATAGTGGAGCTAGGTCGTGGACTGTGATGTAATGTCCCCTTCTCCGTAGTAGGCCGTTATGGTGCCTGATTAGACTATCTCCCCATCCGAATAGGCTAATGGCTTCTTTCAGAGGATGCTAGCCAATCATAGGCTTCAGTGGGCGAATTTTTATTATTTGGGCTCTTTTTCTAAAGTTAAGTTGCTTTATTTTATAAAGTCATATTATAAAGTCACTTTATGACTTAAAGTTACTTTATATTAAAAAGGTAACTTAAAGTGACTTAAAGTTACTTTATATTAAAAAGGTAACTAAAAGTGACTTAAGTAAGCACTTTTATCTCACATTGCTTAGTTTTCAGTGTTTTCCCTCACTTAGAGGTTATATAAGAAAAAGGTAAGCCTTGGGAAAAGCACCATGGAATTTATAAACAAAAGATAAAAGAAAATCTGGTTGCTCACGTGACTGGTTTTATTTCCAAGGACGCAAACCCTTCAGAAATTGTGAGAGGTTGGACATAGCCCCAACACCTCATTAAGGGTGAGATCATACAAGTTTCACATTGGAATTCAATGAACAGTTAGAAGGTCAGTTTTGTACTCCAATATTTTGGTTTCCTATTCAACATTTAAAGATTCAATACTACTCCAGAAATTGGTAAGAGAAGAAATCTCCCCTTAGCATTCTCAACAGTCATGATTTGCTTGCATCTGGATTTAAAGTAAGACTGGCACTTATGACAGTAAGAGGGAAGACTACAAAAGAATAGGGATCACGTTTGGGTCTTCTTAGTGACCAAGTGCTAGGTGGTTGAACTCCCAGCATGGTATTAGTGGCTCTAGGCAAGAACGGTATCTCCATTTCATAACGGGAGACCCTCACAAGTCAAAATCCCCCGCACCACATCTAGGCGGAAGCCACGAATACTAAGGGTCACGTTTTTCTTGCTGGCAATACACCAGACCGGGGACAACAACAGTTACGGCAAGGATAGACATCACCTGCATGGCGGAAGCGATATACCCGTATGTAACCAGGCAGTCGCACCTCAGCATGACATACCAGTGAATGTGACAAGGAGAGGTATCATCTGCAATGGCGTAGGGAAGAAGCTCGCACAATAATACACAGGATTGATGCAGGAGTAAACGTGGTCACCTTCGGTCACTGTATTGCATACACAGTGCTGACAATCTCCCTACACCGTCACGCATGAGTATCCAAGTTAATTGTGCACAGGTAGTGGAGTATTTATTGGCTCTAACCACAGGGTGAAATTCGGCTTGAGTAACAGTGGAAGAGACGGCTGAGGATACCACACTCAATCCACATTTTGCACCACCTTCCGTCCTAAACACCAAGTTGGCTAATATACACCATTCTCTTGGCTCTATATTATATGTTGGCCTTTGCTTATTGAAATCTGAAGTTGAAATCTTTGCAGTTCATTTGGTATTTGAACGTTATTTATACTCAAGCTATGTGATTTTTATCCACTATTCGGTTGGTTGAAGTTATCTTTTTCTTGTATGAAATCTATCCCTTCTTATGCGGAGATATAAATTGAATATTTGTTTGAGAGATCAATTTCTCAAAAACACATTTAAACACACAGCAGAATCGTAATAAACTTGTGCTGAAATTTCAACAAGAAAGCCAGTTAAGGATACCACAGTGGTATCAAAGCCTTCGATCTTGCCAACCTAGTGGGCTAGTTTTCAGCTTATAGCAATGTTGGGTAGGCATGCATAGCAGGCATAGACAGTACAATTTTACACATAACAAAGTTGAACAGGGACAGCCAGAGTCTTCAGTATAGTTTGATATAGAGGATAGTCATACAGAAGCAGATGAGGAGATCGTTTTTGAACAGGGCACTCGGGGTACAGGTATGGCCAAGGAGGCAGATAGAGAGGGCAGGGAGACATTGAGGGCCATTCGTGAGGGGTAGGATCACATTGCTAATGTGTTCTTATAGGGGTTATTCAGCAATTGACAGTAGCACCTAGAAGACCCCAGAGCCATCACAGTGGTGGAGGCAGTATAGCAGGACCACCTAGAGCAGCTAGAGCAGGCACTCGTACTTTAGATAGGCTCCTTATGCCTACTTTCACATAAAATAATGCAGAGGAAGAGGTAGCACAACCTAAGGCAGCAACCGCTCTTCTCGACAATGTTTTAGCCATGCACAATGAGTGGGATATGCTACTCGATAGAGTCAAGGCTGATTTGACCTTTGTTTAGTATATGGCTCAAAAGACGGAATTTGGCAGGGCTCAGCAGGATAGGAGACCCAGGGGTCAGAACAGGGATTTACAACACACAATGAATAAATTAGCCCTTCCTACATTTAATGGCAGCGGTAAGACATCCGCAAGAGCTTGGTTTCACAAGCTAGACACCTTCCTGACCCTTAAACCCATGTCAGAAATGGAAACAATTAAGTTTGCGACCATGCATTTAGAGGGAGCAGCATATGACTGGTGGCATCATGGCCTTGTCACCCAAAATCATGGGCTAATTACATCTTATGAGATTTTCAGCACAAAATTGATTACCCGTTTTGACAGGAAGGACATTGAGGTTTACTACAAGGAGTTAGTCCAGCGGAGACAGAGTGGGTTGTTGATGAGTTTCAAAGGATTTCCATTATGGTCCCTGATATGTCTAACAGGAGGAAGCTAATGCTATTCATTGAGGGCCTACAGGATAGATTCAAAGGATTGGTTAGAGTCCTCAAGTCAGGCACATTGGATGACGCTATTAAGTTAGCACATGATTTGGATTCACCCTCTTCCATTCTGCAGCCACCTAAGAAAACGTTTAAGGGGTCCTCTTCTTTCCAAAAGAATAAAAATCAGAATAAGAGCACACCCCCTAGACTGGATTTAGAGACAAGAAATGAGCTGAGAAGGAAGAAATTGTGCTTCACATGTAGAGAGCCTTGGACTCCAAACCACAGGTGCCTTGGAAAAGGCAAGATACATTACATTGAGGTGGTTTCCGATGGTGAATGCAATCAGCAGGAGGGCAGCGATGTTGAGGACAGTGATGAGGAGGCTTAGGCGGAGCATTCAGCAGAGGGGAAGAAGAGGGAAGTTCCCCAGGAGCAGCCCTCTATTACTTTAGCATCTCTCTCAGGTATCCCCACATGTCACCCATTCCGTCTAAAGGGAGTGGTTAGAGGACAGCGGATCATTTGCCTCCTAGACACAGGTGCTACACATAATTTTATCAACACGTGTATGGTTTCCAGGAGAGGATTCCAGATAGACAGCATTTCTGAGTTTGAGGTAAAGGTTGCCGGGGGAGATTTGTTGAGCTGCACAGGGAAGATTTCAGGACTCTCGATTTACTTTGGGGATTATCTCCTAGAGGCTAATTTCTTGTCTTGATGTCATTTTGGGCATGCAGTGGTTACAAACCCTAGGGAGATACACTATTGATCATCAGCTAAAACAGTTAGAGTTTATGCAGGGTAATCAGCTGATTGTGCTTAAGGCCATGCCAGATGGTGGATCACGATTGGTTTTAGGCTTAGCTCATAGGATGGAGGCCATCATGAGACACAACAATATGGAGTGGGCAGCTCAGTGTTTCATATCCTCTAGACCCATACCAGATTAAGGGCAGCAGGTTCACACGGATATTCAGGATGTGCTTGATAAGCACAAGCGGGTTTTCGAGGACATCCCTCTAGGTATACCTCCAGACAGGGGCTTTGAGCACATCATTGAGTTGGAGCAGGGCGACAAGCTCGTGATCACTACCCCTTATCGTCATCCCAGGCACTATAAGGAAGAAATTGAGAAGACGATTAAGGAGCTTTTAGATATGGGGCACATCAAACCCAATTCCAGTCCCTTTGCTTCTTCAGTGGTTTTGGTGAAAAAGAAGGATGGTACTCTTCGCATGTGTATTGATTACCGTGCACTAAATAAGAGGACCATCAAGAACAAGCATCCCATCCCCCGGATTGATGAGCTGTTAGATGAGTTGCATGGGGCGGTATATTTTTCGAAGATAGATCTTCGATCGGGATACCATCAGATACGTGTCTGAGAGGAGGATGTTCCTAAGTGTTTGTACTTTACCTGTTACTGAGAGGGGGGGGTGAATCAGTAAAACTATCTTCTATGCAGTTCAAAACTTGTAAATAGTTTTTCTAATGTATAACAGAATATAAACAATCATTCACAAGCATAAACAGATTTATACAGATCAACACAAGTATTTATACGTGGCAACCCTCGGTTAGAAGGAAAAAACCACGGTGAGACAGAGCTCACAACTTCACTACTACAGAATGAAGGCGCCTTGTTAGGAGCTTACAAAAGCACAGACTCAAGTGCTACCCGGTTAAGGGATTTTACAAAAGATCTATTAAGATCTAAGCCCTGTTAGGAGTTGCCTAGTTACGGGACTTTGAACATCAACACAGATGCCACCCTATTAGGGGATTTTACAAAGAACCAATTAGGTTCACCCTGATAGAGGGATTTTGATGTGCTTTCACCTTTTATAGAAGCAATGATTTGTTTTGAAACTGATTGTCTGTTTAGATCATACCTGTTAATCTCATCTCTGGTTTGCCTGGCTGTTGATCTCTCTTTATTTCTTCACCTCTATGCCTGAAGCACTCCTCAGAAGATACCACCCCTTTGCTCTCTTTTCAATCATCAACTCTCAACAACAACCTTCTTTGCGTCCCATGACCTGTATTTATTTAACAGTACACTGTAAGGAAACCCTTAACTCATGGAACCACTAGGCTGCAAACTCCGCAATAAATCATGCAATCAGCTACAAGTTGTACGTTATGATCTGGAGTTTACCTTGCAAAACATCCGCGGGAATAAAGTTAACTCCTGTTAAAAAGCTAACTCCACTCTTAAGCGATGAATGTCCCGCATAATCCAACTTCTAACTAAGACTGATCCACTGAATCCTGTTCCGATCTTTAGTTCGTGTTAGACCAGTGTAATCTTATATCCAGTTCAACATATGCAAGCACATTGAGACCGGTGTGTAACCTTTTCTTTATCTACCGGTGCATATGTTATGTTGCTTGTCGACCGGTGTCTCTGAAGAAAGTGTAGTAAAGGTTGTGAGTGACCGGTGACCCCTTACCGGTGCATATTGTTTGTGGATGTACACTAATGACAACTCAAATTCCTAACAATCTTCCCCTTTGTCATTGGTGGCAAAACACAAACTTCACTTACTAATCACACTTCCTTGTGTTGGTAGAACACTGCTTCCCCTGTTTCGGACTTCCCCTGACAGAGTGCTCCAGGGAAAGTTCTGCAAAAATCCTGTCTCCTCATTTTCTGTATATCTTCTTCCCCTTTTTGCCTCCATAGGACAAAGAGGTATGTGTTTCTTCACAGTTGAAGCTTGGTAAAGATGTCCTTGTATATTGTTCTTGCTGAGTGAAGAAATGGTCCCCATTGACCTGTTACATATTCCGTATTCTTTTGGGCTGTTGTCAGAGAAATAATGATATTCTCCATGTCTTCCATAGTTTTGTAGGCTGGTTCATTTATTAGATCGTCTCCAAAATTCGCTGATAGATTCATGATGTCAAATGTTGGAGCTAAAAACATTTGAAATCTAATGATATCTTGGATTTGCTTATTTCTCTCTTTAGCAATTTTTCTCAGTGCAAGAGTTAAACTTGTCATTTCTCTACTATAGGATGATGCGGTTTTGTTCTTAATATCAAACTGAGAGGACAATGCTTTAATCTCTTTTGTTAACTTGGAAAACTTTTCTGATAGGTCTTCCAAAAACACTTCAAAGTTTGATGTTCGGCTCATCAAATTTCCTGCTTCTTGAAGTTGATGTTGTAGAATTCTCAGGTTGGTTGTCAACTGCACTTTAATATCTTCAACCTATTTGTGGAGTATCTCCACTCTTTTCTTCTCGTAGTGGTCGATTGCCAATGTTTCCGGATCTATGAGATCTTCACCGATTGCCTGTGCCAACACTTCTAGCTAATCGATGACCGGTTCATCGCTGTCTACGTCAGTATCAGGAACAAAGTTGCACAGAATATTCTTTACAGTGTTTAGAACCATGTCCTGTTTTCTTTTGATCAGCTCCTTGAACTGCCTAGTTGACATCTTGCTGATATCTACTACTGTTTCAGTGGCTTTACTTCTTTTTGCTTCCTTCTCCTCGGCGAATGACAACTTTCTTTTAGAAGAGGAGCTTGGGACGTCTTCTTGTTTTTGTTGCCCTTTCTCTTGCTCCGGTTGGAGTTGCTCGGTGTGGACTGGGATGTCTTCATCTTGTCCTTTATTATGTTCTGTTTCTTGATGAGCTCTGCTCTTCGGTTGAACTTCTCCTTCTGGTAGACTTTGTTCTGTAGGAGGTTTTTCCTCGGTTTGATTTTCTTCTTCCAGTTGCTTATTGACTTCAACATCTTGTTCTCGTTGTCCCAGTGGGACTTCCTTTTGTTGTTGCTCCTTAGCTGTATGAATTTCTCCCATGGGTATATCAATCTCTGCCTCTTGTTCAACATTTTTTTGTGCATTTGTTGTGAACTCTTTCGTTTGAGCATTTTCCTTTTCAGTGGAAGATGCTTCACCAGTTGTGGATCTGACCAGTGGTGCTTGCATTTGTGCAGTTTGATCCCGAGGACCTAGTTTCTCCAATGTCTTGAAGTCATATTTGTTCCAGTAGTCTAGAGTTGCTCTGTAGACCTGATTTTCATATCCATTCAATATCTCTGCAACTCTATCTGATGTCTTTAGATTCATGGATGCTTCTTCTAATAGAAGCTTTATTCTTTCTTCACTGAATCCAGGTCAGACCTTAAGTAGTTTTTCCCTAGTGATTCTGGTATTTGTGCCTAGCCCGATTTGCCATTTTGATTGTATCCTGTTGTTTACTTCTAGTGGGAACTTGGACCTGTAGTCCCTTGGAGTCCTATGATAATTCATGAAGGTTTCTACAATCCCAGCAATCAGCTTTTGTTTATCCTCTTCATTTAGTACACTGTACCATTTGTTGCATTGTCAACTTCTCCAAAATCCATAACCTTAGTAATTATATCATCAACATGCATAGGTTCAATGTTGCCTTTGCTTGGAGAAATGAGAACAATTGGGTTTGTTGCCTGATCTTTGGTTAAGTCTACTAATACGGGTGCTTCTTCTCCAAGTATTCCTTTCCCTTTACCGGTGTCTGTTGTCGATTTAGCTGTTGTTCTTTGAGCTGCTTCTTGTTCTGCTTGCTATTGGGTCTGAAGAAGTTTGGTCCATAACGCTACTTCTTCACTATGTACTTTCTCAACTTCTCCAATAAGCATTAGGCCTATTCTTCTTATAGTTGTGAAAGTTTTCTGATGAAGCTCAGCTTGTTCTGTGGCTTCTTCCAGAGTAAGGTGATTCTGGACATCTAGAAGAGCTTTTATCCTTAACTCTTTTTCTCTAACTTCTGAGGCTTTCCACCGGTCTTCAATCTTTTGTAGAAGAGGTTCAGGTAGAGTTGTGTAAAGTCCACCGGGATGAAGATTGAATTTATGAAGGCAGAATGCTACGGCTTCTTCAATCTTTTCTTTGTCTTCATCATTGACTAGTTCATATTTCCTTCTAATAGAGCCTAAATTTCCAAATTCTTTCAGTCCTGCCACAATTTCATCAATTGTGTGCTTGGCTTTTCGAGGTGGATCCTCCTTTGCTGTTTTATCAGTTTTCTTCTTTTTAATCATGAAATTGTTTCCTCTGTCTCTATCTCTTCTTGTTCTTCCTCTTGGATACTGGGCGCTGGTTCTACTTTCTTCATCTGACCCTTGGGCTGTTCTGACGCCAGTTTCTTCTTTGGTGGTGGCATCCTTTTGTAGACAATCTTGATTGGTGCCCTTGTTGACAGATTATGGAGAATCTCAGTGTATGTGCTGAACCGGTTGGCACCGAGATCCAAATTTGCATCAGTTAATGCATTAGCATATGCCTTAGCAACTCTAGCAGAGATCTCGTAACCCAGCTCAAGGGTGTATACATCTCTTGGTTCCACTGCTTGAATGATGCAGTTGTCGGTGGTGACCAAAAAACATACCTCATCCTTGTATAGGATGACGGATTTGCCTATCATCGACTCTCGTAGGCAAATGGTTTGGAGAGAGGGTCATTATGTTGATCATTTGATTGCATATTGCTGACAGAGCCTACATTCGGTAGAGCCTACATCCAGTTTGGGCCTACATGCAGTTGTAGTGGAACTTACATCCAGAGTGAGCCTACATCCAGTTTGAGCCTACATCTAGTTGTAGTAGAGCCTACGTTCAGTCGTAGTTGGGCCTACATTCAGTTATGAGACATTTGGGCCTACATTGTTATAATTTTGAGTTGAGAAATGTACTTTATTATTATAATGTTATTTTATTATAAAGTACATTATAATTGGATGTTTCTAGAAGTTCTAGCAACTTCTCAAGGAAAAGAATAAATAGAGGGCTTGGGCTATCATTTCTACATGCTTGGATTTGGGATTTCTTCTACTTCATTGTGAAGCAATTTGTAGCCTTGTGGTCTGCAAATACTATTCGATCTTTGGGAACGAATCACTCCCCTAGATTGGCATAACTGAGGTAGTGAAATATCTACTGAAGGGTTGCAAGTTTGGAAGTGGTATTCAGCCATTTCAAATTGAGCTTATTTGGAATCTTCAAATTTACCTGAGGGTTTGAGTTTTGGTTGCAAGAGGAAAAAAGCAGATCCGAAAAAGCAATCCGAAAAAGCAGATCCGAAAAAGCTGTCCGAAAAAGCAGATCCGAAAAAGCAGTCCGAAAAATTATTGCAGCCATCTACAATCAGGTTCCTCATTTCTCATTTGGCATTTGGCATATTTTCTGAGAAATGTATGTTTTCAGCTGAGTACAAAATATAGCTTCAGCACTTTACTATTTTACATTGTACTTGTCTTTGTTTGCCATTTGGCATTTTTGGTAACAAAGGAAGGCTAGGATTTTGCAAGTGAAAGGGCATTGTAATTTTCAGTCTATCTATATTGCAAACCTAGGGTTTGATGATCATATTATTGACTGAAAAATGTATGGCATTATTGCAAATTGTTGATATATGAATGGCATATGGTTTTGAGCAATTTCCTACATCATTGATAGTGTTTTAGATGGTATTTGGTTGCTATCTATTATTCTGAAATTTTGGGACAGCGAACTCCTATATTGCAAAATAATTTCCTATATTCAGTATTTTTCTTTCAGCAGTGTATTCAGTACATGCCAACTGTTTGACGAATTTTCTCAGTTCAGTATTAGTGGTTTTTAGTGGTCTTTATAGTAAGGGTCATTACAGTTGTATCAGAGCGGTTTTCTTACCATCCTGTTGGGTAAGAACCGTCTTTGCATGAGTGATCAGCACTTGATTGATTTCAGTATGGACAGGAATAGTACAGAGTTTCAAAGGACACGATTGTGGGCAACAGATAGACATAGTAGAAATGATGGTTATTCAGACATTCGAGATGAACTTAAGAGAATACACCAGAACTTGTCTGAATAGTGGAATAAGCACCACCGTGTGATGAATGATATACTGTCCGACCCAGCCAAGCTGAATAAGTTGTCAAGTTTTTTATTTGGCAGATCTTCTCGCAGGAGAGATAACATAAGATCGGCTGACACAGTTACCAGAAACCTTCATGAGGATTTTGAGGAACAAGTTAGTATTCCAACAGAAGATTCAGTTTCTACTCAGCCACAGGAGGAAGTGAAGGATATTACAATAATGGATAGTAATTGTCAACTTGATACTCAAGTTGAGACAGTCGTATACAGGTTGCCTGAGAGTGATGTCACAGGTACTCAAGATGGTTTGGTTACGATAGGCAACGTAGTGAGTTCGGATGATGATTATGTGGATGTTGTTGTGCACGATGGTGAGATACCTGGTAGAGATGAGCAGACATTGAGCATACATGACTTTGCTGAGAAAGAGTACCAGGCACAGTTGGATGCTTTGTCACATGAGGGTGAGGTTGGCAGTAGCTCGCATGATTTCTCCAGCCAGCTGAAGGTGAATGAAGACAGTATTGTGACTTCATTATCTCATCATGACAGGATGCGGGATATGATAGAGGATCACATCCAGCTGTTTCAGTTACAGGGTAGACATAAGGGAGTTCAGGCGGAGTCTTCTTGTGCTGACTTGCAGGCGATCAGGGAAGGAATGGGATCGATGAAGAAGAGTTATTCACATCTTTCAGATCATGACCATCTTCTTAACCTTGCCGGAGTCTATTCAGATGCCTTGAGGAGGAAGGAGGAGGAGATTGACAGGCTTTCTCGAGAGCTAGAGGATACCCGAGCCTCTTTGTTGAGTACTCCATTGGCATTACAGGACTCGGAGAGACATGCTGATTTGATACAGGGAGATATCACAAGCACACCGGATTGTGTGATTGGCTTTGATAGTGGTTACGGTACAGTTGATCCTGATGATGTTATAGTAGTTGAAGATACTGTCACATTTGAGGATAGTACAGTTGATCAGAGTGGTGCAGCAGAGAGACATGTGGACGAGCTTTGTCTTGAGGTGAGTTCAGTTCAGGAGTTAGCGCATATGGCAGGGACTCAGCTTTCTGTTACAGTCAGATCACATGTGGTTGATGATGATATGAGTATGTCTAGCATTCACATTCCGGATTCAGAGATTGTAATGAGTACAGTAGACAGGTGCGTGGCGTTAGTTGGTATTAGTCATATTACTCAGGTGAGGAGTTTGCTTGAGTTACCAGCTGATTCTAGTTTACGGATGTGGATTCGAGATTATTACATTGGCGTTTGGGACTCTATTGACTGGAGATCTGTATCATCTATTGGTAGCAGTGATTGTTTGGATGCTATCATGGATTTGCTTAGCAGATTATACGGTGTTGTTCTCATTCATACCAGCAGCTTACCAGATGCTAGTATTAGTTTTTATACACCGGTGTTGGGAGTTGTGTGCATTTCCAGTCGACCACTCAGGATGCAGTGGGCTTGTGATGAGTCAGGCACATCTGAGATGTTAGTGTTTACAGGTGAGTCCCAGGATCGTGTTGCTACAGATGACATCCAGGAGTATGCTATGGACAGTTTTGAGGACTTAGCTTCCTCGGCAGATTCTTTTGTTACAGCGGAGTTGGGCAGTGATGCTACAGTTTTTGATACTCCATATGATGATGTGAGCTTTGGAGTTGACTTGCAGAGTATGGATGGTAGTACTCCAGAGATTAGTGACTTTGAGGATACTATTTTGGACAGTGCATCAGAGGAGGATTGTAGGAGACAATCTAGCCAGCACCATCATGTGTCTAGTCAGTTGAGAGTTAGTGAGCGAGACATTGCTGCCGCTCGCGAGCATTTCGATGTTGCTCGTCAGTTGTTAGTAGTTTACGGATGGGGCTCTCCTACTAGTGATGAGCAGGGAGGCAGTTACCTTTCCTTGACAGAGATCCACTCTTTGTGGGAGGCTATGCGGGTTCTGAAGCAGAATTATATGCAGTTGGTAGCCGACAGAGAGCATCTTATAGAGTGGGGCAGTACAGCGTACGATGTATTATTGGTCAAGGAAGAGGAGGTGAGTGAGCTTACTCAGCAGCTCGAGGTGACTTCTGAGGTTCTTAAGAGTACACAGTTGGCTTTCGAGGAGTCACAGTTTCATTTGGTTGAGGTGACCATGGAGTTAGAGCGACTTCAGTCTTTACTAGATTTTGTACAATCACAGACCGTGGTGTCTGGTGATCCGAGGATGTCCATGGTCGAGGTTGATAGAGGCAGTGGAGATGAGGATATATCTGTCCTCGATACTAGTATTGGCATGTTTGGTTCGTTTCCACTGGAGGCAGGTTCAGTTGAGTTGGGCGCTGCAACTGAGCATTGTGGTATGTTTGACTTGGTGGTGGTCTCTACTACTGATGGCATGGAGACTAGTGATGTTGTACCAGAGATCATGTTTGATGTTTATGAATCGGTAGTTGGCATGGTTCCTGTTAGTGATACTACTCCCTTGGCGGTGTCTTCGGAGGTAGTAGTTAGTTCCGGCTTGGTTAGTGATCGGTTGCAGTTAATTTCATTTGGATTGCAGTCTGAGCCACTGACTGAGATTGGCGCATTCTATCGGCATTACATTGTGAGGTATGCTCATCAGTTTACCTTTGATGACCATGTTGATGAGATGATGTTACGTAGATATACTTTGGTCCCTAGTGCTTGTCATCAGTTATGGGATGGTTTGACGCCACGGGATGAGAGTTGTGATGTGCATGACATGGTGATAGGTTTTGTGGTTGATATCTTGATAGGGCATGACTTAGAGCAAGAGTTTGGGAGTGATACCTCAGCGGTTGTTGTTATTGATTCTACTCCTTTGGCTATGTCATCTCTTGACTTAGCTGGTGATCAGCCGCAATGGGTTGTATTACCTGTGCATGGTGAGCTATTGATTAAGGTTGGTTTTTTTTATCAGCATTATGTTGCAGGGTATGTACATTAGTTAGCATTTGATCCATGTGTTGAGGAGTTGATGGCCGTCAGATTTGGTTTGGGTTCTAGTTCCTGCTATCTATCATGTGATAATTATTCGCCATCAGCAGTACATGGTAGTTATGGTTATGAGACAGTGGTCGGTGAGTTGCAGAGTTGTTTTCACTACAGGAGTTGTACAGTGTGTGGATTTTCCGTACTTAGCGCAGTTTCATTCGGGAGTGTTCACCATTGTTGTAGAGTTGGATTGTGCGCTCTACATAGGCCAGTGGGATGTGTTGGTGATATTTACTATGTTGGCAATTTGAGTTGTCTTCTCTACTTGGGTTCTGATATTTTGAGAGTTTGTTTCTCGTGGGTTCCTGACTCTGGAAGTTGTGATGTTGGAATTTGGTTGAGTTGTATTTGCCAGTTCGATTATGGATTCCTCTTGATTATATTACAGAGAATATTACAGGAGCTTGCGTTGATTGACAGCAGTTTAGATCATGACTACATTTGGGATCCAGGTGGATTGATTGATTATTTGTTTAGCCATTGCTTGGGGACAAGCAATTTCAGGAAGGGCGGACTGTCATGTCCCCATTTTGGCTGACATCATTTGGCATGACGGATTTGCCTATTATCGACTCTCGTAGGCAAATGGTTTGGAGAGAGGGTCATTATGTTGATCATTTGATTGCATATTGCTGACAGAGCCTACATTCGGTAGAGCCTACATCCAGTTTGGGCCTACATGCAGTTGTAGTGGAGCCTACATCCAGAGTGAGCCTACATCTAGTTGTAGTAGAGCCTACGTTCAGTCTTGAGCCTACGTTCAGTCGTAGTTGGGCCTACATTCAGTTATGAGACATTTGGGCCTACATTGTTATAATTTTGAGTTGAGAAATGTACTTTATTATTATAATGTTATTTTATTATAAAGTACATTTTAATTGGATGTTTCTAGAAGTTCTAGCAACTTCTCAAGGAAAAAAATAAATAGAGGGCTTGGGCTATCATTTCTACATGCTTGGATTTGGGATTTCTTCTACTTCTTCATTGTGAAGCAATTTGTAGCCTTGTGGTCTGCAAATACTATTCGATCTTTGGGAACGAATCACTCCCCTAGATTGGCATAACTGAGGTAGTGAAATATCTACTGAAGGGTTGCAAGTTTGGAAGTGGTATTCAGCCATTTCAAGTTGAGCTTATTTGGAATCTTCAGATTTACCTGAGGGTTTGAGTTTTGGTTGCAAGAGGAAAAAAGCAGATTCGAAAAAGCATATCCGAAAAAGCTGTCCGAAAAAGCAGATCCGAAAAAACAATCCGAAAAAGCAGTCCGAAAAATTATTGCAGCCATCTACAATCAAGTTCCTCATTTCTCATTTGGCATTTGGCATATTTTCTGAGAGATGTATGTTTTCAGCTGAGTACAAAATATAGCTTCAGCACTTTACTATTTTACATTGTACTTGTCTTTGTTTGCCATTTGACATTATTGGTAACAAAGGAAGGCTAAGATTTTGCAAGTGAAAGGGCATTGTAATTTTCAATCTATCTATATTGCAAACCTAGGGTTTGATGATCATATTATTGACTGAAAAATGTATGGCATTGTTGCAAATTGTTGATATATGAATGGCATATGGTTTTGAGCAATTTCCTACATCATTGATAGTGTTTTAGATGGTATTTGGTTGCTATCTATTATTCTGAAATTTTGGGACAGCGAACTCCTATATTGCAAAATAATTTCCTATATTCAATATTTTTCTTTCAGCAGTGTATTCAGTACATGTCAACTGTTTCACGAATTTTCTCAGTTCAGTATTAGTGGTTTTTAGTGGCCTTTATAGTAAGGGTCATTACAGCATCTTCAATTGAAAAGCTTCAAAATGTTCATTAATCGCATTACTCAACTGATCTCCCAATTGATTAGCCATTTCGGTGATTTGATGCATGATCGGTTTGTCGGTTTTCCATGTCACTTTACCATGGCCTGGGAAGAAATCCAAGTAGAAAAAGTATAGACACATCAGAAGGGTTCCATACTTCATGGACTTCTTCACAACTCCGAGCCTTTTCATCTTTTCAAAAATTTGGCTTTGAAGCATCGCACAGATGTCGTATTGGGCGTTTTCATGCATGATGTGGTACGCAGCATGTATTGCGCCACCTGGCATGCTGTTCCAGTTGCTTGACTGATAAACTTTGTAACCGATGATAGCAGACGCAAATCGTACTCCATTGTCTTCAATGTCATTCACAGTCATAAGTCGACCATCAAACTTCGACTTGGTCAGCTTATTGACGACAGTATTGGCTATGGTGCGCAGGGTTAGCACTTCCCCTTTGTCACTGTATCCGGTTACTCTGTGGAGATCTTCTTTGGTGATCTCGTGACATGCACCTCTGGTGAGCTAGAAACCTGGTTCGTGAAGACGGCACAGCAACAATCTGACTTGGTCTTCTCGGAAGATTCCAGGGTAGCATACACCATTTCTTAGCCCGGATGATACTAGATTGGTGTATTTGTCGGGAAGTTTCCCTTCACATAACGACAGATATTCTCCTTGAATATAAGTTTCACCCAGTTCTTCCTGTATCGCGTGAATAAACATGTAACATCCTCGGTCAGGAGAACTCCTTCAAGAATAGAGGAGAGCACACCGGCCATGTCGTTTTCTCTGTTCTGAGTAGGCAAGATGTATGCTGGCCTACTCACCTGATCTCCTTTGATCAATTTCATGGTAGCGGAAGATGAAGCCATTCTTGTCAACCGGTAAGCAGTAGAAAGTAGCTTGGATCAGTTTTGCAAGCAGTGATTCTCAGTGATCAAAGCGAGAGAATAATACTTAGCACAAGAATTCGTAACTCACAAAGTGAAGTGAAGACTTGTGAGTAATTCTCCTTTTCTCTTATAGAGTTAGGTTATAACGATAACTATTTGTTAAACGGCTACAATAATAAATGCCTTACCTAACTTTGCTTTCCGTTTTCCCGATCGGTTTGGATGAAGTTTTTCCTTACCAGTTTTACCTTGTAGACTGAGTGAGTTCAACTCACACCGGTCATACCAGGAACGGTAGAGAATCTACCCGTTCCCTCTAAGGCTTCACGGCTCAGTTTGCTGATGAAATATCGCCATCAGCAGATGGTGATTTTTCCACTGTCTTCTCTTCAGCAGAGCTCTTTGATTCTTTTACGAACCAAATCTGTTTAGCTATTTTCACAATCTTCTCTCTCTTGTTGGTCTTTTCTTTAGGTTTGACCGGTTCCTTTTCCTTACCGGATGACCGGTTCCTGCACTCTTTGGCTTTGTGTCCAACTTTGTTGCAGTGATAGCATACTATCCCAGTTGTCTTCCCTGGGTTCATTCTTCTTGTGTTGGTTGGCTTGTCCCAAGAGTTCATACAGTTGACTGTACTCCGGTTCTTGTTTCTTTTGGTGAATACTGGCTTTGGGGATCTGAATGCCATTTTCTTGGATCTGCATTCTTCTGCCTTGTGTCCAAATTTGTTGCATGCTTAGCAGTAGCCCCTGAAGCTTCCCTTGCTACTGTTGGACACAGATATCGGACTGGACTAGCACTCACTAGTCATTAGGCTATTTTTACAGCAGTTTTTGCAGTGACTGTTGTTGGTCCTTACAGGTGCACTTCTGCAATTATTAGTTTTATGACTCGGTTTCCCACAATGCTTGCATGATGCGCTAAAGATATTCTTTCCTTTTTGTGCCAACGGTTTCTTCTTATCGCTTTTGATCACTTTTTTCCTAAAGGACTCACCATTCTCTTTGGTAACTCCACCGGTGAATCCAAGACCGGTTGGATCTTTGAGCCTTCTTTGAGCTTTAAGTTGCCCATCAAGCTTGGTCGAACTTTCATTGTATCTTCTCAGAATTTCATTTGTTTCTTCAAGTTCATTCATTTGTCCCCTTAGTTGATGCAATTCTAGAGATAGTCTATTGCATGCTTCATTCCTGTCACGCCAACCTTTCTGCATGTGAGCATTTTCTTGGGTGACACTCTGCATGTCTTCTTGAAGTTGTAGAATGATAAGTTCATTCGCCCCTACCGCTTCCCCTGCCCAGTCCCTTGCTTTCTCAGAGGCTGTCAAGGACTTGACTACTAAGTTCCTTTCATCTTCGGCTTTTCTTTTTTTCTCAATCAGTTCAGTCATCCTCAGGGCATTGTCTTCTTGGTCTCTCTTAAGATTAGAGATCTTATCAGCCAAAATCTGATTCTTTTTAATGAGTTTAGATACTGCCTCCTCAGCTTCATCAGATCCACTCTGCCCAGAGAGTTCATCAATGGTTTCATTGCTCTCATTTAACTGTAGCGCTAGCTCCTTTCTCTTTGCAAGAGATCTTCTCAATCTATTCTCCAGAGATGCAATGATGTCATTGGCTTCCTCGAGCTGTTTTTGATACCGGTAAACTTCCATGATCTTTCTCTCAAGCTGTTAGGCTTGGTAGTATAGAGAAAAAGGCTCTGATACCAATTGTTTGTACTTTACCCGTTACTGAGAGGGGGGGGTGAATCAGTAAAACTATCTTCTATGCAATTCAAAACTTGTAAACAGTTTTTCTAATGTATAACAGAATGTAAACAATCATTCACAAGCATAAACAGATTTACACAAATCAACACAAGTATTTATACGTGGAAACCCTCAGTTAGAAGGAAAAAACCACGGTGAGATAGAGCTCACAACTTCACTACTGCAGAATGAAGGCACCCTGTTAGGAGCTTACAAAAGCATAGACTCAAGTGCTACCCGATTAAGGGTTTTTACAAAAGATCTGTTAAGATCTAAGCCCTGTTAGGAGCTGCCTAGTTACAGGACTTTGAACATCAACACAGATGCCACCCTGTTAGGGGATTTTACAAAGAACTAATTAGGTTCACCCTGATAGAGGGATTTTGATGTGCTTTCACCTTTTATAGAAGCAATGATCTGTTTTGACACTGACTGTCTGTTTAGATCATACCTGTTAATCTCATCTCCGGTTTTCCTGGCTGTTGATCTTTGTTTTTTTCTTCACCTCTGTGCCTGAAGTACTCCTTAGAAGATACCACCCCTCTGCTCTCTTTTCAATCATCAACTCTCAACAACAACCTTCTTTGTGTCCCATGACCTGTATTTATATAACAATACACTGTAAGGAAACCCGTAACTCATAAAACTGCCAGGTTGCAAACTCCGCAATAAATCATGCAATCAGCTACAAGCTGTACGTTATGATCTGGAGTTTACCTTGCAAAACATCCGCAAGAATAAAGTTAACTCCTGTTAAAAAGCTAACTCCACTCTTAAGCGGTGAATGTCCCGCATAATCCGGCTTCTAACTAAGACTAATCCATTGAATCCGGTTCGGATCTTTAGTTCATGTTAGACCAGTGTAATCTTATATCCGGCTCAACATATGCAAGCACATTGAGACCGGTGTGTACACTTTTCTTTATCTACCGGTGCATATGTTATGTTGCTTGTCGACCGGTGTCTCTAAAGAAAGTGTAGTAAGTGTTGCGAGTGACCGGTGACCCCTTACCGGTGCATATTGTTTGTGGATGTACACTAATGACAACTCAAATTCCTAACAATAAGACAGCATTCAAATGTCACTACGGGCACTATGAGTTTTTAGTGATGCCATTTGGGTTCACTAACGCACCTGCTACATTTCAGTCTTGTATGAATCACATATTCAAAAAGCTGTTGCGCAAGAGTGTCTTGGTATTCTTCGATGACATTTTGGTCTTCAGCAAGACGTGGGAAGAACACTTACGACACTTGGATGAGATTCTTAGCATAATGGAGAGTCAGTCTCAGTTTGCGAAAGAAACCAATTGCGAGTTTGGGTTGACTGAGATTCTCTACCTAGGGCATGTGATAGGGGTTGATGGAGTTAAGGCACACCAGGAGAAAATCTAGGCAATTCAAGATTGGCCACCACCAAGGAATGTATCAGATTTGAGGGGGTTCCTTGGATTATGTTCTTATACAGGAGGTTCGTTAAGGGATTCTCTCAGACAGCAGCCCCCCTCACCAATCTTACTTGGAAAGGGGCTTTCAGGTGGACAGATGAGGAATAGGTGGTTTTTGATAGACTCAAGACAATCATGAGTACTTGTCCAGTTCTAGCTCTTCTAGACTTCTCTCATTCTTTTGTTCTAGAGTGCGATGCTTCGGGGAATGGGATTGGTGCAGTTTTGATGTAGGACAGACATCCCATGGCATTTGAGAGCAGGAAGCTTAAGGACAGTGAGAGATTGTATTCCACTTATGACAAGGAGATGCTTTCCATTATGCATGCTTTGGCTAAATTTAGACAGTATCTAGTGGGTGGTAAGTTTATAGTTGAGATAGATCATAATAGCTTGCGCTACTTCCTAGAACCGAAAGAGTTGAACGAAAGACAACAAAAGTGGGTTAGTAAAATTCAAGCGTACCATTTTGACATTGAGTATGTCAAGGGGAAAAATAAAATTGTGGCTGATGCACTTTCCAGGAGGCCCCCAGTAGCGATTTGTTGTGTTTTATCAGAGATCTCCACTGATTGGAAATCTCATTTGCTGGTTGAGTATTCTAAGAATACTCAAGCTTGTCAAATTTTGGATGGTCAGCTTCCGGATAGTAGGTACAAGGTAGTTGATGACATTATTTTCCATAAGGATAGGATCTACCTAGTGCCAAGCTCTATTCTTAAGGCTAAGATAATGAGGGTTGTTCATGATGCACCCACAGCAGGACATCTGGGGTTCTTCAAAACCTATAGGCAGGTCAGAGAGAGGTTCTCATGGAAGGGCCTCAATAACGATGTCCTTCAGCATGTCAGAGAGTGCCAAACTTGTCAGCAAAACAAGTCTGAGCACGAGCATCCGGTCGGGTTATTGCGGCCCCTTCCCGTTCTAGCCCATAAGAGGGAGGGTATTTCGATGGACTTTATTATTGGTTTGCCGAGAGTGCAAGGATAGTATATTTGTGGTGGTCGAAAGACTTACCAAGTTCTCTCATTTCTTTGCTATCGCGGCAGATTGGTCAGCATCGTGGGTAGCTGAGTTATTCTTCCGAGAGATTTTTAGCCTGCATGGTCTCCCCAAGACCATTGTGAGTGACAGAGACAGTAAGTTCCTCAGCACTTTCTAGCGAGAGTTGTTCAGATTGGCAAGCACTGAGTTGACTCGTAGTACCAGTTACCACCCATAGGCAGATGGCCAGACAGAGATTGTGAACAAATCGGTGGAAGGCTATCTTCAGAATTATGTAGTGGGACAGCAGAGAGCACGGGTTCAATGGTTGTATTTGGGGGAGTTTTGCTACAACTCCACCTATCACATGACTATTGGCATGTCACCATTTCAAGCTCTCTATGGTAGCGAGCCACTTTCTTTTAGAGACTTGGCTCTACAGTACAACAGGGCTCCTATTGAGAAAGACTGGTTACAGGATCATCAGGATATTCTTAGGTCTCTCAGGGAGAACATTCAGAGGGCACAGAATTAACAAAAGATGTATGTTGATCGACACAGGACAGAGCGGAGCTTTGAGGCAGGAGATATGGTTTACCTTCGTCTTCAGCCATACAGACAAAGTTTGTTGAAGAAGAGTGGTTCAGAGAAGCTCAAGCCCCGATTTCATGGTCCATATTGCATTTCCAGGAGGGTTGGCGAGGTAGCTTATGAGCTTGAGCTCCCGACAGATAGCTGGATTCATAATGTTTTTCACGTGTCTTGCCTCAAGAAGGTGATTGGACAGTAGATAGTTCCTTCAGATGGATTACCCCCACTTGATGAGGAAGGTAAATTGGTTTTGGTTCCAGCTGAGGTGATTGAGATCAGAGAAAGTTAACTGTGGAACAGGGCTATCCGAGAGTACTTGATTCGATGGAAGGACTTACCAATCGAGGATGCAACATGGGAGGGTGAGTCTATTCTGCAGCACCCTGCGTTGAGATTGCTTGAAGGCAAGCAATCCCGGGAAGGGAGGATTGTAATGTCCCCTTCTCCGTAGTAGGCCATTATGGTGCTTGATTAGTTGATCTCCCCATCCGGATAGGCTAATGGCTTCTTTCAGAGGATGCCATCCAATCGCAGGCTTCAGTGGGTGAATTTTTATTATTTGGGCTCCTTTTCTAAAGTTAAGTCGCTTTATTTTATAAAGTGATATTATAAAGTCACTTTATGACTTAAGTTACTTTATATTAAAAAGTTAACTTAAAGTGACTTATGTGAGCACTTTTCTCCCACATTGCTTAGTTTTCAGTGTTTTCCCTCACTTCGAGGTTATATAAGAAACAGGTACACCTTGGGAAAAGCACCATGGAATTTAAAAACAAAAGATAAAAGAAAATTTGGTTGCTCACGTGACTAGTTTTATTTCCAAGGATGCAAACCCTTCGAAAATCGTGAGATGTTGGACGCAGCCCCAACACCTCATTAAGGGTGAGATCATACAGACTTCACATTTAGCATTTAAAAGGTCAGTTTTGTACTCCAGTATTTTGGTTTCCTATTCAGCATTTAAAGATTCAATACTACTCCAAAAATTGGTAAGAGAAGAAATCTCCCCTTAGCATTCTCAATAGTCACGATTTGCTTGCATTTGGATTTAAAGTAAGACTGGCACTTACGACAATAAGAGGGAAGAGTACAAAAGAACAGGGATTGCATTTGGGTCTTCTTAGTGACCAAGCGCTAGGTGGTTGAGCTCCCAACACGGTATCAGTGGCTCCAGGCAAGAACGGTATCTCCATTTCATAGCGGGAGACCCTCACAAGTCAGTATCCCCCGCACCACATCTGGGCGGAAGCCACAAATACTAAGGGTCACGTTTTTCTTGCTGGCAATACACCAGACCGGGGACAACAATAGTTACGGCAAGGATAGACGTCACCTGCATGGTGGAAGGGATATACCCATATGTAACTAGGCAGTCGCGCCTCAGCATAACATACCAGTGTACGTGACAAGGAGAGGTATCATCTGCAATGGCGCAGGGAAGAAGCTCGCGCAGCAATACACGGGATTGATGCAGGAGTAAACGTGGTCACCTCTGGTCACTGTATTGCATACACAGTGCAGACAATCTCCTACACCGTCACGTGTGAGTATCCAAGTTAATGGTGCGCGGGTAGTGTGGAGTATTTACTGGCTCTAACCACAGGGTGAAATTCGGCTTGAGTAACAATGGAAGAGACGGCTGAGGATACCACACTAAATCCACATTTTGCACCGCCTTCCGTCCTAAACACTAGGTCAGCTAATATACACCATTCTCTTGGCTCTGTATTATGTGTTGGCCTTTGCTTATTGAAATCTGAAGTTGAAATCTTTGTAGTTCATTTGGTATTTGAACGTTATTTATACTCAAGCTATGTGATTTTTATCCACTATTCAGTTGGTTGAAGTTATCTTTTACTTGTATGAAATCTATCCCTTCTTATGCGGAGATATAAATTGAATATTTGTTTGAGAGATCAATTTCCCAAAAACACATTTAAACACGCAACAGACTCGTAATAAACTTGTGTTGAAATTTCAACAAGAAAGCCATTTAAGGATACTACATGTGAAGACCCGAGTAGGGCGTTATTGCAGAGTCATATTCTCCTTGAGAGGGCACAAACTGTATTCAAAGGCAATAGAAACAATAGCAAGTCAAATCGACCCGTGTCAGGAACATTCACGAGACAGAGTCGAGGGTGACAAGGCCGGTGAATGGTAGATTTGTTGTAGTCATCCTGAAAGAAGAACTTCAAGCCACGACGGTCGTGGGTCAAGGACGAGATGGATTGCATTTCCTGGGAGATAGAATGATCTCACATTGCGAGGGCCTAAGGATGATGTATTTGCAGAGTATTTTCATAACGATAGAAATGGTTGTCTGAGACAAGGTTGTGAGTAGATTTTGTGTCAAAGAAGCAATAAATATATGCCTTGACTGTCATAGCCGAGAGCAGGGACTTTAGACGTCCAAAGTGAAGATAATCATGACAGCATCGTAAATAGAGATGAGTAGGGTCTTGAAATATATGGCAATGGCTGTAGTAAATTGATGAAGACTTTGTTATCCTTTTTGTACAAACAATTATTCAATCTCGGAACATAGGACCAATCTCATAAATGGTTCCTATTTGACATTCATTGCAAACCTCCGTAAAATCGCGTGTTTGTTAGGAGATGACTGGCAACTTCCCACACAAAGAACGACGGGACGTGAAGTTTTGCTAGACAAAAGTATGTGAGAGGAATGGGAGTCGAAATTGATGATTGAAAAGAGGTCAAGAGGTTGATGAATGCAAGCTTCAGAGGGAGCAGATGGTTCAGTAAACTTGTGACAATCTTGATCATATTGATTGAGAGGGAGTTCACTTCTGAGGTAAACTTGATATACTTGATTATTATGAAATTATTTAATGCTATATGGGCCCTGTGTAAATCATGAGCAAGTGACGACTTCCAAATGATTATCACTTGTATTTGTTAAAGTTATTGGAAGGTGACGATCTTACAATAACTTGACCTGCTATTGACATCTTGTGACGGCTAAAACAGATCATAATAGAACGAACTTGTGTATAGAATCGTCGATAGAGGCAATCCACTTGAGATATTGTGGATAGAATCGCCGATGGAGGCAATCCACCTGAGAGCTTGTGGATAGAATCGTCGATGGAGGCAATTCACACTAAAGTTTGTGGATAGAATCACCGATGGAGGCAATGCACCTGAGAGCTTGTGGATAGAATCACCGATGGAGGCAATCCACCCCAAAGCTTGTGAATAGAATCGCCAATGGAGGCAATTCACACTAAAGTTTGTGGATAGATCACCGATGGAGGCAATCCACATCTTGAGACTATGTTTCTATTGATTACATCATGAGGATGATGCTTGCTTACATCTTAGGGTTGATGCTATCAGGTGTCATAAGTGTTGACATTGGATTGATTTATCCTCCCTAGCTAAGACGGAGTGTTGATGTATGTAGCATCAGTCCGATAAATAAAACTGACTATATGATTATTATTATGAGAAATGATTTATTACATATACATATATATTAATATATATAATAATTGATATTATTTTATATATTAATATTAATATATATATATATAAAGTTAATCTATATTTATTCTTATAATAACTATATAGTTAAATTAATAAATTAGATTAATGAATAGACATGTCTCATGAAGGGACATGTCTCTTCTTGTCTTTGCCATGTATATATACAAGAGATCGATGCATTTGGAAAACACATACAAGATAGTAGAGGGATTACATTTGAAATCGATCTTTGAAAACTTAACAGTGTTCTTTGGGAAGGGTTGGGTTACTTCCTTTGGAAGTCGTCCAGGTGACAGTTGGTCATGATCGAAAGATCCATGGTTGGGTGGCAAAAACTCCTGATGATACTCTTTCGCCCTAGATGTTCCAACTCTGGAAGAAATCAAGTGACTCGAAGAGAATGATCAAGTTCAATTCAGTTCAAGTTTTCAGTTTAAGCATTATTTATTTCCTCGAAAATAAATTGAAAAAGTTAGTTTATTTCAGTTTCATGTGAAAGTAGTTAGTAACTACAATTTGGATTTTAACTGTTGCTTGTCGTATACTTTGGAAAAATGAAAGTTAGTTGTAAATTGAGTTTTCATGTTTGGTAATTAAAGTTTATTTTTATTTTATTATGTTATTAGAATTTTTAGATGTTACACAAAGGTAACAAACTTATTTAGACAATAGTAGTTAAATTCTAGGAAATATAAAGTTCTTATCATTTTTTTAAATGCAAATCGAACTTATATCAAAATCTAAATTATAAATAAATAGATTAATGGATATAAATTGTGATCTTATATCTTTCTTAGATTTGAACAGTAAAATGTTTTTTTTTGCTATGCAGAGACTAATCAATATTACTGCACTTATTGATTTCTGTGTGTATCTTGATTAGTTCCAAGGGTAGTAACATGGCAAATCCATGAATCATACTGATATCAGTCTACTGAACATTATAAGATCGTCACCTTATAATGTTAAATACAAGTGTTGATTATCCAAAAGTCGTCACTTTTTAGAAATATACACAGGATGGGTAGGCCCATAAAGTCATAGAGTCACACATATGACAAAAGAAGTTTACACACTAAACATCTTTAATATATTAGTACAAATCAATTTTGAAAAATCATATTTCAATCATACCAAGATTCTTCCTGAAGTGTTCAACTTTCACTTTGAGGAGAGGTTTGGTAGGAATATTTGATGTTTGATCTCCTGCATTGATATACTCCAACTAAATCACGTTCCTTTTTACCATGTCTCTTACATAGTGATAAGGAATCTCTACATGCTTAGATCTATCATGAAATACTGGATTCACTGAAAGCTTAATGCAACTTTGATTGTCACAGTGGATGATAGTCGGTTTCAGAGGTTTGCCAAATAATCCCACTAGCAGTTTTCTGAGCCATATTGCTTCTCTAGCGGCCATGGAATCTTCAATATATTCTACTTTTGTAGAACTCTGAGCTACTGAGAACTGTTTTCTGCTGATCCATGATATCATAGTTGATCCTAAGCTAAAGCAACATCCAGAGGTACTCTTCTGGTCAGTCACACTTCCAACCCAATCTAAATCTGTGAATCCATGAAGATCTAAGTCAACCTTTTCATATCTTAGGCCATAATTAAGAGTACCTTGAAGATATCTCATTATATGCTTTACAACCACAAGATGTATCTCCTTGGGCTCACACATAAATTGACTTAAAGCATTTACAACATAGCAGATATTGGGTCTGGTATTGACCAAATACATCAAAGATCCAATCATCTACTTGTAGAGAGTAGGATCTGCAGACTGGGAATCTGTTGTTGTTTCCTTCAATTTATGAAGATTTGTTTCCATGGGGGATGACATAGGTCTGTAGTTCATCATACCAAATCTCTTCAATATATCAATGGTGTACTTCCCTTGGTTCAGAACAATGTTATCTGATTTCTACTAGACTTCAAGTCTAAGGAAGTAGTGTAATAGACCGAAGTCCTTCATATCAAATTCTGAGGCTAGATCTTTCTTACACTGATCAATAAGGTGATCTTCTCCTGTAATCAACAAATCATCAACATATAATATCAATATTAACATCTCACCTTTGCTTTATTTGAAGTAGAGATTTGGGTCTGCATCATTCTTTGAGAAGCCTAATCTCATGAGGTAACTATCAATTCTTTCATACTAGGCTTTGGGAGACGGTTTAAGTCCATATAGGGCTTTCTTTAATTTACACAGATGTGATTCTGCATTGTGAATCTCAAATCCTTCAGGTTGCTCTAAGTAGACCTCTTCTTCAATGGTTCCATTTAAGAAAACAATTTTTACATCCATTTGATGGACTTTCCATCCTTTGGCTGCTGCAATGGCCAGAACTGCTCTGACAGAGGTATATCGAGCAACTATAGCAAGAGCTTCTTCATAGTCAATTCCTTCTTTCTGTGAAATCCTCTGGCTACAAATTTTGCTTTGTGTTTTTCTATACTACCATCTACAACATGTTTGATTTTAAATAGCCATTTGGAAGAAACAACAGATTTCTCTTTTGGCCTAGGTACTATCTCCCACACATCATTCTTCAAGATGGATTGATACTCCTCTGTCATGGCATCCTTCCATACTTGGTGCTGGAGAGCTTCTGCAACATTAGCAGGTTCTGATTTGATGAATTCACTCATCAAGGCTACATAACTAGAAAATCTCTTAGGTCTTTTACTTTCTCTAAAAGTCCTTGATGGAGCTGCATAAGTCTTTGCTTCTTCCATTGTCGTAGTAGCCCAAAGTGGTCTCTTCTTAGGATTTTCCAATGATGTGATTTGTTCTACATTTCTATCTTCCTCAGGATACTCCCTCTGAATCTCAAGAGCAGGATCCTCTTCTAGGTCTATTGGAGAAGTTTGAATTTCTGACTCAATAGAATTTTTGGCTCTTTTAAAAGCTATGTCTTCCTCAAAAATCACATCTCTGCTTAGTTCAATTTGTCTCTGACCAGGCACATATATTATATAAGCTTTTGAGGTCTCACTATAGCCTACAAAAATACCTTTTCTCCCAAAAGGTTCTAGTTTAGTTCTTTTCTCTTTGGGCACATGAATGTAAACAGGACAACCAAATATCCTCAAGTAACTGATGTCTGGTTTTATACCAGTGAGAGCTTCTTCAGGAGTTTTGTCATCAATATGGGAGTGAGGACATCTATTTTGTATGTAGACAACACTACTAGAGGTTTTTGCCCAAAGTGATGTCTTTATGTTTTGATCAAGTAACATAGCCCTAGCAACTTCTACAATGGTTCTATTTTTTCTTTCAACAACTTCGTTTTGTTGAGGGTTGTAGGGTACAGTGAACTCCCTCTTAATCCCAGCATTTTTACAAAATTCTTTAAAAATATCTAATGTATATTCCCTCCCATTATTTGTCCTTAATGTTTTTACTTTTCTTCCAAAAGAGTTTTGAGTAAGGGATTTGAATTCCTTAAACCTTCTAAAGATCTCTGATTCTTTACATTTGAGGAAATAGATCCAGGTCTTTCTGGAGAAGTCATCAACAAAGATTACATAGTATAGAAACCCTCCTAAAGAAGGTACAGACATGGGCCCACATAAATCTGAGTGGACTAATTCTAATACATCATTTGTTTTGCTAGAACTATTTTGAAAAGACCCCTTAGTGTTCTTCCCTAAGGCACAACCCTTGCATGCCCTAAATGGAATTGTTTGAGTTTGGGTAAACCTGTAACTAATCTTTCCATGGAAGATAGGGCACGAAAATTGAGGTGACCTAATCTTCTATGCCATATTTCATTAGAGTCTGCAATTTCATGAATTAAGGCTAGATTTGGTTCAGTACATAACTCATACAAATAACCTTGTCTATAACCTATGGTTTGAGCTTTCTTAATAGTACAGTTCTTTGGCCATGCCAACACTTTACTATCCATGAAGGTTACCCTATATCCATTATCTTCAAGTGCAGATATGGAGACCAAGTTCCTTTTGATGCCTAGAACAAACAATACTCCAATGAGTTGAATAGAGATGTCGGACTTCAATTTGATAGTGCAAGTTCCAACACCTTTGACTGGATGTGCCGAGTCATCTCCAATTGTCACTTCCTCGTCAGTTTCTTCTACCATGGAGTCTAGGAGTTCCTTGAACCCAGTGATATGTCTTGATGAACCACCATCTATAACCCAAGTGTTGGATTTATTTGATACTTGATTTGAAAGTGCAAAGTAGAATACATATTCCTCGGATTCATGCTCTGTCTTGGACTTTCCTACTTTGGCATATCATGCTTGTTGCTTGGTTCTATCAAAGACATCTGATTGCATAGTGCCCATACTGATCACATTTGAAACATTGGATGTGTGAAACATCTTTCTTGGATGAGCCTTTCCCATGGTAGCTTTTTCTCTTTTTGAAGTGCTTCTTTTTTCCTTTCTTGTGAGAGTTCACATTCAAGACATGGAGATCTTCATCTACGTTTTTCTGTTTGAGTCCTTTCTTTGTCAGTCTTGATTCATCTTGAAGACAGTCTAATCTTAGTCAGTCAAATTTTGGAAATTTAGACCTTGCACTAATGCCTTGAACAAATATCTCCCAAGAATTTGGTAGACCATCTAAGGCAATAAGTGTTAGCTCCTTATTTTCAATCTCATATCCAAGTGTTGATAGTTGATCCCTTAGTGCAGATACTCTCATAAAGTATGGGTTGATAGATTCTCCTTTATTCATACTTATATGATTTATTTCTCTCTTTAGAGCTAAGGTCCTACTGGCATTATTTATTTCATATGTGCTTTTGAGTGACTTAAACATATGATATGCAGTCTCATGTTTTGTCAAAATTGGCACGATATGATTTCTAACTCCATCAACTATGATCTTCATGGCTCTTTCATTTCCTTCAATCCATGTTGTCTTTTTGGGATCATTCTCTGGTTTTGCCTTGTTTTCTTTTACAAATGACTCAACTTCATTTTCTTTTAATATCATCATTATCCTAAACTTCCATGATGAGAAGTTATTTCCTCCTTCTAGCCTATCTTCGAATCGGATTACAGTTGCCATAGAGGAATGTAATGTTCTTTAGTTTTAAATCTCAATTTCTCAAGTTCAATTGCTGCTGGGATCCTTCTTAACTTGGCTTTGATACCATGTAAATGCAAATCGAACTTATATCAAAATCTAAATTATAAGTAAATAGATTAATGGATATAAATTGTGATCTTATATCTTTCTTAGATCTGAACAGTAAAATGTTTTTTTGTTTTGTTTTGCAGAGACTAATCAATATTACTGCACTTATCAATTTTTGTGTGTATCTTGATTAGTTTCAAGGGCAGTAACATATATACCTTCGGTGGAGAGGAACAGTCACGTCTATGATAGACGTGACTCCTGAAGGAGTCATGCCTATCATAGGTGTGACCATATGTAACTACACAACACACGTTTATATCATATAAACGGTGGTTTAAACAAATCGACCATAAGACGTTAAGACCCGATAGTATATAATCAGTTTTATAAATCGATAATTGTAATCGATATTTCATATGATCGATTCTTTATGAATTGTCATCTATGTTTATGTTTGATTGTTCGATCTGAATCATTATAATTAAATAATGATAATCATTATCAATGATAATAGATAATAATATATATCAATATATATATATATAGTAATGATAATAGATAATAATAATAAATATCAAAATATATATTATAATGATAATATCTATTATTAATATTATTGTTAATATATATATATATATATATATTATTATTAATATATATATGTCACAATTTATCTATTATCATAATATCAATATTTTATCTGATCGAAGCTACTAATATCAACATTTTTCAATGTCTGAATAATGGCCTGCAGTTCAACTGCTGCATATTACAAAATAATTGCTGCAAATTTTACGGTTGTCAAAATATTTGAAAACAATTACTATTGGATATGAAAAAAAAACTATTCATTGTCAAGATTTCAACAAAACAAAACAGATTTGTAACATCAAAATAAAGGGGAAGCAGAACTAAGCATAACACTAAACAGTATTATTATTCTAGTCACACATATTCTCATTAATTTTTATAATTAATCTATAGATTAATATAAAAAAATTTGTTGCCAAATTAGTTATTATTTAGTGAGTCAGGTTTGGTAGTGCATTACAACATTGTGATTGTGAATGGTTGAGTAATTTGAAAATTTAATAGGTAAACTTTTCAAAGATATCTTTCTAGATACACATCTTCCATTTTTTCTTCTAAGGATTCAAATCTCCACAAAGGACAAATCTGATCTAAGAAAAGTAAAGGTAAGTACAAAATAAAATGCTCATGGGGAACACCATACATTTGGGAAATTGCAAATCAATTAAAGTAGAATAAAAAACCTAAGTTAGCCGGGAAAGAGTCCTAGGCCAAAATGAGGCTGTCCCCATCCCGAAAACACCTTGGTGAGGGGATGAGATGGGACAGGGCATATACATTTTGACAAAAGGGAAAAAATTGAGTATTTGAAATTTTCTATATTTTAAATATAGAAAATACACTGCCCTTTGTGTTTGCATAGTCTCTGTCTCTGTGCACGCCTTATATGAATATTTGAGATTTTCTATATTTTAATAACCATTCCTTGCTGTCCCCTAAAAAATGGTTCCCTCCTATCCTCGTCCCTGAAAACGCGTCCCCTCGTCCCTGCTCTACCCTGTTCCCAAAACGTGGGGTTAACATAGTCAAAAACACAATATTTGCATAGGTAAGTTGAAGATGTTAGACGGGGAGGATCATTATATAAAAAGAAACTTGTGGGAAGCTATTCAAATCATGCAAAACAAGAATAACATAATGGAAATAGTGGTTGCAACATTAGTAATACTTGGAGACTGCTAACCTATAACCCTGATCATATGAATAATTCACAAACTATGCAACTCCTCTTGGCATCACTAACAAAATAAAAGTAGGCATCACTAGTTTTTCAGCAGACTCAATACTAAAAACTTCATAAACATCTAATTGATCTAAAATTTCCCTGAGAGGTCTTGAAAAGTCTCAAAATGTTGGGAGGAAAAAGTGTAACATAGGTGTACCGTGATAAAAAAATTTGAGAATTAGCTGTGTTTTTAGAATTGGTTTGCTTGGTGATGCATTAATTACTTTTTGGTTATGAACAGTTGGGCAATGATAGTGTCTTACCAGCATTCATTTGATCTTGTAGATGCTTTCATTGGTATTTTAAATGTCAAATATCAGGATAAGGGTGCTAGTGTGATAGGTCTCCCCATACCAAGCATTGTACCGTACACTACTTTGTCCAATTATGTTATTGTTCTCTTATATTCTTCTGGGTTACATTCATGAGAAATGATTTTCTTTCTGCTAGTGCTGATTGGTAGTGTAGCATTTTGCTATAAGAAGCTATCAACAACTACTAGAGTTTGTATAAAGATAAAGATGAATAAGGCCACAATAATCTACTGATTACAGCATCTTCCATCAACAAAACAAAAATTTGACACGGCAAAACCTTTTGACATACTCAAGTAGTACCACTAACTAAGTTGGAGTGAACTTCAAACTGCCTCCTTTTTAGAAGTGGGCACCATTCAAGCATTCATACAACGTCAATTCACTTTAACTATTTAAACAAAAGCCCAAAAACAGTTCTTCAGTTCAGATGCTAGCTCCAAGCCCTTACAGATTTCAACTGTAAGCAATCTCATCCTGAAGTTTTATAATCAAAACCACCAAGAACATAGGAGGAAATACCAGTAGTTCACAAAGACAGAAAACTCTGGATTTCAAAGATAAAAAAATTCTTGTAGTTTCATCTGAAATTTGGGAATGGTGTCAAAAGATTTTTTCCTGTTGGGACTTCTGCAAACAACGGCACCATCATATTTTCGAGGTAAATTATCTAGAAAGACATCCTTGAATAGTGGGTTGAAATTGCTATCTGCTATACATTTTCCCTTTTTATTACTTTGCTTGTTCCAAACACTGCAGAAATTGTCTTTTTCTACTCAATCCCTTGACTTTAGTTGCAAATACTAATGGTATGTGTAAATGATTCTTACCTTTATTGAGTTGTATCTTTTTGGATCCTTTGGATTGTAGTATATGCTCCAATCCATGGATAATGACATCATTATTATGTATAAATTTCAACTTCAATGCATATTTTAATATTTTAATTTAGGCCCTTGGTCCCCCCGCCTCCGAAACCAGTCCCCCAATTTCCCCATCAGGAAACTCCGTGGAACTATGCCAAATTATTGTAATTGATCCAATAAGCATATCTATGTTATGTCATAGGAATAATCAATTTGTTGGTTATTTCTGTTCTCACACCTGTAGCTCCCATGTGAGGTAATATTTCATGTAACTCAGTTATCTAAATAGGTTTTAACTGTCCAATTTTTATTTAGGCATCTAGGATCATTTTGCTTCCATTTTCATGAAAGACTGTCCTATGATAGTTGTAATCTTATTAAGGTAATACAACCTTTGGTGCGTAGGTTCTCTTCTCTAGTGGAGTACACATTCTACAATCTCCTAATGTTCAGTATATCTTCCAACACCATATAGTAAATATACACATTGTAAGCATGCATCTATACCCATATATGTATCCTGGTAACATACTTAATGCTTCACTTAGAATTCTTGCCACAAACCAAATTTGTTGTTACAAATTTACTAAAACAGGTCTCTTTAACTGGGGTATGTTAGCAATTTAAGTTGTCATTAGTGTAAATCACAAACACCATTGCCACCGGTAAGAGTTCGCCGGTAGTTCACTCACGTTACTGTAAAGGCACCGGTAGACTAGAAACAAATTGTATGCACCGGTAGGCTAAACAAAGGGGATACACCGGTAGACCGAACTAAGTACATTGTACCGGTCTTATATTGCATACAGGGATGAACCGGGTATAAGACTATACCGATCAAAACTGCATAAAGATCCGCACCGGATTCTGCGGAGCAGTTTGAGTTAAAACCAGAATATGCGGAGCATCCACCGTTCAAAACTGATGTTAGCTTTTTAACAGGAGTTAGCTTTATTTTTGCGGATGTTTTTAAGGTAAACTCCAGATCAAAACACAAAGCTTTTTGCTAGTTGCATGATTTAATGTTGAGTTTACAGTTTGGCGGTTCTAAGAGTTAATTCTATGATTTAACTCTTGCATAAATACAGGTCATAGGACGCAAGAAAAAAAGTTGTTGAGAGTTGTTGAATAAAGAGAGCTGAGAAGAGATAACTACACAGAGATTACAGTCACCAGAGGTGAAAGGCAAAGAGGCAAAAAAGATTCAACAGCCAGGCAAACCGAGGAAGAGATCAACATGTATGATCTAATCACACAATCAATGTCATATACGATCATTGCTTTTATAAGGTGTGAAAGCATACTGAAATCTCTCTATCAGGGTGAACCCTAATCGGTTCTTTGTAAAAATAGTTTAACTGGGTAACATCTTTGTTGATGTTGAAAGTCCTCTAACCAGGCAACTCCTAACAGTAATTGATCTTCTATCAAATCCCTTAACCGGGTAGCACCTTCACAAGTGCTTTGTAAGCTCCTAACAGGGCGTCTTTATTTCTGCAGAAGTGAAGTTGTGAGCTCTGTCTCATCGTGGTTTTTTCCTTATAACCGAGGGTTTCCACGTATACATCATGTGTTGATCTGTGTATTTCTATTTATGCTTGTGGATGATTGATTACATTCTGCTTATCTTGGAAGAATAATTAAACAAGTGTTAAATAGTAAATAGAAATAATATTTACTGATTCACCCCCCCCCCTCTCACTAACCGGGTAGGAATAACAAGGTAAATGTTTCATAGACAAGAATTAAATTGCTATGGTTACTCGACAGTCCTAATATTCAACTTTAGTGCATATTAAAATATGATGCTAAACAATTAAAGAGTTGGTTCAAAAAAGATGAGTTAGAACCTTTAAAATCAACAAACTAAACAAGCAATTAAAGAATATGATGTTACCAGGAATAAACATCCAATACAAAATTCACACAATATGCATCACACTAAGCTTTAACCACACTCCTCCAACATCAAAGATTTTCAAGAATAAAAAACTTCATTGCATGTCAGCTGCTTGCACATGTCCACATGAAATGATAGGGAAAAAAGATTAGATATTTGTGTACCTTATTTATATTATTCTTGCTATGGGCATGAGAAAAATAAGAGCATTGCTTACGTTGATCAAAATGCTGAGTCCATTTCTGCAAATTTATATCCATAAGTAACAAAAAATTCACTACCTAGTAGTACAAAAGACATTTTCATGCAGAAACACATGATATAATCATTCAATGCAAAACACAGACAAGTTACAAAAACTCTTGATAATAAACTCAATTTCAAAATGAAGAAGATGCTTGACCACTATCAACATAAAGATGGGTATATTCCATTTTGTGTAGTGCCTTTTTTTGCTCGGCCCATGTTTTCTTTTTCTCACAAATGCATCACACAAAATTACAAACGAATATAAAACACAGTTAAATGAAACAAGAGAGCACGCAATGTTATGACTTAAGAGCATTGATTATATTAGGTGTACAATTCATCATTGTACTATACTCTAATTTAACAAAACTGAATTTAAAGAAAACAACTCTACATAAATAGTTAGTCAATCTATGACAACAAAGTGCAAATATACAACCTTTATAAAGATTTGTGGTAAAATCTAACATGATATAACACTGTCAAATAAGTGATACACCATCATAAAGTAGATTCCAAAAGCTTTCCATAGTACATATACATGGAACAAAACGTCTCATGTTGGAGATGTCGTTTCCCACCTTTTGGATATGGATGTCTTGTTTTTCAGCTTCGTTTTTTGTACTATGATATTTTGGGCTTTTTGAGCTAGAAATGAACTCTAGAATAAGAAGTAAAGTGGAACCCTATTTGCCATTCAAAATTGGGCTATGCCCATGCGAAGGGCACAAGAGGGTACAACTTTGAATAAGATCCAATTGTTTGCATAATTGTTGTTGAGAAGCCCCTTTGTGTGGTGTTGTATCTCTCAACATCCATGTGGGTCTAGGACCAGGGATTTTTTAGTGGCGATTATTCGCCAATTGGCGAATATGTCCCGTCGGGCGTATAGAAATTGGCAAAATAATGCTTAGTATACTGGTTGACCGGTTCGCCTAGATTTTATAAAAGACACGTATAGTGGTCGGCTTGTTCGCCACTATTTGTACGTAATTTCACTAAGGTAGTCGGGTTCTTCGCCCATTTTTCTATGTATATTTTACTATTATTCGCCACGGATGTTGGAAGGGTGTATTTATCGAGAATCACCATTCGCTAAAGGCCCATTGTCCCAAGTGAAAGTTTTATTTGCACTAGGACCCAATTCGCAATGCATCATACATAATCGTGTCCCAAATTCCTGCCCTATTCGCCTAGTCAATTACTTGAAATTACGCGGGGTTCGCCAAATATTAGTTATCATATGCAATTGTCAGCCCCTTGGCCAAAATTCAAAATAAGCATTTGTATATAAGGATAGTTTCAAGAGATTTAGTAGTACAAAAATTCAATTGATTCTGAGCTCACAATTGCGATCGGTAGCGAACCGGAACAACTACAAGTCCGTAGTATCTTATTCAAGTAAAATTTTATTGCAGCCTTAATTTGTTGGAGATGTCACAGTCAAAGTTAAACAGGAAGACGACTATTGAAGGTGGAGATGTCCAAGAGAGGCCAACGAAATACAGAAATATATCTTCATACTTTGGCGGGGGCAGACACAATGGTGTTGGTCAAAGTGAGGAAGATACATCATCAGAGGAACCTGTACAACTTAAGGGTTCTCAACCTACACAAGAGTCTATTCAACAAATTGGGGAACCTAATAAATCTAGTGACGAAGATGCGGAATCTAATATATCTGATGAAGATGACCTTGAAGATGAATTTCAAGTAAATAACCAATACCAAGATGAATCGATTGACTTCGGTGATGATGATGGTTCAATTAACAGTAACACTAAAGGGAGAGGAAAATCAAAAGAAAAAATTGATAGTCGATGGGAGATGTCCAGGAGATTTAAATTTGATTGGGCGGCAAAGTATCCATTCATTGAACCCGTGGACAATCCAATTGTAGGTGAGCCGCTAGTAGAATACAGATGTACGATTTGTAGTTGGAAGTATAAAAAGGAAAAGCGGTTGCAGCTTAAACTAGACACCATAGAGAAACATGTTGGTAAGGTTTACAAAACCTCAACTGTAGATGGAAAGGAAATAAAAGTGGTAACATATAAAACAAAAAAGGAATGCTGAGGAATATTATTTGTTTCAGAAATTCAATGTCAACATAAAAGGAATGCTGAGGAATATTATTTGTTTCAGAAATTTAAGACGAAGCTTGGTGAAGTTCAAAGTTCTATTAATGCTATTTTTGCAAAAGCAAGTGAAGTAGAAGAACGCGGAAAAATTGTTCAATTAAGTAATGTTTTCCATATTTTGAGCAAAGGGCATCCAATGACAGATTATCCAGAAATGAGTGGTTTGTTACACTTTCTGAAAGTTCCTAACTATCTTGTCACTCATTGGTCAATAAACAGTGGACGGGAATGGGCAAATTGTATTGCCCAGGTTGAAATAGAGGATGAACAGAGAAAAATAAAAGAGTCAACCTTTATTGCATTGTCCTTAGATGAAGTTACAGCAATAGATAATACGTCGTGGGTATGCATGCATGTTTATATTGTACAGAATAATGTCCGCCAACCACATCTACTAATTGTTGCAAAATTGAGGGACAATGCGACATCAGAAAGCTTATTTCAATTAGTAAAGAGCCATTTAATTGACTATGGAGCTATGGATGAATTGACAATAGAGAAGAAGTTGATTTGTGTTGGAGCGGATGGAGCTTCAGTAATGCAAGGTCAAAAGAATGGTCTTTGCACAAAGATGCAGGCTTCTTGTTCACCATATGTTGTTGCAATTCACTGTATGGCCCACAGGATGAATCTTGCTTTTAGAGTTGTGAAGAAGTTTCCTTTAGTAAACAAGGTTGAAGATTTAGTAAGAGAGTTGTACTCATATTTTTGTCGAAGTCCCAAACGTTTTAGGGAATTTCAACACTTTGTTGATGGAATTACCAATGGAAACAAGCTTCTTAAAGATGTTGATGCCAGATGGATCTCTTTGGATGGACCAGCGCATCGAGTTTTTTCCGAATATCAATCTTTGATTGGACTTATGTACGAAAATCGCGACAATACAGAAAATCAGAGATGTGGCGACCCACTACGGAGGTTAAGCAATATAGAGACACTTTTGACTTTAGCATCTTTTCTTCCCATGCTAGGAGAAATGACGATTATTATGAAAAAAGCCTAGTAAAGAGCCATGTATATTGCAGAGTATGCTTACTTGCGTAAAATGTCATGCCAAGCTCTCAATAGTCTCTATCGAAATAACCCAAATTTATCCGATGAAAAATTTAATCACTAGTGGAAACTAACAGATATGGACAATCCTGATAATTATTTAAAGATCGTTGAAAATAGAGATTTATGTGTTTAAGGGGATTTCAAATACCAATGTACTATAGTGCCCCAAAGAAGCGAGCTACAAGAGTTACAAGGGAAGAGTTTACCAAGATCCTCGAGTCTATAGCAACTAATGCAAGGGGACATAGCCTTTAAAGTTTCCTCTGAAATAAGATCCTGATTCCCATATGAACAACTGCTTGAGGCCATGGCAATTGTGTTTCCTCAATATTGGCGCTTAAACTCTAAGGAAGATTATCATAATAGGCTGTTGACTTTGATAAAGGAATTTTGCAAATCTATAGAATTCAATGGAGTGACTATCAATGGAATTTTAGATGAGGGTCTTCTTAGACAGCAATTAGGCACTTTTGCAAGGACTATGAAGTATCAATATCAATTAATCCATAACCCACATGAAGAGGGCTCGGCAACAAGGCTTTGGACAGAACTAAAACATAGGACAATGTTGCGTGAAGAAATTTCAGAGTTCTTCAAGCTTGCTAATCTATGTCAAACCATGATATTGGGTTCAGTGGAGGATGAGAGAGTTTTCAGTGCTTTGGGCTTCCTAAAATCAAAGCTAAGAAACAAACTAGACAAGAATTTAGAAACATGCTTGAGGGTCTACATATCTAGGTATGATGTCAACACTTTTCCTTATCAAAAAGCAATGGAAATCTGGAAGAAAAGATGCAAAAGAAGAGGGTTGGGCAACACCATTAACCAATCTTTGACTCCGAGTGGGACAACTACAAGTGGCGATGGGAGTCATAGAAGCGGAGGTCAGAGTGAAGAAGACAAACGAAAATGAAGAGAACAATGAAGGAACTGCAATACCAGAATTAGATGATGACGACGACGCAGAGATGAATTGGCAAATTTAGGAAATTTCTGCTAAATTAGCAGTAGCAATCAATAGGTATTTTTTTAACTTATTAACTACTATATCCTATCATTCAATGTTCATTTTAGAAAAGCAAGAATGTATTATGTTTCATCATTAAAATTTGAGAACAAAGAGTATTATTACTGTAGTTTGTATCGTATCATCAATGTTCATTCATATTTGAATTTGAAATTCCTGAATGAAATTTTGTATTCCAATAGCATATAACAGAGTAAATCAACTAAGAATAATTGAATAAAATAGAGTAACTCAACATACATTGAATTGGAAAACATGAAAATTAGATAGAGCACAATTTGTTTTGTATTCATTTGCAATATATTACAATTTACAGTAGTTCAAAATTCAGAGCAATCTTTGTAGGCTAGTCCAAACATCCTCTGATGGCAGAACAATTTGGTTCATAGTATAGTCACACTCCTGCAACTTCGTTAGCAATTCATATTTGGAAGTGTGACTCGACAACACTGTTGCTTCTAAAAATCCATTCAAAGTTCTCACTGGTTTGATGAAATCCATGAATGTATCAGGAGATATGTCTATAGAAAGAAAGCGTAAATCAGTATTTATTTTGTCCTGCAACCTTATTTTGTAAGTTTCTCTTCCAATGAATTTATTTGTGTCAAATCCCTTAGGCAAACCAAGACTTTCCAAATTCGCTTTCCTTTGTTCCATCTTTGTGATCTTCTTCTTAGCTTTGTCATCCAATTCCTGTGCTTCCCGTAGCTTCTCACATTTTTTAATGATACCTGATACCTTTACTGAGGCATCAAGGCGGGTGCTAATTCCCTTGTTTGATAGATAACTATCACTCTTACTGTAGAGTTGTTGCATAATATCTTTTGCTTTCTTTTCTTTCTTGACAACATCCATGTTTTGTTCAATGTTCTTGTGGAGCTTCAAATAACATACTCTCATACTTTGAAGCATTTCAAACCACTCACACAAGCTATGAGACATCCCCAATATTTGGCCCCAAATGTGTTCTTTTGTAATCTTCACTAAATTATTTCTAGTATTTGTTAAAGTTTGAATTGTATTATTGGCCTTTAGTTCTTCTACCATTTTTTCACAATTATTTTTCTCTTCCACTGCTTTGTGTTCCCAATGATTGGCTTTATCCGCCTGAGAGTCCAATTGCTTTTGCAATTTCCAGTTGGAGGCAGCATTACTCTCCACGGTTTTAAATTTTCTGAACTGACTCTTTCTTCCTCTAGTTTTTTACTAATTTCTGCCAATTTTCCCCTCAGTGCCTTCATCTTTGCCTGCTCCTATTCCTTCACTACTGCCTCCCCATGTTCTTGCTCTGTATTTGCTGATGTAGAGGTCGATTTTATAATCTTTTTCTGTAATTCTTTCAAACTGTTCTCCGAAGCTTTCCTCTTTGCTTTTTCATTGGCAATGTCTACCTGTAACTTTTCTATATTTTTCTCGAGCTTGTTTTCTCTCTTTCCAGCTTTAACAGTGCATTGTAGACCACTTGGTTTGTAGACTTTGACACATTGATTTTGTCCACATTTTTAACTTTGGAAAAATCCATTTGGAGAGTGCTAACTTTAAATTCAGACGAATCTATCTGACTCTCTGGTGGGTTTGCATCTTTTTTTGGTGGAATAACAACCATGAACTCCATCATGTCTCTGTTTGGGTCATATGTTGGAAAAAACCTGTTGGATGCAGGTTGTTCCTCTACAGTTGCGGTAAGGGCACCAGTCTGCAATGTCTTCTTTATTTCCTTATTCTTGGTTGTTGTTTCTGCAAATTTATTATAGAAATCTTTGAAATGAAAATCTGGTGTTGTAGAAGGATTTGAATGTTTGAAAGGTGAACCAGAGCTTACAATGCCTGTTGATCTAACTAATGCTATTTGAGGATTTAAACTTCTAGAGGGTTTTGCTGAACCTGAAATTGCAAACAGTTCTTTAGGATCGAGTGTCAATGTTTTGGAAATCTTTTGCTTCTTGACACTATCTTCTTCTATGGGATTCTGTGTAGATTCTACTGGCCTCTTTAGAGAGGGAACTTGTTGTATAAGTTGCCCAGTCCCACTGGCACTAGTGCCACTACCAGACCCAGTAGCAGTAGATTCCCCAATCCCACCTGTGGCAATGGATGTTCTTGTGGGCATAGTGGTTCCTAATGAATGTAATGGATCCACTGATCCAAACCCAAGTCCTGTACCATAATTAGTTTTTTGTGTCTCAATTGTATTCCAGACGCCTTCTCCTCTGGGACCCAAACCACCACCTTTATAACCCATTTTTTCCACAATGATTGCCCCTTTTCTATATACTTGTTTCTAGTAGTTGCTGACTCCACTCTGACTCCCTGGAGTAAATTCAATTGGTGGATTATCATCTTCACTGTTTGAATCACTGTTGCCGTATGCCGTGGTAGGATGCTCCAAATTCCACAATTTGCTAAACTCTATATCCTCGTCTATTTCATCTAGATCTGCACTAGTCTTTGGTTCACCAAGATCCTTTCTCATACTCCAAAAATCATTCATTTTCGTTCTAGTCCATTTTCTATCCTTACAAGCTTCTGCTATTTTCTTTGGTATTTTTATGTTTGATGGATGAGCAGCTTTTTCGTACAAATTGTAGGACATCCTAGGCTATACAATGTCCTGGTTTATTGATGTCATAATTTGTGATGACAACAGTTCAACTGAAATTTTTTCCTCAACGGAAACTTTCTCCATCTCTTTTGTAACGTCATCCCAGCTATCCTTGTTTTTCAACTTCTCTAGCAATGGTTTACTTTCATGTTGAAATAAGTTTGCAGAGTTCTTATTAGCAACAAGCATTGTTTGAATGACGTTGAGTGGATCATACTTCCAGTAATGAATCAAACTGAAAATTTTCTATAAAAAATTTGCCACTTTGAATGCCTTTCTCTCAAATGTTAACCCTCCAATTGAGAAAGGTAAGGAAGGGAATATGCTCTTCTTCAACTGGCCAGCGAAGAGTGTCTGTGCTCTCTAGTTGTACTACATATTCTACTGCAAACACCCTGCCTGTCACATGCATTGGAAGTTTGTGGGGTTGTAGTTCTGATCCATAAAGCACAGTGTATTCTTCCATTAAGTATCAGTCAACCAATTGAATTGTGCTTCCAAGTTGGATGTAATCCCTACATGAAGCAGACAATCTGGGCATTGGAGTGCTTGTTATTTTTTTGTACAATGGTGCCAAAAAGAAGTCTACAAAATTACTGTAATTCCTTTTGTTATCATACATTCTTATCTGAGGTGTCTAGTTATATATTGGAGTACCTGTCCCCTCTAAATTTCAAGCTTGTTGCCGTTGCTAATTAATATTGCAGCATGCTTGGCTAGCAGAAGATAGCACCAGTAGGTTGTGAACCTAAATGTCTTAGAATTGCCTCTTTTAATCAATGCTAATTGTTCTTGCATCGATTGAACCACATGTCCAACAAAATTATATCTTACTGGTTCATTGACACAATGGATATCCCAAATCAGTTGAAGAAAGTTGGCACCCACTTCCCTATTGTTTTCCAATCCCAGGCAAAATGCTAGCGAGGATATAGTATCCTGAACCCATGGCACAAAAATGTTAAAATCATAAGGAGGCTTATGGTTCTCACCAATGAAGCCTTTGCCTCTACAACTATTAGACCCTTTATAAATGAATCTTTTGCGTTTGGCGGGATTGCCTCATATTGCTCTGCCAACAATCCTAGGTCAATATGGACATTACAGTTTTGTCCGTCAAACCCTAGGTCTAGCAAACTGAGAAATTTTTCCTGGGTTATTGATAAAATTTCTTCCTGATTTTTTTATTCACAATTGCTTTTCTTTCTTCATCATAATTTTCTGCACAAATCAAGACAATTTCTGGGCAAGGGAAAACTTCGGGTAACAGCATGCGATCCAAACCAACATCCCACAAAGCAACTTTATTTGTTTTTGCACCTATTGCTGGATTAAATTTTATAAATTCAGACCTCTTTGGCCCAGTTGCCTTAATGCACAATGTATGTTTAATTGCTATAACTCTCCTTTCACCGTCGAGAACAGGATCATAAACATCGTGATTCTCATCAGTGAAACCAGGGATTTCTACTAGTTTTCTGCAATCTATTAAAGTTTTCCCATCTGCTTGCCCTTGGCCTTGAGGTTTTGCTTTCCCCATTGTTCTTCAGAAGAATGAAAAAACATAGAATCACAGATATGTACTAACAAAATCATAGATAATAACTAACTAATTAAGAAAACCTCAATTTAACAAAACCCCAATTGTACATGCAAGGATTAAAATTTCAAAATAAGTTAAACTAAATTTTTGACATTACGAAATTGGGATGCATCAGGGTAGATATCTTACCCGAAATTAAACTTTGAAATCTGGATAGATAGAAGTTATGTCATGTCCCCATTTTGGCTGACATCGTTTGGCATGACGGATTTGCCTATCATCAACTCTCGTAGGCAAATGGTTTGGAGAGAGGGTCATTATGTTGATCATTTGATTGCATATTGCTGACAGAGCCTACATTCGATAGAGCCTACATCCAGTTTGGGCCTACATGCAGTTGTAGTGGAGCCTACATCCAGAGTGAGCTTACATTCAGTCTTGAGCCTACGTTCAGTCGTAGTTGGGCCTACATTCAGTTATGAGACATTTGGGCCTACATTGTTATAATTTTGAGTTGAGAAATGTATTTTATTATTATAATGTTATTTTATTATAAAGTACATTATAATTGAATGTTTCTAGAAGTTCTAGCAACTTCTCAAGGAAAAGAATAAATAGAGAGCTTGGGCTTTCATTTGGACATGCTTGGATTTGGGATTTCTTCTACTTCTTCCATTGTGGAGCAATTTGTAGTCTTTGGTCTGCAAATTCTATTCGATCTTTGGGAACGAATCACTCCCTTGGATTGGCATAACTGAGGTAGTGAAATATCTACTGAAGGGTTGCAAATTTGGAGTTGGTACTCAGCCATCTCATTGGTACTTCATTGAGAATTTGATGTAAGGGTTTGTTTGTGATTGAAACAGCATTTCAGGAGGCATTTTTAGTAGGGCCGAAATTATAGGCGGCCGAAAAAGCAGGTCCGAAAAAGCAGTCCGAAAAAGAAAATCTGAAAAAGCAGTCCGAAAAAGCAGACCTGAAAAATTGATATTGAGGGTTTGTAACTGGTTGAATAAGGGTTTGGAATTCATCACTTAATTGGTGAATCAGTTTGGAGGCTTTTGGAGTCCATTTTGTGCATTTCCTGAAGAGTCTATACCAGGGCTGGAGCCATACATTTTTGTTCATAACATTCATACTATTTAGAGTTATATTTTATGCTTTGGAGGGAGTGTGTACATACCCTAGGCGGTTCTGTTTATGCCATTTTGGGAGCCCAGCACCTTGCCTGGATTTTTGTACAGCAGCCGTACTGTACAGCCTGGTACGGCCCTGTACCAGATCAGCACACATCAGCAGATTGGAGTACGGTTTGGGTGCAATTCGAAAGGTTTCATTAGCGTTTGCTTTCAGGAAAGGAGCGATTACCAGGTTCATTTATGAGTTTTGATTATTGTCATATTTGATGAAAAGTTGTATGATCTCAGACACTGTTACAGCAGTTACACTTAGCCTCGGTTGTCATTCTTGCAACTGAATTGTCATAGGAATTAGAGTGCATAGTATAGTAATGGCATTGCCATAATTCTTGCCAATGTAACAGTTCATTTATATATTCTGAAAACAGTTGATAGTTATCAGACATTGTAATTGGATTGAAGGTGCATTGCAAGGTCTTGTAAGAGATCATTGTGTCTTGATTTAGTGTCCATACAGTCATAGATATTCAGTCATTTGAATCAGTCTATTGTATCAGTCATTATCAATTTGGAACTTGTAATCAGACCTTGGGGATCTCTTAATCCATTTGGCATTGACTCCATTGCATTGTAATCTGAATATTATTGTCACAGTCTGAGAACAGTCATTTGGAATCATATATTGCTAGCTGGGTTGATATAGTGGCATTTACATTGACATTGGATTGTCCTAGTTAAATGAAGTGCATTGTATGGTTTGCTCTTACCATAGTCCATTGTATTACAATCTGAAACAGTCCATTATACTCTCAGAATTCAGTCATTGAAATCAGACTTGGGAAATGTGATCATTGCATTAATAGGAGAGTATCTCATTGTTGGAGTAGTTCATTATAAGGTGCCAAGTGATAGGAATTTCTGAATATTGTTATTGGTGCCGACATTGTTCTTCTATTGTTCATTATTACATATTGGTATTGTTATCTCAATTGCATAGTTGATGCCAAAACGATTATCACATTGAAACACATCATTGCAAACAAAACTATTCAGTGCATGCCAAATGTTTGACAAATTGTCTCAGTTCAGATTTGGGGGTTTTAGTGGCCTTTATAGTAAAGGTCATTACAAGTTAGAACAGCTAAGGCTCTCACAAATAACAGTCTCGAAATCTTCGACGATAGTTCAACAGATCTTTTTAGCTCTATTACTATGAGTCGATAGGTTTATAAAAAGGAAATGTTAAAATCCTTCGTTAAATGTAATGGTATAATGGTACATACTACGTGTAATGTAATCTTTTCGACGAATTACACGTCAATGTGTCACATTTCCGTAGTGAGTTTTCAGAAAAGGTTTTTGAAACCCATAGTACTTCTGAAATACAACTTCAATTGTTCATCTCTTGTAATCCAAAGAGTGTCACAATTTTAAAATCTTAATAATTTAATACACACTAATGAATATAGTCATTAACTATATTCACTTAGAATACCTTATCCATGAAATTTGAACCAGTCACCACTAAATGATAAAGTTTGGAAACATTTAATTATTACACGAAACAAAAGTGAAACGCACATTTTTTATATTATACAAGACAAAATTTCATTACAATTCAACAATACCCATAGGCCATATCTATTAACGATTCTTATAATCAAAACAAAAAAGAAAAGCACTTTGAATTTCTTAAAACATTTTCATATTTTATTTTTTAAAATACGTGATTACAATTTATATCATTGCAAAAACCCTGGTAAGGTACTACCACCAGAGGGAGACACAGTAGAGGGACTAGATACTAGGTAGACTCAGGGACTATTCAGCTGAGGCTCCCTTCCTTCTATGTGGAACTGTGAAGAGAGGATAATCTTAGAGAATTCTTCTAGCCATCGATAGTCCTCGGTTTCCTCCAGTAGGTGCCACTTCCGGAGGAAATCCCTCCCAATCTGTCCCCACTTCCGATGATGCATGAGCTGCTCAACATCAAGGTTCAGTAGAAATGGTTGCCTGGGCACATTTACTCCTGGTTGTAGAATCTTAGGCAAATTATTTGCCCAAGGAATTCCAAACCCAATTTCTGAAAATACGACAACATGCACATCGTTGTCGAGGTAATCTTCTCTGAAAACTTTCCTCAGAAGCATGATAATATCCACCTTTCCCCCCCTAGGTCCAACAGAGATACCAATAACCAAAACGAAATGTTAGTATTAACCAGCGTTCCAGGACTCGCCGAGTCCATGCCTGACTCGGCGAGTCCGAGCCAGAGTCAGGCCAGCCGAGTCTGGCTGCCTCTGGACTCGGACTCGGCCGAGTCAGGCATGGACTCGCCGAGTCCTGCAGAGTCCATGGACTCGCCAGACTCGGCGAGTCCCAATGCCTGGACTCTGCCGGCAGTGAGCGCTTTCAGCGCTTTAAAAAAGGACTTTTTTATTATTTTGTTTTGTTTTTTTTGTTTGTTATGCTTGTTATAATATGTCTTTGACCTAAAAAGGTCATTCTATCACTTGCATAAGGAAAGAAAAGAGAAAAAAGGCTTGAGAGAAGAGGATTGGGGTTTTAGGAAGAAAACCGGTTGGCTCTCATTGAAGAATTGCTGATTGTTTGTTCAACTTTGTTGCACTTTGTAGCTTGCATGTAAGCATTGAGAGGAGTTGAAAGACACATTTGGAGGAGGCTTCTACAAAGTTGATTTGCATTTCCATTTCTAGAGCAAATTCCAAGAGGTATGTTACTTTCTTTTTGTTGTTTTGTATTTTTTTTTGCATTCATGAATCTTTTTTTGTTTCCATTTTGTTTAGTATTTAGTATTTACAAATTACAATTTTACATTTCTAGTGTTGGTAAACCGTAAAATTGATTTTCAGTTTCTATAATATATATTGTAGTCTTGTAGATGCTTATTTTGTTTTATTTATGATATATTGCAGCTGCCACCAGTCATCATGTCTCAGACTGAGGGTAGTGGAAGTGGAAGTATGCCTAAAACAAACCCGGATGCAGACCCTCGTGCCGTAGCAAGGGATGAGGCTTGGTTACATGCCATCCCTGGCCATAAAAAAGGAGTTGTTACATGTTGGCATTGTAAGATAACATATAATGGGGGGGGCATTAATAGGCTGAAATATCATCTTGCACATATACCAAAGCGGGATGCCAAAGCATGTTTACTGGTTCCCGAAGATGTCAAACGCAGGATGATAGCTATTTTAGAGGCAGCTGAAGAGAAGAAAGAATTACAGAAGAAACAAGCAGAAGAAATGGCAGCCTTAGCTACACAGGGCTCTTCAAGGACACATGCTAGGACTCCTATTGGCACTAGTACTACTAGTACTACTTCTGCATCTGCGAGTGTGAGCATTGGGGGTTGGGTTCGTAAGAAACCATCCACACTTGATTCCATCTTTGCTCCACGCACAACTCTTGGTGCACAACCATCGCTTGAGGGCATGAATTGGAATAAGGAGATGCATGACAAAGCAAAACTAGCACTTGGAGATTTTTTCTTCTACAACAACCTTCCATTCAATGCAGCAAGGTACTTATTAATATATAATTTTAATTTTTAATTTCTATGTCTTACTTCTCTTGCTTTAGGTCTTCTTTTTAATTTATTTATTTAATTGCTTTTAGGTCTCCATATTGGCAAATTGCCATAGATGCTGTTACTGTTTGTGGTGCGGGGTTCAAAGCCCCTAATGATGAGGAGCTAAGAGGTCCTATTTTGTCCCAACGAGTTGCTGATGTACAAGTTGAAATTGAGGAGCAACGTAAGGTATGGAAGGCAAAGGGTTGCACCATCATGACAGATGGTTGGACTGATAGAAGAAATAGGACACTTCTGAATTTCCTTGTCTCCTCATCAGGGATGTTAAGTTTTTAAGCTATAAGACTTAAGTTATGAAATTATGAATTAGATTGATCATTGATCATAGTAGTAAGTACTACTACTAAATTGCTTTATTTTTTCTCAGGTGGTACAATGTTTTTGAAATCCATTGATGCCTCGGGGAAGACAAAAAATGCTGAGTATCTTTGTGAGGTGATAGAGGGAGTGTTGAAGGAGGTTGGTGAGGAGAATGTGGTGCAAATATGCACAGATAATGCAGCAAATTATGTTGTAGCAGGTAAAATTTTAAATTATTTTAATTTTTAATTTCTATGTCTTACTTCTCTTGCTTTAAGTCTTTTTTTTAATTTGTTTATTTTTTTTGTAGGTAAACTTCTTATGGAGAGGCACCCCCACATATTTTGGACCCCTTGTGCCGCTCATTGCATTGACCTCATGTTGGAGGACCTTGGCAAACTTCCTTGGATCAAAACATGTGTAGACATAGGAAGAAATATTTGCAAGTATATATATAATCATACTTGGGTCCTCAACCTTATGAGGCAACACACAAAGCAAAAAGAGTTGTCTCGTCCAGACGTCACTAGATTTGCAACAAATTTTCTCATGTTGCAATCCATGCTCAAGTCAAAGGCCAGTCTGAAAGGCATGTTTGTATGTGAGGAGTGGACAAGATCATCATATGCAAAGACCACTGCAGGGGCTGCCATGGTTGACATGGTTTTTGATGAGAGAAACTTTTGGCAACCGGCCAAAGAGATTGTTGATGTAATTTTCCTTTTTGTCCTCATTTCCAATTCCCTTTCATATCATTATTTTTTGTTAAACACTTGTTTATAACTTTATGTTCATTGTTCAACTTCATTTATTGCAGCTTGTACGACCTCTTGTTGTTCTCCTACGGGTTGCTGATGGAGAGAAGCCCTCAATGGGATACATTTATGAGGGCATGGATAGGGTGAAAGAGGCCATTCGATCCTTTTATGCAGGAAATCAAGATAGATATGGTCCCCTATGGGATGTTATTGATAGGCGATGGCACAATCTACTTCACAGGCCTATACATGCAGCTGCCTACTTCCTTAATCCAGCATACCAATTCAGCCCAAGTTTCAAGGCTGATGGGGAGGTGTGGAGTGGCCTCTATGATGTTATAGAGAGGATGTCACTTGATGATGCAATTTCCACAAGTACAGTCCGTGAGGTAGAGATGTACACCAAAGCACAAGGGGACTTATTTGCACGAGAGATATGCAAAAAAAATCGAACTGCATTGATGCCTGGTAAGAATCTATGATTCCAAATTCTAATTTCTAATTTCTAATTCTATTACGGTTTACCACTTTAGAATCTAGAATGATAAAGTTAAAGTTATAGAACTGATTTCAAATTTTCTTGTTTCAGATGTATGGTGGGAGATGTTTGGTACTAAGGTGCCAAATCTACAGAGGATTGCCATTCGTATCTTGAGCCAACCATCTAGTGCTTCAGGATGCGAACGCAATTGGAGTATGTTTGAGCATATACACTCCAAGAAGCGCAACAGATTGGCCGTGAAAAAGATGAATGATCTTGTGTTTGTTCACTACAACCTTCGCCTTCGTCACAAACGTATCTTGGGCACTGACACATCTCCAATTCAATTAGAGAACATTGATCCACAAGAAGAGTGGAACACTGAGATGAATGATCCTGTCTTCAGTGATAGAGACTTGGAGTGGGTTGATCAGGTGGATCGAGAGGCAGAGGCAGTAGCGATGGCACAGGAGGAGGCTAGAGCACGAGGAGACCCAGTGCAGGACCCTGAGGCTGACAGTGGTGGATCCGAGTCTGATGATGAGGATTATGAGGAGGGTGATGATGAGGAGGATGATGAAGAGGAGGAGGTTTCCGATGAGCATGTCACTGAGGATCCTGTTTCAGTTCAGCCTCAGACACAGGGAGAGAGGATGGCTATAGAGTCTTCCATTTGTCATTTTAGGCGTACTCGTAGGAGGACATAGGCTACTATGAGGCTATGAGCCTTTATTTTGAATCTTTGATATATGTTTTGAACTTCTCATTCCATGGATTTCATATTCCATGAATATTGTAGACATTTTGATTTATCATTTGACAGTGACACTATATTTCAGATTTCTATATGTTATTTGGTTTAACAGTGTCAGTAACTTTAACTAGTTTTCTTCAGAAATCCGTATTTTTACTTATGTGATCTATGCAAAGTTGTGTATGTGTGCAAAGGAGTTTCTATTTATCTCAATTATTGTGTATTAGATGTTAATTGACTAAATATTGCAGGAAAAAAACTTAAAATCCTTAAAAATCTTTGCATTTCATGGGTTTTTTGATTTGCCGAGTCCTTGCTGAGTCCGGGCGCCGAGTCCGAGTCCGAGTCCATTTTGAGCTTTTCGAGTCCGAGGCGAGTCCGAGTCTTGGAACACTGGTATTAACTCTATACCTATTTTCACTCTCCAGAAATTCACGTCCCAGCACCATCCTTATAGCTTCCTTGGTGAAGGCTCCCAACTCCATAGCAATAGACGCCAGAATTGGGTCTGTCACCAGGCCCAAAAAGGCCTTCTGATCCTCCAAGGTAGTGCATCTTAAACGAATTGGAGTGTCCATTGAAAATCAAACTGATATTAGTATTCTAATTTTTGACAAAAATCAAAGAGAACCTAGCACTCGCAGACTATTTTCACAAATATGCTTTCACAATCATAAATTAACAAGCATAGATCGATCTATTTATAAGTCCTGATTGAAATTCTTTCTCTGCCCTAAAGATGTAATCAATTCGTAAGATAAATGGTAATTGTCCTTCAAAAATCTCCAAATCTTTCAAATTCAATGCAACAATGGGTGAAATTGGAAACAACACTTATGATAAGACATTTTCTATCTTGGGAATAATGAAGGCCGAAAGGATCGCGTCACACAAGTGGACATAACAATTCTTTATTATAAAAAACCTTGAAACTTGTGCCCACTCCGCAGAAACAATAAGCAAAGTACGTTAGCTACGAAATGGCGGAAGGAAATGAAGCTTTACCTTTGATGTAAGATCATCAAACGGTCAGAAAACAATGTCCTTAGATGACATGTTTTCATTTAAGCCTTAACTTTAAGGCATTATTCTATCGAGGTAATGAATAGATAATGATGTCAGACATTTCTGTCATTGAAAATTGAAAGGCGCCATCTAAGAAACAATTAATCCACATTACTTTAATTGATGTCATGACTCATCTACTCATCACCATTAATTAATATTTCTATCTAATATTACCGAAGATTGCCAAAAGAATTTTTCTTTTTTGGTGTCAGAAAATGAGGTCACAGACTCACACATCCGTTGGATTACAACATATCAACGGCCAAAGGTGAATTTCGGGCCTATTGTTGCTCTTCATAATCTTTACAGCAAACTCCATGATTCCGCCGAGAGTTTGTATAAGGTACGATCAATCATACCATGTGTCATGATTCCGCCGAGAGTTTGCCGTAAAGATTATGAAGAGCAACAATAGGCCCGAAATTCACCTTTGGCCATTGATATGTTGTAATCCAACAGACGTGTGAGTCTATGACGTCATAGTGATGGGACCCGATGCAACTTCAACATCAAATTAGAACCATTGGATTAAGAGAGATGAATGGTGGAAGGTGCATTTCAAACGGAACGTGGTGAAATAACTCCTTTACTGAAAACTCTCTCCGAAATCATCACGTGTCTTTCTTTAAGAATGAAAACTCAGGTTAATGAAAATTTAATAAGTATTTCCAATTATTAAATCACCATACCAACTATACAACTATTGTATTAAATCGCCAAGTTTATATGCATTTTTTAAAAACATTCGCCATGACATATATAAATTAATTACAATATTTGGAAAATAATTTCACCATAATTTATCAGTATAAGTCTGATTCGCCAATTAAATTAATAATTTTCCTATAAAAAACATTTGTAGTCGCCATATTTTTATAAAAATGGTATACATTATTAAAAAATTTGCCACCAAATATCCATATTTTGAAACACAATTCGCCATCAATATTAAAAACTTTCCCTCCAAAAAACATGTGATTCGCCACGATTTTATACTTTTCGGGAGGGGGGGCTCTTAAAGTTATCCATGTCTGGGACCCTTTGTGATGTCACTCCATGTCCTTATCTAGTAGCCTTCTTGTATGGTTCATTAGGTCATTGCACCTTACAATATATTTGATTCTTTTGCGTGAGTGTTTTTGGATCGTCGCTCATTACTTAATGTTGGTGATTGTCTCCATTCTCTTTTGTGTTATTAGTTATTGATTACCGTAACCCTTGTGCCCCATTGTTTGATTATGATCACAATGTGTATGTTTATTAGATTATATTTTCATGTCTTGTTTTTCATGCTATGACCGTTTCGTATAAATGATGATTTAGCATGTATGAATGGATGAATTGTGTTATAGTTTTGGAGTGGTTTCCTTCTTTCCAAAACTACATTGAAATGAAATGATTAGTGTTGATGAATAGTGAAGGACAAGGTTACGAGAATTAAGAGCATTGATGCTCCTTGTGTCAACCCATCTTTTTGTCCTACTTTTGGTTGGGTCCTGAGTACCCAGGTGTTGATTTATGCATTGGACACTTGATGTGTGTGTATTCAAGTTTGGTCGTGCATGAACTTCTTATGTATTATTATCCCTAAATTGTGCATTCGACTCTTGATGTGCCTATATTCAAATGTGGTTGTGCATTATATTTTATTGGGTTGTTATCCCCATGATGTGATGCGTTGAATGACCTAACCTTAGTGCAACTATGGTGTGGATTATTGGCGTCTTGCTTGAGACTTATGTGACATTGATGTGCTAGAATTGTATACATAATCTTCTCTTTTCACTGCTTATGAGTTGCCTAGAGTTGCACAGACATTTATTGCACTCAACAATGGTAACAAGGATGGAAGGTGGGTAATATTCCCCATTGGTCCCCTTCTTGATGATCTCTTGAGAGCTTGAAGAATTTTCATTTTAATAATTGTTTAGTTTGATTTATGCCTTGAAGTTAAGGGTTGTAATTATGTGATTTATGTATTTGAGCATACAATTGATCCCATAATGTGTCCATCCCTGTCTTCATTGGATGCAAGCTTGTAATTGTAATTATTAGTTTGTTCTATATTTTGGTAGAAAATGTATGTATAGGCAGATAATTCCATTGGGCACATAGATGTTACTATTCATGGTTTTGGAGAATGTATTTAAGCAATGTTTTATTTTGCAGATGTGTTATAGATGTTAATTGAAACTCCATGGTGGTGTTGATGCTCATCAAACTCTTATTTCCATCAAATTATGACCATTTTGTTATATCATTGTAACATGACTAATAAATGTGTTCTCATGCATGCAATAGTTCAATTTGAGCTTGTTTGGAGTGACATTATTTAGGTGCATTAAGTGTTGGGTTGTTTTATCAAAATGAAATCAGATTTATTATTGTGTCATGCCCTTTCTTAGCTATGACACATGGAAAATAAGGCTCTAAATTGTGTTTAAATAGCATGGTAGAGTAGACTTTTTGGCCATGTAACAAGTGAATTTACAGTTGATCTTCATAATGATGAATCTTGGTATTTTATGTTAAATATAGAACCAAAAAAAGAAAAAGAAAAATGCAGAAACTTTAAAACGCAAGATCAAAATAACACTAGAATTTTATCCGAGAAAACCCTCAAGCCTGAGGGGAAAAACCCAGCCACACTCAAAGTAGATCCTTTATTGAATAATCAAAGATTCAATACAAAGCTTCACAAGCTAAATCAGAAGAATGACTTCTTCATTGAGACTGTTATCACATAACAAACACTAGTAGAATGTCGTTATAATATTAAACATCTACAGAATATGAATTGCTCTTTTATGAATCACATATATCATATGCAAAACTACACACGATAATTACACAGAGAATGTTATACTGCTGAAAACATCAGCCAATCTATCACAACTCTCAAAAGAGAATAGGCACACCCCAATCAATCGTCTTCCCGAATCACTCTGCCTTCAAGAATCCAAACCACGCACAGGTCTAACACCTAAGCATTGAATTGTAAACCAAGATAACTGAAGGATACATCACATGATGAGCTGTAGGCAACCCGACAGTGGCAATGATTCAACTCCCGACCAATCCGAATGAATACACAATGATCACACTAGAGAGGCCCCAACACATACTCGACTTGAATGTTCCGATTCCAAAGCACGAGAATACCAATTGATCATTAACCTAACAACACTTGCACTCCAAACATCATTAGTATGGTTGGTGACGATTACAAAAATGTGTCGTTTCATCTTCAAAGTCATCGATACAATAAAAATGGGAGCCTCTATAAAGAAGAGAAAGGACATGGTGAGAAATGAGTTGCCAACGTTAAAGATAATAAACGAATAAAGACTTCTTCAATAGTTGATAGCAATAATAAGAAAGAACATGGAAAAACATGAATCGATGACACATGTAAACAAGTTGCTTCCATAATCACGAACATTAAGGCATAGCAAAAGTCCCGTACAACAACACCATCATAGGTAACATAGAATGGAAGAACAATCCAGCATTGAACAGGTGCAACTGCAACACAGGAGAAATAATAATTTCAGATAAGCACAATCATTGTAGTTACGAACGATTGCTCGTGTAGCTACCAAAACTCTAACACTCCCTCTTAGCAAAGGAGATATCATTTCTCATGTTATGGAGTCTCTCAACATGACAAACACAATGGCTACACCCATGTGTTAAAAGCAAAACTTTGTCACGGATTCACTCAACATGATGTTCACCATGGTTACTCCCATGTGTGGAATAAACACAAGCTCACATCACGGAGTCACTCAACATGATGTTCTCATGGAGTCTCTCAACATGACATCCACTATGGCTACTCCCATGAGTAGAAAGAGAAACAAGGGCTTTCACCTCAAATTTCTCCATCTCAAAGAAAAATGCATTATTAGCATGAAGCAAGAATCACTGAAGCTGAGAGTCTCTCTCAGCAAGAGCATCATTCTCCACAATACCAAGCTTATCTCGAAAATAAGAAAACTTCACTCTAGGAAGTGGCTTGGTGAGAATGTCAGTTGTCTTCTCATCAGTGTAAATGTACTTGAGTTCAACCACTTTGCTTTGAACCATATCTCTTAAATAATGATACTTAATCTCCACATGCTTGGCTCTATCATGAAAAATAGGATTAATAGAAAGCTTCACACAACTTTGGTTGTCACAAAGAATCACAGTTGGTTCCAAAGTCTGACCAAACAGTCCTACAAGAAGCTTTCGAGGCCACACTACTTCTCAAGTTGCCACACAAGATGCAACATATTTAGCTTCTGTTGTACTTTGAGCCACACATGATTTTTTCCTGCTCCACTTAGAAATCATAGCAGAGCCTAAGCTGAAACAACCACCAAAAGTACTATTTCCGTCAAGCACACACCTGACCCAATCAAAATTGGAAAAACCTTGCAATTTCAGACCTTCACAAGAAGTATATTTCAGACCATATCCCACTGTACCATGCAAATATCTCAATATATGCTTTGCTACAACAAGATAAATTTGTCTAGACTCACACATGAACAACGGAAAGTGTTAACAGCATAACATATATCAGGCTTAGTATTGACTAGATACATCAATGATCCAATCAATTGTGTATACATAGTGGGATCTACTCAATCTGAACTAGTTGCACACTCATGTAAGTTTTACAAACTGCTTCCATAGGAGTTGACAAAGACTTGCAATCAAGCAATACCAAATCTCTTCAAAATGTCAATAGAGTATTTCCCTTGACTTAGAATAATCTCATTAGGTCTTTGCCACACTTCAAATTCTAGAAAGTAATGCATAAGATTGAGATCTTTCATCTCAAATTCAAAAGCTAACTCTTTCTTACATTTGGCAGTGAGATTATCTTCTCTAGTGAGAAATAGATCATCAACATAAAGAACTAAAATCAATGCTTTATAATCAATTACCTTGAAGTAGAGATTTCGATCTACATCATTTTTGAAGTATCCCAAGCTCAATAAATAATGATCAATCCTTTCAAACCATGCACGCAGAGCTTGCTTAAGGCCATACAAAGTCTTTTTCAATCTGCATACATGTGATTCCTTCTCATGAATCGCAAAAGCATACGGCTGCTCAATAAATACCTCTTCTTCAATTATACCATTTAGGAATGTCGTCTTTACATCCATTTGATGTAATTTCCAACCTTTAACTGCTGCAATAGCAATGATAGTTTTGATAGAAGCATACTGAGCTACAAGAGCAAATGTCTCCTCATAATCTATACCTCCAATTTGAGAAAACCCTCTTGCGACAAATCTAGCTTTATACTTTTCAACACTTACATTAGTTGCATGCTTAATTTTGAACAGCTACTTAGAAGATATAACAAAGTTTTCTTAAGGCCTAGGAACAATATCCCAAACATCATTCTTGATGATAGATTGATATTCTTTCGTCATGGCATCTCTCCATACTTTATGATTTGAAGCCTCCTCAAAACTTGAAGGCTCGGATTCAATAATATGATTCATTAAAGCAACATAACCTACAAACTTATGAGGTCTCTTACTTTCTCTGAAGGTGCCACGAGGGGCTGCATATTTTTCAGTCTCTTGCATACTGTGTCTAGCCCACAAAGGTCTCTTCTTGTCAAATGAAACATTACTTGGTCTAATGGTGGGTTCAATGGGATCAACTAGATAAATAGGATCTTCTAATTCAGTAGTCTCCCTCTGAATCTCAGAAGGGGAATCAGGGACAACAATATCCATATCTTGAGAAGTCCCTTGATCTTCTCTATCAATTTCCATGGAAATCCCTTTAGATCTTTTGAAAGCTACATCTTCAAATGAAACATCTCTGTTGATTTCAATATGTTTTTGTCCTGGAATGTAGATCCTATAGGCTTTAGAAGACTCACTATAACCAACAAAAATTTATTTCTTGCCTAAAGGTTCTAACTTAGACCTTTTATCTTTAGGCACATGAATGTAAACCAAACACCCAAAAATTCTGAAATGACTAACTTCTGGTTTGATACCTGTGAATGCTTCTTCATGAGTCATATTGTCTACAATTTGATGTGGACTACGATTCTGAACATAAACAGTTGTTCTACAAGCTTCTGCCCAAAGAAAGGTTTGCAAACCTTGATCATGGATCATGGCTTCCTCTGCCTCAACAATGGATAGGTTTTTCTTTTTGCATCTCCATTTTGTTGTGGATTATATGGAGCACAAAACGCCCTCTTAATCCCTACTATACAAAAATTTTGAAAGACACCAGAAGTATATTCCCCCCCCCCATTGTCAAACCTTAAATTTTTGAACTTCTTTTCAAACAAATTCTCAAATTGAGCTTTGAACTCTTTAAATCTAGACAGTACTTCATCAGACTCTTTAGATTTCAGAAAAAAAATCCAAGTCTTATGTGAAAAGTCATCAATAAAAGTCATAGTACCAAAAACCACTTAAAGAAGCAAAAGAAATAGGTCCACATAAGTCGAAATGAATCAGCTCTAAAACTTCTTTTGCTCTACTTTCACTATTGTGAAAAGGATTTTTAACATTCTTACCTAGAGCACAACCTTTGCAGATGCCATGATGGTCTTGATTGAGCTTTGGAAGACCAAAGACCATCTTCTCTATGGAAGAAAGAGTTCTGATATTTAATTGAGCAGAAAGTCTATATAGACTCTCTTGATGAACACCAATTTCACGAGTTGTCTTAATGCTAGAGTTTTTCTTCCATGCAAGAACCTTGCCTTCAACAAATGCAACTTGATACCCTTTATCTTCCAATGCTGAAATTGAAATCAGATTTCTCTTGATTCCAAGAATAAACAATACATCACTCAAATGAAGAGGAATTCATAAATCTAAATGAAAAGAAGTAGTTCCAGCACCTTTCACTGAATAACAAGCATCATCACCAATAATAACTTGCAAATGAGTATCCTTTTCTACCAAGTTAGCAAAATGCTCTTGGTATCCTATAATATGACAAGAAGCGCCACTATCAATTAACCAAGTATTAGTATCAATTGGAACATTTCTTGAAAGGGCTGATATAAACAAAAATCCCTCTGAATTTTCACTTGATTCTCTATGAGGTGAAGCGTTATCAACATTTGTAACAACTTGATGCTTAGGTCTTGTTGAACAATCTCTTGCAAAGTGACCATACTTGTCACATCTAAAACATTGAATCCTAGAGAGATCCTTTTGCTTAGGTTCAGGGGCTGAATTTGAATTCCTATCTCTATACCTCTTGAAATTTCCTTTTCTTCATTTCCTTTTAGATGTATGAGAAGCAAGGACATGATCTTATTCATGATGAGATTTTCGCCCATTTCCTCTTGCCTCTAATCTACATTCCTCTTGAATACAATCAGCTCTCAGATGATCAAATTTGGGTAATTCATCTCTTCCACTAATTCCTTGAATAAAAGATTCCCAAGAATGAGGGAGACCACTCATAGCCAGCATAACCAGGTCTTTGTCCTCAATTGAATCACCAATAGCATTTAGCTGATCTTTCAATTTTGTAATCTTCATGAAGAATGAGACAACTGATTCTCCTTTAGCCATTTTAATATGGAGTCGTCGACGTCTCAAGGCCAGACCTCTGCTAGTGTTGTTAATTCATACAAACTTTGAAGACTCTCAAACATCTCTTTAGCTGAATTCAACTTGGATATAATAGGTACAAGATGATCCTTTACAGAATCAATCAATATCTTTCTTGCCATGATATTACTCTTCCTCCATTGAGATTTCTCAGTGTCATCAGAAGGTTCAACCACATCAGACTTCACATAGTTGAGGAGATCATTCTCTTCAAGAGCAATGAGGACTCTAAATTTCCATGAAGTAAAATTGGATGTGCCATCCAGCCTGTCTTCAACTTTGAGTCCATTCACCATTGTTGGAAGCTGAAATAAACAATCTAGGAGAAAAGCAAAGAATATTTCGAAGCTTAAAAAGTTTTGGTTATGGATCCTTTCCTTAAACACGCTCTAATACTATGTTAAATTTAGAACCAAAAAAACAAAAAATGCAAAATGCAAAAACTTTAAAACACAAGATCAAAACAACACTAGACTTTTATCTTAGGAAAACCCTCCAGCCTGAGGGGAAAAACCCAGCCACACTCAAAGTAGATCCTTTATTGAATAATCAAAGATTCAATACAAAGCTTCACTACCTAAATCAGAAAAATGACTTCTTCACTGAGACTGCTATCACATAACAAACACTAGTAGAATGTCGTTATAATATTAACCATCTACAAAATATGAACTCTTTTATGAATCATAGATATCATATGCAAAACTAGACACACGATAATTACATAGAGAATGTTATACCGCTGAAAACATCAGCCAATCTATCACAGTTCTCAAAACAGAATAGGCACACACTAATCCAATCAATTGTCTCCCCAAATCACTCTGCCTTCAAGAATCAAAACCATGCACGGGTCTAACACTTGAGCATTCAATTGCAGACCAAGATAACTAAAGGATACATCACATGATGAGCTCTAGGCAACTCGACAGCAGTAATGATTCAACTCCTGACCAGTTCGAATGAATACACAATGATCACACTAGAGAGGCCCCAACATATACTCTACTTGAACGTTCTGATTCCAAAGCACAAGAATAGCAATCGCTCATTAACCTGATGACGCTTGCACTCCAAATGTCATTAGTATGGTTTGCGACGGTTACAGAAATGTGTTGTTTCATCTTCAGAGTCATCGATACAACAAAAATGGGAACCTCCATAAAGAAGAGAAAGGACGCGGTGAGAAATGAGTTGCCAAAGGTAAAGATAATAAACGAACAAAGACTTCTTCAATAGCTGACAGTAATAATAAGAAAGAACATGGAGAAACATGAATCAATGACAGATGTAAACAAGTTGCTTCCATAAACACGAACATGAAGGCATAACAAAAGTCCCATCCGACAACACCATCATAGGTAACATAGAATGGAAGAACAGTCCAGCATTGAACAAGTGCAACAGCAAAACAAGAGAAATAATAATTTCAGATAAGCACAACCATCACAGGTACGAATGATAGCTCCTGTAGCTACCAAAACTCTAACATTTTGAATTAATGTTATTGGATCCTATAATTTGGACTTAGAACCATCCATGTTTGGGAGGAGATTCATTCAATGATAATACATGCATGTCATTATTTGAGTTAAGTATTTGGTTATCAGTTAAGTATTTGCTTATTGTCTTAAAAGGGCTTTAGCATGTTTGGGCAATCCTAATCCTAGTTCGTAGACTCAAATTCAGAGAGTAATTGCAAGCTGAAAAATTCCGACAAAGCGAAAACTTGGCAACATAAAAAGTACATCAATGTTTGACAAAAACCATAAATTTTATGCAAAATATAGCTACAAAATGTATCGAATGAGTTTAGTGGGGGTCATAGGGTAGTGTTGATGTGAGTTTTGTGACCACCTCAACTCGTAGGATAAAAAACTCAATATTCCAAGATGAAACAAAAAATATCCAATCCTCTCTTAAAGAAGGAAGCTTTAAGTGCTAAACAATGTATATGATTATGTGATCGGGTAAAGCAACCCCAAGGCTTACACTGCGTACATGCAACTTCGGTGCTGGACAACTCAATTTCTATGATGTGGTTTCCTGAAAACCATGTGGGGACTTAGGCTATTCACTCAATAGGATATCAACGTTTCTATGCAGAAGATCTGGCAATGCAAGTGTTTCATCCTAATTCTAACAAGGTTTACAAATAAAGTGCAAAAGAAGTAAGGGTTTACAAATCCTATTCTAATCCTAGAATGCAAGAGATAGTAAATGTCTTTAAGAAATCTACTAGCCTTAGCTTTGTCAACAACTTCCACCAAGCTAGTGCAATCTTCTAAGGTAAACAATAGATATTCAAATCATTAATAACCACACCAGCACCATCAATAAGATGCATATCAATAAGCAAGTAACAATCGAAGGTAAGCTCGTATTAAAATCCTAGTTGACCACGCAAAGCAGTTTGCAATCAGCACACTACAAGTAGTATGGATCAATAAGATGCATATCAATGAGCAAGTAACAATCGAAGTTAAGATCATATTAAAATCTTAGTTGACCATGCAAAGCAGTTTGCAATCAGCACACTACAAGTAGTATGGATAAGCGAGTTTCCCAAAGGTTCATTCAAGATTTCTTTCATCGAACTAAATAAATCAAAGAACCACACAAATACTCCAAAATCTTCACAAAATCACCCAACTTCAATGATTTATTTCAATTTTGGCAACATCAAAGTGACAATTCCCCAAAGACTCCCCTTACAAATGATTTGAGCAAGCCTTATATAGAGGGCTCAAGTACAATGAATGGCCCAGATTGATCAAAGATCAATGGCCCAAATTATTCCAACACAACCCTAATGTAACTACCACCTACAAGCATTAAATGCGATCTGATGACAATAAAGCACCAATCTGTGAGCCACTGAGAAAATTACATTGCTTTGAGATACATATCTATTTGAGCATTGATCAATGAGAAAATTCAATGGAGGGAATACATTAAATGCCTTCCACATGTCCACTTTGAACAACTTGATTGGTTGAAGATGATTGGGTGCCACTTTATCATGCTTATCTTGTAAACTTCATTATTTCATCACAATAAAGAGATATCTCTTGATACTTGACATTATTTGGCCTTAGATTGATTGTGATGGCTCAAATTTGCAAATTGTTTCATCTTCGTGAATACCTTCTTTATCCTTCATTGTTTTGGAAATCCTCTCCTTGAATTGGTTTTGAAATCATTCTTGATATCTTGTTCTTGTGATAACTCGAAACCTTCATATTGTAATTTCCTTCCTGATAGCCTTCCTCGCTTGAAAGTCTTCTCTTTAAAATCCCTTTTGAAGTGGGAGTCTTGTCTATGAACTCAAACTTGTCCGCTACCTTCCCTTGTCCAAGCTTCCTTGTCATCTTGAAGTGCTGTCCTCCTCTGAAGTTAGTCCTCCTTCATCCTTTTCATCATCATCTCATGCATCATTCTCAAACAAGAAAAGAAAGATTTTGGTTCCAGATTACAAACAAAAATGAAATGCAAGTTAATTTTGAAGAACTTAAAATGATTTTCATGATAAACAATCCTTCACGTAGAATTGGAATTGAATGATGGAATCTGATTTTGTCTTTCCAGATATAAACATCTATTTGGAAACCCATTGAGATGCTTGATCCCAATCTGGAAATGCACTTTTCAATTCTGATTTTCGCTCCTTAAATTAGATTGAAATTGCCTTAAATTTGGACATCTTCACCTTGCATCTATTTGGGTCTACTCTTCTGCTGGTCTGATTTTGACCTGATTTCACCCTTCAATGTTAAAAAATTCCGTTGAATCGGCCTTTAGTTTGTCTTCATTGCTTTGTAAAATGATCTTCTGTTCTTCTCTTGAGGGTGGAAATATCAAGTATTCATGGATCAGGTGGGTGGGATTTCTATGTTTGATCAGAATCCTCATGTATCCATGGACAAGCAGGTCGGAATTTCATGTGTCCTAAGGATCTTGGCTGGGTGGAATTAGACATGCTTATGGACAAATAGGTGGAGATTTACCTTTCCTAATGAATTTGTTCTGAAATTAGATGATTTTAAGGGCAAATACTCGTGCGCATGAGCAGAAATCAAACGTTGATAAGGACAAATTCATCTTCTCGGTTGGAAATCTAATGTCCTCATGGATCTGGTAATTAGGTGTTGACAAGGACAGATGCATTTTCAAGGGTTGAATCCTGATGTAGACAGGGATTTCTTGCATTTTTAATCTAAAATTCACCTTGATGTGGATATTCTGCTCAATTTCTTTATTCGCTAGGGTCTGATATTTCTGTTGGAGTCCACCCTGATAGGTCTGATTGGTTTTGTTTGAATTCTGCTTGTATCTGTTTAGGACTACATAACTTCATCTTGGATCTGCTGGTAATTTCTTCCTTCAATCTGCTTAATTCATATTTGTTTTTTGCCCTAATTCGCTCTTCACTCCTAATTTTCCAAATATTTAGCCCTCGTGACATGGATTAAATCAGATTTCTGGGCCTATTTTCTGAAGTTCGCAATTTTCTAAAGTAGACTTTGATTTCAACTTCCTCAGTTGTCCACAAATTCGCCTCTCCAAGATGCTGGTTACTCTTGAAGATTGCTTTCTCATAGGGGGATTTCACAAGCATTTCCTTGATCTGCTCTGTATTTGTTGAATTGCTTTGCACTGTGGTTGAAAGGATTGGAATTGATCTGCATTTATATCTATCCCATAAAGGGACGCCACTCTCAGACCCTCAAGGCCGGCCTTGCATTGCCTTCAAATGATTTGCCTCAATCAATTTCTGAGCCTCTAATCAAGTTGTCGCTTTGCCTTATGTTTCATCACTGGGTTTCATGGCAATTTATTACAGATTCATCCCAGTTATAACACTCCAATATGCATGTGGGATTAAAAAATCACCTCAAGGGGAAAATAGACCAGCATACGGACTAAATCATATTCATTCCCTTTAATTTCTTTTGCCAAATGCTAAGGTGGAAATTGAATGGATATAAGGACAAGTCGATCCTACAATTTGGCTTTGTTTTACACACTAAATTTACTAAGTCCCTCAAGTGGAAAATTGATACTCATGGGAACAAATGATTTTCATGAACTTTAGCCAACTCTTGCACTTTTCCCATTTGGTGGAGATTCGATAGGGATATGGATAAATTCAGTCCCTATGAAAATTCATCTTTCCTTGCACATAAGGTAGAGAGTGGAAAATCAATCCTCATAGGAACTTCTCAATTCTTTGCACATTAGATCATCAAGGGGAAATTTGACCCTAGGGACTAAGTGGAGATTTGGGCTTCATCAGGACAAAGGGGAAAATCAACCCCCATAGGAACTAGTGGAAAATGCTTAGTCATCAGGACAACCTCAATCCTTAGCATTCATGATCACGAAGTGGAAATTTGACCTACATAGGGGCAAAGTGGAAAATCCACCTCCATAGCGACTAAGTGGAAATTCCACATCCATTGGGACTTTTAATTCCCAACTTGTTTCACAACTTTTTCTAAGTGTTTTGAAGGTGGAGAATCAATCTCCATAGGGACTTTTCACACTTAACTCAATTGCTTTGTGGAAAATCAATCTCCATAGGGGCTTTTGATGTTTATGACTTCAATTTCATTCATGCTTTCTTCCAAGGAGTGGAAAATTGACCCCTATAGGGACTTCTTGTTTTAACTTGCGCCACTTCATCATATTTGTCCAAATTCAAAGGCAAGATGGAATTTATTACTCATAAGGGCAAACTTACCACCAAAGCACATTGATACTTAAGAAAATTTCCTTGGAACTTAATGATCTTTTGAATCTTGGCATTAATGATGTTAAACCCTTAAGACTTGTCTATGTTTGCAACTCAAACTTGGAGACTTGGAAGCTTGACCACTCAAACTTTGGAGCTCAGAACTGACACTCTACTGCCAAAACCCTAAAACTAACAAGCGAAAAGAGAGGGTCACCATTTACAATGGGGCGTGGGTTTTCAACACAATAGACAGATCCCCTCTAACGGTCTAATGGCAATGCCTCAAGTGGGGTTGAGTGACAATAACCTAGCTGGGTTAAGGGGCACACAATTTTCATCACTTTTTAAAATGCAAAAAAAAACTTTTAAACCAAACCAAAATATTTTTGGTATGTTTGACATGTGCTTTTTACATGTTGCTAGTGTGGCTAGTCAATTTATCAGACTTAGTCACATTTTTGGGGAGTAGTCAACAAGTTTGATGTAATGTCACCTCCTGTGGAATAGCTAAAAATGACCCATTTAGCCTATTTATTTCTAGTAGGTTAATTTTGGGCTATATTAGGGAATAAATTAATTAATTAAATAAAGCTGTCCAATAAAGCAAATTTTGTTGTAGGGATAATTGTATGTACGGGTTATTATGTTAATAAAGTATTATGTTAGCCTCAGTCGTTAGTGACTGAGAGGTTAGACAGTTGCATCACGACATTTCGGTCGTGGCCCTTCGAGTACTTTATATACCCTCTCGGAGGATGGACATGAGATATTATGGTATTATCATTATGATGTAAATGTACTTGCCAGTCAGGAATGATTAATGAAAGCATTGATTATTCTCTGATATATTTTGTGTTTATTATACTTCCTGTACTATGTTTGTGCAATACTAAGTTTACCCCAGCGGCAAACATCTGGCGCTGTTGCCAAATGAATCTGGCAAGTGACGGAATGAGTGGGTGAACGGGAATACCACGTGAGGACGAATGAGGCCAGAATCATTGAATAGAATTTATGCCTAATCAATTGAATAAAAATAGAAATTTAAAGAAGGAACTCAAAGAAGAACAAGCCGCTAGAATTGTCGTACTCGCACAGCAACAAGCCGAGCAAAGGGAGAGATTCAGAAGACGCGCCGAAGGACTACCGAAGGGAGTAAGTGAAAGCGAGCGTCTGGAGGAATCTAACTGGGAGGCCGAAACAAGTGACAAGGACCACCTAGAGGAAACAAGGAGATTGTTCGGGTCCTTAACCTTAACCCCACGGACGGAAGCAAGAGAAGCCTGAAGGAAGGAAGAAGAGGAAGCCACACAAAGGGAGGCTCAGGATATTGTTGCCATCGAGAGTGTCAAAGTGACAGAGGGGCACGGGGATCATAGTAGCCCACCAGGCTTGGATAGTTCCAATAGTTCGGGGACATCAAGCGGTACGGTACCGAACAATTCTGCAGGACCGACGCCGGTAGGACCATCCCAACCTATCGTACAACTAGTACAGCTAACACTTCTGGCGACCCAACCGGCAACACAACAGGTCGTACATACCACTGTCCCACCCCAGAGGGTGAATATGGCGGCTAACAAGGAGAAGTTACCCAAGTTCCATGGCGATGGAAAAGAAGACCCTATTCGGCATTGTCGCACATGTGAGACAATTTGGTCCGCGAATGGAGTCGGTGACTAGGCGGAATAGATGAAACAGTTTCCGGCAACCCTCCGAGGGGTAGCAATCGATTGGTACTCTAACTTAGACAAAAGCAAAGTGACCACCTGGGACTTATTGAAGATGACATTTGAAAAGGAGTTTAAGCTCCTGCGAGACGATAATGAAATCGTCTCTAAAATATATGGAACGAAGCAAGGGAAAAAAGAGACTGTACGGGCTTACAGCTGCCAACTGAAGGAGTTAGTCGGAAAAATGGACAACCAGCCATCGGATGGCTTGAAGAAAAGATGGTTCATAGAGGGCCTAAAATCTAACCTACGGAGGAACCTCATATGTAGACACCTATAACCGAGCGATGGACTTGGAGAGTGAACAGAAGACCTCCAAGAAGAAAAGAAGCAAGTCCTCTTCCGACAAAGATGACACTTCGGACGATGATAGTGGCAGTGATGGCGAGTCAAAGAAAAAAGTCGTGGCAATCCAAAAGGACATGGAGAGAATGATGGAGTTCAAGACCATGAAAGGAGGTACCCGCAAGGGGGAAGTTGACATATGGTGTACGAACTGCAAGGCAAGTGGCCATACAAAGGGGTCGTGTCCCAAAATGGCATTTTGTGACATTTGTCAAATCATGGGCCATTCCACCAAGGAATGCCCATACAACATGAAGGTGAGGAATCAACAAGTGCTATTTACCCAAGAGCAACCATCTGCATCTAGGGCAGAGACTAACAATAACGCATCCTCGGGCGGGTACAGAGGCAACCGACGCGGTGGCAGAAGGGGCAATTACAACACCAACACAACGAGTCGAATACAATACGACTCCAAGGGTCGACCGATGATCCAATGTCAAGCTTGCAATCAGTAGGGCCACTTTGCAAGGGACTGCGACAAGGGCGACGCCCCGCAGAAGCTATGTCGCTGGTGTGGTCCTGGCAACCACAAGGATGCCAACTGTCCAAAATCTGGGGTCAACTTGCTCAATATCGAGGGAACGAGAAGTGACGAGGGGGTACTAGCCATCACACGATCACAAGCAAAACAAGGGGCTTAGGAGGGTAAGGAAGAAATAGAGAAGGCGATGAAGGCACCAAAAGAAAGATGGGAGATGGCTACCACCTCGGGTCGGAGGGAGGCAGAACGAAACATTCTAAGACAAATGTTACAGGTAGAGGTACTGGTGAAACTCCAGGACCTCCCTTACACCATGCCACACTTGGGAATGACACTGTTGGAAAACTTGGCCACGCAGCCAAATACCACACGTACAGACATCCCCGGAGGGTCTGCAACAGACCCGATGATACTTGTTGTAAACAACGGAAGGTACCCGACAGTCGTCGAGATGGGCATCCTTGGCACCATCCTAATAGACACTATAGTGGACGGAGGGTCAGGAGTGAATGTCCTCCCGAAGGTAATGTGGAAAAAACTTGGAAATCCCACCTTGTGGCCACCAACCTTCAACTTACTGGATGCAGATCAACAGGGTATCAAACCACTCGGGATGCTGATGGCACAACTGGTCACTGTCGGTAAACAACCGTTTGTACTCAACTTTGTCGTCATTCCACTGAATCAGAAAGGCTGTGACGCCATACTAGGTAGAAGATGGTTAGTAACAGCCAAAGCGAACCATAATTGGAAAAGGAATGCCCTTTCAATGGAGAGTGGAGGAAAAAAGTTCACAATTGATCTTTGTACCTAGTTGGTGAGTGAGGAGATAGCTTCCTCCTCCGAATCAGACTCAGAAGGAGAAAATGATCGAAGGGATGAAGGGACGGAATGGAACCGAATAGTGAAGGTGTGCTAAGATTGGGAGAATACTTAGAGGATGATGCAGATTCACTGAACGGTCTCTTCCACTGGCAAATAGAGGATTACGAACTCTTCCGACCAGCATGCAATATACTAAGTATTGAGGAAGAGCCGGAAACATTTCCCCCAAAGTACGGTGAATACAAGGAAGAGGATGCGAAAGCAAGTGAAGTCCCGATGCATAAATTTGATGAGCAAAACCCCATGAAATATAAGGAGTCGCTTGTCAAAGCAATGAATCTGGGCAAGGAAGAGGAACCTAAGATCATTCCTACCCGCGACGATTGGAATCCTGTGTGGAAGACCGCAACCTTCAAAATCTTTATTCTCCTTCTTATGTACGGGAAAGAGACCATGGTCCCTGTAGAATTTATGGTTCCAAGCCTTTGGATGGCCATTGAAAATAGACTCGGTGACAGGGAAAGCTCGAGGGAACGACTGCACACTCTAAAGAATGAGATTAAGCGAGGGAAATTTCGAGAAGTCGGCTACGACGGGGCTGTCAATTTGTGGCCTCTTCACGGACTGGAGGTACATGAGGCCATCAACAGGTCCAAATTGAAACCTTACCCGGAGAGGCTGGACCCGAGAGAAGGGACAGAGCACCCGAGAGGATGGAAGGGGACTCGAGAGGTCAGGCAGGCGACCCGAGCGCCGTCCGTACGGGCGACCATAGAAGCATCTGAAAGATAATGAAAAAATAGAAAAAAAAAAAAGAAAGGAAAAAAAAGAAGAAAGCACGGTACAGTCGTACGGCGTCAGTGGAAAACACATGCTAGCACCATACGGCGACTGACTGTACGACATTTAAACCCCGTACGGCCAGTTTACCGCACGCACATGATGTCGTGCAATGAAGGGGAGAGTTTTTTTTTTAATTATTTTTTATAAAGAGCAAGGAACGACGTGCTACCATACGGCAAAGGCAAGGATTTTTGTGGTGTTTTGTATGGCAACAGGTTTCCATATTGATCCATACGGCAAGGCAGGCATAGTCGATACGGCTAAAAGGAAGAGAAGACAGTTATTGACGGCAAGGAGTGGCAAGAGCGAGAGGAAGGTTCTGTGTAAAAAAAAACGATGACAAATAAAAACAGTTCAAAGTGAATAACGTATGGTACCAAAGGGAAGGACATAAGCAGGTAGTAAGGAAAACATAAGCAGTTGGAAGAAAATCACAAAAATGGTGTGCCCCATGGAGTTCTGTGTGGGTTTGAAGGTGCTAATTTGGTCTTGGCAGCGCTGCCCCTCGACCCCGCTGGGGGCATTGCTGCCTAGACCCCCATCGTCTTTTTGAGGTACACCACAATTGTGAGTTGGGGCATCGGAACGGCACGAGGAAATTATCTAGTTTAGTTATCAGCCTTTGGGGAGTGTGACCAGTTGATGAGACCCGGAGCAGGCATGGAGTGTCTGCATGTCAGAAGTGGAGAGAGCACTGGAGAAAGCCTTCCGAGAGGGGTACTACGCTTGAGGCACTCAAAGTAGGTTTTGGTTGGACGTGAGGCTGTCTTGGTGGATGCACAGAGAGCTCGAGAGGAGCTGACCACCCGGTTGGAGGCAGTAGAGCGATAGTTGGCTCAGCGTACCCAGGAGTTGGAAGCGGAAAAGGCAACATGGGTGGCTATCGAGGTCAGATTGGCTAGGGAGACAGTATTGTGTTAGCGGAGGCTACAGCTGAAACGTGTTTTTTGGAGACAAGGCTGGTGCAAGCAGAGGAATGTGATGTGACGGAACAAGAACTACTTGAAGCAGCATTGATGGGGAGGGCAGCACTCCAGCTTTTTCAGGGATTCCCCTCCACCCCTTCTCAGTGATTTTCTTATTCTATGTAGTGTATTTCATCTCCCTTTTGTTGTGAGTTGCCGAAGACGACTTTGTTTTTTGGGGGGATGATGTTGTAGGGATAATTGTATATACGGGTTATTATGTTAATAAAGTATTATGTTAGCCTCGGTCATTAGTGACCGAGAGGTTAGACAGTTGCGTCACGACGTTTCGGTCATGGCCCTTTGGGTACTTTATATACCCTCTCAGAGGATGGACATGGGAGATATTATGGTATTATCATTATGATGTAAATGTACTTGCCAGTCTGGAATGATTAATGAAAGCATTTATTATTCTCTGATATATTTTGTGTTTATTATATTTCCTGTACTATGTCTGTGCAATACTAAGTTTACCCCAGCGGGCAAACAAATTCTATTGATGGCTACTTCAATTAATTTTATAAATTAAGTTATTTAAAATTAGGATATTAAATGTCACTTTATAAAGATGCTTTAATGAAATATTTTAAGTGGGAAAGTAAAAAGTCCCTTGAGGATGTTGGGAAAATATAAAAGGAGGATTTGAGAGCTCATTTCCTCGTGCTTTTTTTTCTCGATTGTGGAGTTTGAGCTCTTATTTGAGCAAAACCCTAGCATAAAAACCCTAAGGGAATTGGTATCGGTGGTGAAAGATTTACCCTAGCTGATTTGTAGGTGGAATCATATAGGTTTCAAGCTAGGATTTAACAATTAAACATTCAATAATTTGTGGTCTTGTAGGCGGACAATTACCAAGAGATTGAAAGAGGTTGATAAGAAGAATGATGCAACATCCTTTGTGAAGCCTTCAAAAAAATCAAGAACCAAGATTGTTGGGTCATTGCTATTACTGGTGAGATGCCATGAAATGAGGGCTTGTGTTGGCGTGAATTCTATTTTGATAGGGCTTTGGATATATTCCTTGTTGGTGCGAGTGTTGTTGTCATGTCATGTCCCCCGTTTGAAACCCTAATCGTGATATCCCCATCCTTTTCATTGTTTCACATCAATTTTGTGAAGTCTCTAAAAGACAATTACAATGATGAATCAAATGATCAATAACTGCTATTTAGCAAGATCATCTAGACTTTAATAAGATTAATCTTCAGATGTTTGAAATATTGCATTCCACCCGATATAACTTATTGTAGACAAAATATTAAACGCCCAATAATTTAAGATGTTGCCTTTGATAACACATCTTTAGAAATATTACTCCCGAAAATATAGTTATAGGTAGTGTATCTTTCGTGTCTTGTTGGGCATATGCAATCGGATACACAAAATGATCATTCACACCAATATACTGTCTGACGTGGTTCTGAGCATAGATTTGATGGACAAAACCTCCACTTACTACAATAGCTCCACAAGTCGCAAGGGAAACCTCCATTACCTTGTTTGACAACGGTCTACCTAATCATCCCTGTCCACTTTCTCGTCAACCTTAAGTATTGTCTTCAATAAGAGTTCGAATTATATATATATATATATATATATATATATTGGAGTTGCTCAAAGATCTTGATTGGGTCTATACAATCATCTTATGCTAATCCTTAGAACCTCTACAACTTTGATGATGTCATGAGATAAAGCAAATTGCTAATGAACCAATTTGTTTAGTGCGATTGGAGATACGGTGCCTATAACAAATCAATTAATAAGTAGGAGATATTTTCCACAGCAAGTCAAATTGTGATATTGCTATCAAGATTCAATTGTGTAGCTTTCGAGACAAACTCAAACCCATGTTTCATGAGTAGTGGTTCACAAGAACCCATCTCTCATGAGAATGAATGGAAAACTTAGCACTCATTGAATCTAGGTGATGCTCACATAGTTGAAACATTGGGACTTCCCAGAAGGTCACCCATCCCGGTACTACTCCAGCTCAAGCACACTTAATTAAAAAGTTTCCTTCATTTTTAAACCCACTTTGCTTGCAACCCCATTTGCAAAACCTTCAACAAGTGTTGTGCCTTATGAACCATTCATTAGAAAGCCCCTTAAGCTCATCAATTGATAAGTAGGAGATATTTTCCACAATAAGTCAAATAATGATATTGCTATTAGGATTCAACTGTGTAGTTTTTGAGTCAAACTCATTGACCCATGTTTCATGAGTGGTGGTTCACAAGAACCCATCTCTCATGAGAGTGAATGAAACAATTAAAACTCATTGCATCTAGGTGATGCTCACCGAGGTGAAGCACCCGGACTTCCCAGGAGGTCACCCATCCCAGTACTACTCCAACTCAAGCGCGCTTAACTACGGAGTTTCCTCCATGGTTAAACCCACTTTGCTTGCAACCCCATTTTCAAAACCTTCAGCAAGTGTTGTGCCTTATGAACCATTCATTAGAAAGCCCCTTATAAATTTAGATGCAATGAGTGCTAAGTGTTCCATTCATTCTCATGAGGGATGGGTTCTTGTGAACCACTGCTCATGAAACATGGTTCAATGAGTTTGACTCAAAAACTACACAATTGAATCTTGATAGCAATATCACAATTTGACTTGCTGTGGAAAATATCTCCTACTTATCAATTGATGAGCTTAAGGGGCTTTCTAATTAATGGTTCATGAGGCACAACACTTGCTGAAGGTTTTGCAAATAGGGTTGCAAGCAAAGTGGGTTTAACCATGGACGAAACTCAGTTAAGCGCACTTGAGCTGGTGTAGTACTGGGATGTGTGACCTCTCGGGAAGTCTTGGTGCTTCACCTCTATGAGCATCACCTAGATGCAACGAGTGCTAAGTGTTCCATTCATTCTCATGAGAGATGGGTTCTTGTGAACCACTACTCATGAAACATGGGTCAATGAGTTTGACTCAAAAACTACACAGTTGAATCTTGATAGCAATATCACAACAAATCAATTAGTTATGAGATGGTACAATTACATATTGAGGGGATGTAGAGGCATAAGGAAATGTCTCTAAAATACAACCAAAACTTTCAATCAGCAAGGTACAAGAAAGCTATCAATCTCTCATTCAATCATCATGGATTGGGATGATTGAAAGGATTAGAAAGTTATTTATTTCCTGATTGAAGAATCAGAAATTACAAAGTAGATTTGGTACTCATTACTAGGAAGAGATCAATATATCAAGGAACAGAAAATTGGCATGCCATAGTTTATCTATGAATAAAATACTGATTTATAGAATATTATATCTGAACTCTATCAGGGATAAGGAACCCTCGTATGGTCTTTTATATCTGTAAATAATATTGAAATCAGAATTATATACCCATTACACACACATTCATATTCGTAATACATGAGATATTACCCTAGTAACCCGGGGACGCGTCCCCCCCCCAAATCCCAGACGTTCCCGGAACAAGGACGCACCGGGGACGGGGGGACGGTGTTCCAGCGTCCCCAACGGAGCCACCGTCCCGGCTTCCCGAGTGGGGACAAGGGGATGCCTAGGTGTCCCTCGACCTTGAGGGGATGCCCAGACGTCCCCCGTCACAGCATCAAAAAAAAGTGTAAAAAATAAAAAAAATAAAAACAAGTTTTTTAATTGGTTACATTGTAACCCTAGACATATGTGGGGCCCGTCTATTATGTTTTATTGCATGAAAACACTTTGAAGGTTCATTTCTATTGAGTTTTTCATTTCTATGTGTTTGCAACGGTAGCAAGAGGAAGAGTGAATAGCTAAGAAAAGGTCGATTGTAAGAGTGAAAAGATTGATTGCAAGTCAAAGAGGAGTGAGAAGGAGAAAGAAGAAGAGGAGGAAGAAGATTCTTCACCTTGTTGAAAAGATTTCTCAAGCAAAAGGTAGGGTTTGTAACTGATTTTTTTTTTCTCATTTTCAAATAAATGTTCATTGTTTTCAGTTTTACATTTCTTGTTGTTTCATTTTCTTAAGTTTCTTTTAAGTTTTAGCTATTTGATTTCATTTCTAAATTGAAGTAGATTCTTGTTGTTTCATTTTCTAAATTCTTATTGTTTAATTTAAAAATTTAATGTAGGGCATAGGCTGAAACTTGAAAGTCTGAAAGTTTAAAACCATGTATTTATTGATTTTTTTTTCATTTGGTGAAATGCAGTGTCAAAATGAGCTCCCACAGTTATGATAATCAAACATATGATGATGAGGTGGAATTGGAAACTCATTCTCATAGTAGCACTGATAGTCATTCAGATTACGAGCCTGAGCATGGTGATGATGCAACATTTCTGCCTCCTCGGCATTTGATTGTTTACCATTTCTGCTTACCCTTGTCTCTACCATTCACCAATGCAGCTTGCAGCAATTTTCCCAAGCACCTCTATTCCTGTAGGAATTCCTTGACAATCTCGGTTTATTAACTCGAGGCTCATTATCCTCAATTTGTGTCTGTGAAAAATATATTAGGCAATCGGGTAGCTCCTACTGTCCCAACAATTGACACAAAGTTTCTTAACATCTTCTGCTGTCAAACCATGCTAGCACTCTCACTGAATACTAGGACATTCCCATTAAACAAAATAACTCCTTCTACTAGATTTGGCCTCGTCCTCGTCAATAATTTCTCTGCACACCCAGAATGATTCATCAAGGTGTTCACAAGAGAATCTGAGAAATCATTAATCTAAACACACATTAGTCTAACTCAACATTGATCTGAATTAGCATTTATCCAGTTCTTAATCATATCAATCACCATTGATATATTCATCATTGGGAGACAATATAATCAAGTTCACACTATCATTCATCTTCTTAAATCAAAACATTATTAATATAAAACATATCATCCAGGTAGTCATAATTCCTGAATTGATAATAATGGGTCCTTAATCAACATAAAATTCTTAGGGTTTTTGCCCGAACACTAGTATTTAGCAAAATGGTAAATTATGGGATATTACAATGGAAGACTTGCAATTGTTTCTGAACAACCCTACGGGGAAATATGTTAAGTCACGAGAAATAGAACAAAATACATTGTCAAACTTGAACCCAAAGGAAATGAAAATGCCAATTCCAAAAGAGACTGCCCAAAAAAATGTTTTGAAATTGAAAGAGTGGCATTTGACTTTTAGCCTTTGACTGTTATCATAATTTCAGAAACTGAAATAATGATACTTGTGGAAGAGTATCTCAAAATAACAGTATCCTTAGAATCTTTCACAAAATAGCACTTCAATCATTGAGCATGGATCCTGATTTGTGGAAGAAATACTTTATACAACCACAAACAGCTGGTTCAAAGTATTGATTATATTTAGCTCCTGAGTATCAGAAACTTCTTATATTGGCCTTTTAAGTTCTGAAGAAAACCTTATTTTATTTTCACATAGAATACATTATAATGTCTACAAGGTCACAAAAGACTAGAGGATTGCCACCCACATGCAATATTTGTGTAAATGGAATTAAATTGGACTTCACTATAATATGTTAGTCCCTAATTGTCAGAACATTTCAAAAGCTGAACGTACTTTAAGTGTAACCATTTTACCAAGATTGTTTGCTCAAAAGTGAAATCAAGTGTAGAGAATCAGAAATTTATTTCATCAAGAAAGGGATTGTCATTCTCCAAGTCTGAAAGAGGAGAGTAATATTTTGTTTATAAGTGGCAAAAAGGTAGAGGTATTTTTTTTAGGTCTCTGTCGAGCAAGACCCAATTTGATGCATGACGGCACCATTACACAAGCATTCCAAAAGGGGATTATTTTCCATTTACCTTATATATTGTTCAAATGAGGTATACAAGCCCACCCCACTCCAAGTTTGAAACTGAGACCTCCAGTTTAGAGTACACAGGCCTTCACCATTAGGCCAACAAATCTTGCCAACAGAAATAACAACAAACAGAACCTCAAAATCATATGATGATTAAAATAACTCCTCTAAGGGCACACCTCCGGTATCTAGTTTCTTGGGGAGGCATTGCATTTCTGAAAAAAATTATTGTAGCCAATGAACTATGCTTAAAGTCCTCTGTATTCACAACAACTCAAATAGCACGAGGTTTTGCAAATGCACTTGATATCCCTCTTAAGTAATATCCAGAAACACATGTTTTATAACAAACATGTGAAAGTATTGATCTCTAGTGGGAAATGATAACTTCCCACCAACAAAAGTATATGTAGACTAATTAACAGTTTTGCAATACAATTTTAAACAATACTAAGCATATCAATAACCTTTGGAAAAGAGAAATAACTTACTTGAATCATATTAGAATTTGTGAGATCCCTTTTGTTCAGAACAATTATACGCCTTTTTTGGGATAAAATACTTTGCAAATCAGCATTTGCAGATGAGAGTGGAATCTATCTCACAAGTAAAAAGAATATGTAAGTCGAAAGCTGCGTCATTGTGGTTGGTATGAATCTAGGGTAAAATCTGAACTTGAAACTCATAAAAACTTTAGTCTGCTATCTGAAATGAACTCAGTATAATTCTGGAAAACAAAATTGCTCATAAAATTCAGGAATATGGATTTCTGGAATGCCAAAGAACACAGATCTGAAAAATTAAAAAAAAAGCAACGTAATTCTAATCTGCTATTAATCAATAAGCTTAACTACCCAACCTTAAAAGTGAGCAACCCTCAGTTGGAGAAGACCTTAGATAGCTAATTTTCTATACTATGTGAATAGAAAATACCATCCAGCAAAATGACTTGTTCATGAAATCTGCCCAAACTCATAGATGTGGGAATGCTTTATTCTATTCTTGATTTATTCCCCATTTGTACCTGCTTTATCCTCCCAATTACACATTCCCTACCTACACTAGGTATATTTTCTGGTTCTACTTGCTATATTCTCCCGTTGCACCTTCCTACTTTCTCTAGCTCTACTTGATAAACTTTCCAGTTGTAATGTTATATTCTCTAGCTGCACTTGCCTTATAGTTTATTCTCCAAATTGTCTTTTTCATATTCTCCAGTTGTACATTATTTTTATCTCTTAGTTATCTATTTATTCTCTTCCCTACAAACAAATTCTTATTCGCCATGCAAAATTTGGGCTCATTACAAGTTCACCTTGCCTAAATTGACGAACAGCCAATAAGTTCAAAGTTTTAAACTATGATGGATGTTGAAGCATGTCAGGTTCCTCCTGTAAAGCATCTTCTATGAGATCCTTCCATTGAACCATATATTCTGTAAGAACTCAATTTCTTAGCCTTCAAACTCTAGTAGCCAATATGCACTCAGTAGAAAGATCGATTTTCCTTCCTCATCAAAAGAGACGATTTTGGTTAGATTATCAAACTTTGAATGATTGCCTTGTTTAAATTGACACATGATACCTATTATGTACCTTGGTGTTGGTAGTTGTCCACGAAGTATTGGCATATTCTTGGGGGTCATGTGGACAAGGTAGGGACTAGCTAGTGATGGTAAAAGGAAATAAAAACAATAATCTTTCAAAAATGCATATGAGACAATATGGGAAAACATAGTGAAAATGGAATAGTAAACACTAATCATGTGGGCGTGAGCTGTCACCATAGCTGTAATGACCCCAAATAGGGCCTTACTTAATTTACTCTAAAATTCTTAATAAGGGTTTGGGTTGCACTTGGGAATGGCAATGTTTCATACTAGGAGGATGCCAATTCCTAATTATCATACGTCATTATGCATTTAAATCATATTATATTAAGAATAATCTCTAATTCATAATACATACTTAAGCTCTAACTCTTCACTTCACTCCTAATCACAGACCTTAAGAAAGATGGTAGATTTATTGTGCTAGGACACTTGCACAGTCTACATGTGGATTCCCTCAAGGCTCTACCTATCTCAGGACCTTTCCAACATGTGACCGATTTACCCGCCTCTTCCTACGCACACTCCCTATCCTCTTAATTGTAATTAGCAAGTGAATAAGGAATAGACTAAGTATATTATATTATTGATTCATATATTACAAATGTATATATAAATATGCACATATAACATAAAAATAATATGTATCTTGTTAACATTAATAATTATGTCCTTGGTTGAAAACGAGTCTGGCTGCAGTATCATTTCTCTTAGAACAGATAATGGGGGGGAATTTTGTTCTCATGCATTCTCCGGTTTTTGTGCTGCACATGGCATCAAACGCCAATTCACCACACCTTACACTCCTCAACAAAACAGTGTTGTTGAGCGTCGCAATCGTATGATTGTTGAGATGGCTCGTTCTATGTTACAACACAGGAGTGTTCCTAATAAGTATTGGGCAGAAGCAGTGTTTACTGTTGTTTACCTTCTGAATCGTTCCCCTACTCAGGTTATCAAGAACAAAACTCCCGAAGAATTGTGGTCTAGTCGTAAGCCCAAGATCAGCCACCTGAAGATTTTTGGCTCTCTTGCCTATGCTTGGATTCCTGATGCTAAACATTCCAAATTAGATTCCAAGACTCAGAGACTGATGATGACAGGGTACAGTGACAACCATAAGGCCTACAGATTGATAGATATCGACACTGATCATCTCATCTTTAGTCGTGATGTTGTTTTTGATGAAACTCGAGGACTTTTTCTGCCTTCTTCTGAAGAATAGCCTCATAGTGTTCCTCTTCCTTTAGCATCATCTGATGAGAGGGATGATACAACTCATGCTTACCCTAGGGCACCTGATACTGATCCTGTTGAGGCTCCTGAGAATGATCCTCTTCCCGTTGCTACTCCTGAACCTCCAGCTCCTCCAGAGATTGGCTCTTCTACTCTCTGACCCAAATGGTGGGTTAAAACTATTAGTGATCTCAGGGATGATGAGCTCATCGAAGATAGAGTTTCTCGAAATAAGAGCAAACAAACAGTTAATTTTGCTCTTATGGCTAACATTCATAGTGTTTATGAGCCCCAGACTTATTCTGAGGCTAAAGGTATCCCTGAATGGGAACAGGCTATGGAAGTTGAATTTCAGAGTATTCAGAAAAATCAAACTTGGGTTCTTTCTGAGCTTCCTACAGGGAAGAAGTCCGTTAAGCTGCAAATGGGTATACAAGGTAAAATACAAAGCTGATGGTACTTTAGACAAGTATAAGGCTCGTCTTGTTGCTCGAGGGTTCTCACAAAGGGAAGGTATTGACTATGAGGAGACTTTTGCTCCCACAGCTAAAATGAGTACCATACGGCTTGTTCTTGCCTTAGCAGCTCAATTTGGTTGGAAAGTTCATCAGATGGATGTTAAGAGTGCTTTTCTGAATGGTGACTTACAGGAAGAGGTCTACATGACGCAACCTTCTGGATTTAAGGTTGCTGGTCAGGAACACAAAGTATGTAAACTTGTCAAAGCTCTCTATGGTCTGAAACAAGCTCCTTGGGCTTGGTACATAAAAATTGATAAATATCTAACCGATCATGGTTTTCAGAGGAGTCCATCGAATTCAAATCTATATATCAAACATGTAGGTGATTATGTCTTGTTTATCGTTGTTTATGTGGATGATTTGATCATCACTGGAAGTTCAGCACATTTGATCACTAAGATCAAACAGGATTTGTGTAGCACTTTTGATATGACAGATTTGGGACTCTTGCACTATTGTCTGGGAGTTGAGGTTTGGCAGACTGAGCACAGTATCTTTCTTTCTCAGTCCAAGTATGCTAGAAGTCTGGTGGACAGGTTCAGAATGCAGGATTGCAAACCTGCCCTCACTCCTATGGAACCTGGGCTAAAATTATCAGGTCAGTCCGATTCACCTATTGTGGATGAATCTTTGTTTAGACAACTAGTGGGCAGCCTTATTTTTCTTACTGCCACCAGACCTGACATTAGTTTTGCGGTAAGCTACATATCCCGCTTTATGACAGCACCCAAAACTGATCATTGGACAGCTGCCAAGCGTGTCCTGCGCTATGTGAGTGGTACTCTTGACTATGGTCTTCTTTACACTCAGAGTTCTGATCCTACACTATGTGGCTACACAGATTTCACTCAGAGTTCTGATCCTACACTATGTGGCTACACAAATTTAGATTGGGCCGGTTTTGTTGATGATCGTAAGTCTACCGCTGGATATGTGTTCAATTTGGGGTCCAGTGCTGTCACATGGACGAGTAAGAAACAACAGGCAGTGGCTCTGTCATCCACCAAAGCAGAATATCGTGGAGCTATCAAAGCAGCTTGTGAGGCCATTTGGCTTCAACGGATGCTTGCAAATATGCATGTTCCTCAGTCAGGACCGACTCCTCTATTCTGTGATAATCAGGGAGTGCTCAAACTGGCAAAGAATCTGGTCTTTCATGAACGCACCAAACATGTCGAAACACATTATCATTACATTCGTCAGCTGGTTGAAGATAAATGTTTCTCTAAGGCTGAAAGAATTTGGATGGTAATAGGTAGATTGAGATTATCTATGCAGGTTAATTTAAGGCATAGTTGGCGAGTTGATCTACAATGCCAATATGATTTCTTCAATAGTACTGCAGATTCACTTCTGCCATCAAGTTAAAATAAGAAATGATTTGTTGGGAAATATTATTTATTTGACAATTGTATCTGGTGGCTGAATTACTTTTGATGAGGGCAATGTGAAGAACCAGCCATGACTAACATATCATATGAACTTGAACTGTAACTCTTGAGTCAACTTCAATATGAAGTTCAGAGACTGTGTGGTTAATAGCCATTGTGAGAACCCGGTGTTGATTTCAGTGATCTGCCTTAGACATTTTAGGGATGATGGATAATTCTGATTCAAAGTAAAGCAATTTCTAGTTTGCCAACTCTTCAAATAAAGCCAACAAACAGGGGTACACGGACACATCCTTGGAATTTTTTCCAACATACACTGGGGATGGCTTGGGGATGTTTCCTAGCTGTCCGCAAAATTTGAAAAATGTTACACCCCACTTTTTGACTTCAGTTACTTTTAACTTTTATGTTTATGTGTGACAATGCGTATAAACTTAAGAATGACTTTCCATAAGACTGATGTTTAGATATGAACATTATGCAATTTGATTGTACTCTATTAATATTCAGAGAATTGTGATGATAAGTATTTTCAATTAATGTTTATTATATCATGTATGTAATGGACTAACTATCGTCACGATTTGCTAAGTTGAGTGCAGGATCCACCTTGCCCTCCTGGATGGAGAAGGAGATTATCATCGGAGAGAACTATAGACACCGTGGACAAGCAAGTGTATACCTTTCTGAGTTCAACACACACTATCCATAGGTCATATGTCGTATTAGGGTATGCGGTTGAGTCTCTTGTGTTGGAGTACCATGTATCTCATTGTGTGTGGAGTTGATTTGAGTCTATGATAAACCTAAATTTTCCTAAAGCCTAGTGCTAAGCTTTGGTCGAAAGTTAGAACCCACATCTAGGTTCGAATTCATTTAGTGCTCGTTGTATAAAGTTGATGTTTATATTATTATATTGATTACATTGATAAATACATAGTTATATGTATAAATGTATGTATGTGTACATATATGTATAGATTTTTTTGTGTGTGTGTGTCTATATATATATATATATATATATATATATATATATATATATATATGACTATAGAAGCATATATATTTAAATTAAACAAAACTCTAATATAAACATCCATGTGGCATTAATGCCAACCATGAATGTCTCAAGCATAGTTCAAAATATCATTATCGGCAAATATCGGAGATAAGTTGGGAACTTCTCAGGAAAATATCGGGAACTTAAAAAATTGCATAATTTAATTAGTAATGCATATTTTTTTGCAAATTCAATAAGGAGATGCATCTATGAGTCACTAAATGAGTTAACAAACCAAACCAGCTGATCTAGATATATATATAAATGTAAATATGATACAAAATCGCATCCTCATTTGGAATGTTGATGGCTCGTAGCCATAGTCTGATAGTCTAAACTCTAAAGAAAACTAAAAATAGCAAATATTAGTTGACCACCAATCACCGCATTGCATATATTATTCACCAATATTAATAGTGTCGGTTATCTAATTGTATTTCATCGCTTCTATAGCTGTGTCTTTGATTTAGTAACATAGTCGGTTAAGATATGTCTTTGTCGATAGACTCCTTTATGATGATTGTCTTCTTCCTTACAATGTTCCCATTAGCGAAAGTCCCTGAGTTTATTTCGAACGGTATAGACCACGATTGGCAATAATATTCCTCCGTAGGATAATCAAATGATTGGCATAAAATCGCTAATTATAATAATGTATATGTCAATATGATTGCTGTATGAATTGGTCCTGCACGATAAGATCTTTAAATATTGCGATAAATTGTCAATATATCAGTGATAGAGCATCAAAATAACAGCGAGAAATTGAAACTTATCTACCGTGATAACTTTACATAGTTTAACGGGAGCCAAAACTTCCCGCGATAAGTTGTCTTATCGCAGAGATATAGGTGATATTTTAATCTATGGTCTCATGTTACTTTAAAGGCAATAAAGGAAATTTTTGGTGGGCATAGCCACACCATGTTTCGCTATCCTTAAGTGGTTTAATCTACAGTTTTCAATAGTATTCATCATGTCGAGAATAATGGAAACGTGTTGCTGGTAATTGCTACTTTTATGGGCAAAAAATATAATAGAAAGCCGCCTTATAATGGCACAATGAATAAACCAATATAATGATTTCTTGCGTAGCATTTGGGAGAGTTATTTTCACTCTTTTTGAGGCATAGTTCATACTCCCTACATGTGTGGGCATAGAAAACTATTTGAACATATCCATTGTATTATTTTTGCAATTTCTAAGTGTTTAATTCATGTGCCATGAATAAGTAGCATGCTTTCGGTTTGTTACTAAATTCTGTTAGTATTTTCCAGATTTACCTAGGAATGATCAAGCTATAAAGATCTTTCAAGACTAAGCACAGGATATAAAGAAATGATTAAGAACAAAGAGAGATAGTACCCGGATTATAGTTATGAAATGGTCTTCAGATCAGTCCCTTCTAACTCTCCAAGATGTGTAGATATGAATGTGTCAGGTCAGCCCACCTAGAGCTTCCAAAATGCCACCAATCTGAACTTTTCTTTGACCTTGGATCAGACTGTAATTCCCTTAGATCTGCCTTGAGATCTGCTGTTAGATCACACCTCCTAGGTCGGATTTTGCACCTCTAGATCATTAATGCCAATGAGTTTCGCTGCTGCTCATATCTGCTCCAATTGCTGCCTTGATTGATTCTTGGAAGGAGACAATATGTTATGTTTTTGATATGTTTCCTCCAAGAATCGTTCCTCTTTTATATGTGCTGGGAGTGCCTCCTCAAGAGGCCGACTTGGATAAAACATTCTTTCCTAAGGAGGCCAACTTTGGGCCCTATCTAATTGTTCCTTAAATTAGACTATTAAATCGATTTATTAATAAACAATAAATATTAAATATCTCTTAAATTTAATATTATTATTTATATATTGAAATGTCTTTATCCAATGCATGAGATATTTGCCGACAAGGCCATAATATCAACACTCCCTCTTGGACTTGAGGCAAAGATCCACTCATGGATTCTTTATCACAAAAACATAACCAAAATGGATTTCATAGATCTCTCATCTATGAAGGTAGATCTCCATTCTACCAATTTTGATAAGAACACATATGTTCATTATCATTCCCAACCATAGATTTCATATCCATATGAAAATCATCTTTTCATGGTAAAATCAAATCACAAGATGTTTACCAACCGGATGTAGATTTCCTAAATCCATGAGTCTCCATGACTCAAAGCATAAAACATAACAAAAATGGATTCCTTATCCAATGATGCCATAGATTTCTCATCTATGATAGTAGATCTCTGTCTACAAGATATAATGAGAACACAAATGTTCTTCATTATTCCTCAGCCACACATCTCATATTCATATGAAAAACATCATATCATATGATGCTTACTATCCAAATGTGGATTTCCTAGATCCACTGGTCTCCATGACCCAAGAATATCAAGTCTATGATATTCATGATAACATCAAGTCCATGATGTTTATCAACCATAAGTGATATCAAGTCCATGATATCAAATTTCCAATCAATTTGTGAATTTCCTAAATCCACTAGTCACCTTGACTCTTTTGAATATCAAGTCCATGATATTCAAGGTAGTATCAAGTCCATGATACTTTCCAAACACAAGTTATCATCAAATTCATGATGTTTTCTATCCAATTTGTGGATAACTAAATCCATGAGTCCTCTTGACTCAGCCAATAGAATATCAAGTCCATGATATTCATGGTATCATCAAATCCATGATGTATACCAACTAATCTGTGGATAACTGAATCCACGAGTCACCAAGACTCAAGAAATGTCAAGTCCATGGCATTGAACCAACATCAAGTCCATGATGTATAGAGCATTGGTCTAACGAATATCAAGTCCATGATATTCACCAAGTGCTCAGAGTAATGGCATATCGACATCAAGTCCATGATGTCCACCAATTACTTAGATGTGGATCCCTGATCCACGAGATATCAAATCCATGATATCCTCGAGCATTGGTCTAACGAATATCAAGTCCATGATATTCACCAAGTGCTCGAAGCAATGGCCTCCAGACATCAAGTCCATGATGTCCACCATATACTTAAGTGTGGATCCCTGATCCAAGAAATATCAAATCCATGATATCATGAGCATTGGTCTACCGAATATCAAGTCCATGATATTCACCAAATGCTCAACAATGGATCCCTGATCCATGAGAGGAATATCAAATCTATGATATTCTCCAAGTATCCAATTCATAAGAAACAACTTAGCCATATGCATGGATGTAACCAAATGAATCAGGCACAACCAAATGTATCTCATAATCAAAATCTCATCTCATGAATCCACATAAGTATAAGAGTAACCAATATGATCATAAAATTCAAATTCAATGTAAAGAAAATGTGTTCACACGTAGAACCACATGTAATATAGTCTCAGCTATAATCAGTAAATATAGACTCAGCTATAAAAGAAAGTATGATCCATTCATACACAATAATCCACTAAAGTATGCTTCATATATACAAGCTAAAGTATACAAATGACGTATGCTCCATGCATTCACATTAAGTTGCCAAATGTAATAACCAATATCCAAATGCAGTTCTCTCATAGAACAAGCATAATTCATAAGCATAAGAGTAATCACATAAGTCTCACCACATAAGAGTAACCAAGTTTGTCCAACATGTAACCAGGTGCAATGTGATCACGGCAAGATGCAATATAGTTCCTTCTATAAAGGAATGTTTCCACACATATATATGATCAATAGCAAAGCATATATAAAGGATAACATATACCCATATAAAGTATGCTCCCATGCATACAACAACATTATCTCTAAGTATCATAATGTATGTTCCCAAAAAAGATACCAATTGTAAAATGGAACATACACAAAATATGCCAATGTAAGTATGCTACTATATTCATTAATCAATAATGTATGCATCCATACATTAATAAAGAAAACAGTTAAACATTTATACTAACAATCAGCTATGTGAGTTCTCGTAACAGAAGGTATAACATGTGTCATAGTGTAACTGTTCATAATGTAATGTATGCTCCTCATGCATAGCAGAAAATATGCTGCTAATCAGCTGTGTATGACCTCATACATAAGTAAAACATATATACTAAGGTAAAGTATGCATCCATGCATACAAAACAGAAATATGCTTCCATAGCAAAACATAAGATAGTTAGAATTTTAATAGCTATGTATGGTGCCACACTCATACAAAACAGATACAAAAATGTAGATGTATGTATCCAGCAGAAAGAGTTTATAACTTAGATAATTTCACAAGTGAGCCCATATCTAAAACTCCCTCTCAAATTGCAGCTCCCTCTCAAAGTGCGAAGTACTCAAATTCGGGTTCTTTTATCTCCACAAAGGATGCCTGAAGGTTGTTCCTCGCAGGACAATTTACAGCTATATGACCAAGCTTCTCACATTTATAGCATTGAGTTTTAGAGAAGTCCCTCTTGAAAGATTTCCTCCTTTTAAAGTACTTTCTTCTTCCCTCTTTGTCCTTTGAACTTCCTTTATCTTCGTTCCTCTTATCTTTTTGGAATTCTCTCTTCTTCTTGAATTTTCCTATCCCCCCTTTTAAGTTTTCAAAGTAAAGAACTTGAATATCTTCCTTGAAGATTGAGCCTCTTGATATTAATCTTACTTCTTCTTGAAGAAAATCGGTCTTTAGTCTATCAAGAGTAGGTAATTTGGAACGTGCACTAATCCCTTGAATGAATGCATCCCAAGTAAGAGGCAATCCATTTAGAGCTGTCACAGCTAGCTCTTTAGTATCATAATTAAACCCAATTGATGATAGTTGATTCCTTAGCTCATTGATCCTCATGAAGTATGATGTGATTGACTCCCCTTGATTCATCTTGATCCGGGAGAGGTTATTTTTGAGAGCTAGGACCCTATTTGTGTTGTTGATATGAAACATGCCAGTTAATGAAGTGAATATCTCATATGCATTCTCTAGATTTGCAATTATTGGCACAACGTGATCTTTAACACTATCAACAATTATTCTCATTGCTTTATTGTTGTTTTTGTTCCATTCCTTCTTTTCATCCGCATCCATATTATCTTTAGGAGATTCTTCAATGATTTAAGTAATTTCTAATTCCCTTAAAATGTTAATAACCTCATTTTCCAAGATGTAAAATTAATATCTCCCTCAAAACTATCTTCGGGTCTAATCCTGGTTGACATGATAACCAACTTAGTTTGAAAGAGTTAGTTTGAATTCCTAAATCTGAAATGAATCTTTGCTCTACCTAGGCTCTAATACCATGTTATTATTTTCCAAATTTACCTAGGAATGATCAAGCTATAGAGATCTTTCAAGACTAAGCACAGGATATAAATAAATGATTAAGAACAAAGAGAGATAGTACCCAGATTGTAGTTCTGAAATGGTCTTCAGATCAGTCCCTTCTAACTCTCCAAGATGTGTAGATATGAATGTGCCAGGTCAGCCCACCTAGGGCTTCCAAAATGCCACCAATCTGAACTTTTCTTTGACCTTGGATCAGACTGTAATTCCGTTAGATCTGCCTTGAGATCTGTTGTTAGATCGCTCCTCCTAGGTCGGATTTTGCACCTCTAGATCATTAATGCCAATGAGTTTCGCTGCTCATATCTGCTCCAATTGTTGCCTTGATCGATTCTTGGAAGGAGACAATATGTTATGTTTTTGATATGTTTCCTCCAAGAATCGTTCCTCTTTTATATGTGCTGGGAGTGCCTCCTCAAGAGGCCGAATTGGATAAAACATTCTTTCCTAAGGAGGCCGACTTTGGGCCCTGTCTAATTGTTCCTTAAATTAGACTATTAAATCAATTTATTAATAAACAATAAATATTAAATATCTCTTATATTTAATATTATTATTTATATATCGAAATGTCTTTATCCAATGCATGAGATATTTGCCGACAAGGCCATAATATCAACAAATTCTAGGGCATGTAATGAATGAAATTGCCATGATGCTAAAACAAAAAAGAGAATAAATGGTTGGCAATGGGTTCACACAGTGAAGAGAGTGGGGAAGATATTTTTCTTGAAGTTTAGGATTGGATATCTTATCATACCCGCAAAAAACATAATAGGGGTAGGTTGTTACTTTTATAAGTTTTATTTTCCTTCATAACGTGGTTGGTAGGAAGCTATTTGCAATAGAGTTCTTTTTCACATTTTAGATGATCTTTGCTCAGAGAGAATAACAGCATAAGTGTTTGCTTTGTGAGTTGCATAGATGAAAAACTCGCCAAGGCCTAAAGGAAAAAACTTGGGAAAAACTCAGCTAGTTCTTGGCAAAAAACTCAGGAACTTAAAAATTGCTTAAATTTAATAAAAAAATGCTTTTTTTTTTTGGCAAAATTCAATGAGAAGATGCATCCAATGAGTCAACAAATGAGAACACAAAAGAAACAAGCTGAGTCTAGATATATTTAAACACAAAGTGGGTACAAAGTCGCATTCTCATGAGGAATGTTGATGGCTGGAATAAAATAGTAAATAGTTTATGCAAAACTAAAAGTAAATACATCATTACAATTACATCTTCCTCTTCCCAGCTCTAGTAAAAACTAAGGGAGAGGTAGAACTAGAGGGTCTAGTTCTAGAAATTTGCATTGGGCGTGACTATGCCTCCTCGCTCAGTATTGTCTAATTCAATCAATGGCTCCTCCTCCATCTTGGGTGTAGCTCTGCCTCTAGCTTCTCCTGGAACTAGCAATGACTCATTTGAATCATCCTCCTCAATGTCATCCAATGTGAAACCAAATCCACCCTCCTTTAAAAACTAGAGATTCTTCAAAAAAATAGTGAAAGATTCAACAAAACTTGTCAAAAATAGTGTTAAATCTTGTTCCAATTACTCAAAGTCATTTTTAACTACTCAAGAATGATTTCTATTCATCTAAATGCAACGAAAAATAAATAAAATGTTTTAAAAAAACATAGAAAGAAAATCAGAAAACCTACCTGGGAATCTGATTTTTCTTCAAAAACCACCTCCAATCCACTTCAAATCGATGGAAATCAGTTTGCAAGTGTTTGGAAAAGGATTCTCCCCCTTCTCAGCAAAATACAAGTGAAGAAATGATTAAATGAAAGTCATTTGGGCCGTTTTTTGCCTTTATACGCTGTTTTACATTGGCGGCTGAGTTTTTTACAAAAACTCGACAAGTAATTGGCGAGTTTTTGCAACTTGCCGAGTACTCTGCAAGTGTTTCTACGGTGAGTTGTATCTGGCATAGAAGGGCTTTTGTCTTCTAAGTATGAGCAGCGTGGTTTTGGAGAGGGAGTTTTATTTAGCAGAGGGCACCCTATTGCCATTTCCCTTCCAACTCCTACGTTGAGGGACTGTTGACGAACTCAAAGATCTCCAACCATACAAGTATGGAAGCGAATTGCATGGAGGAAGACTGGCTGTCTTAAGGCACCCTACCATGCCTCCGTATTCCATATCTTATATGGCTGAGATTCACATACATATCAGAGTGGCCGCTTTTTAATGAATATATGATTTCCCTGTTCTAATAATAGATTTATTTCATGAATTGTGTCTTCAATGTTTCCTAACTTGATTGCAGGTTTTCAGCACAGGCCTAGCTCATCTTATTCTTAAGTTAAGAATGTATCCCTAACTATATTATATGCTTTGTTTTATCTGGTTTTGTTAATTTAGGGCAAAATATAGAGTGGTCCAGCAAGGGGACATTACATATTTTGTGAATTAAAATGCATGAGAAGCCTGATGTTATGACTGTTTTAACACAGCAAATAAGCTGTTCATAACCAAAGTTTCTATTCATGGCATCGATCCCATATGTACAAGTCTTGTTTTGTTTCTAAAAAGAATCAGATAAAGTTTTATAAGTCTCTTTTGTTTCTAAAAAGAATTAGATAAAGTATGAAACTTTATTGACTTTATAAGTCACAAACTTTTATAAAATGAGTGAGAAAGTACATGTTTAACGGTTTAACCTCAAATGTATGATAAGGTTAATGCTATTTATGCTGAACTATCTTGATGTTCCTAGTTTGAGTTTTATAAAATGAGAAGACCCATTAACTGTTGGTCACACTTCATGAGTCCTTGAAAGGAAGGTGAAATTGCACTAATGTGCTAAAAACCATGAACGATTCCTCATGATGGATCATGAAGTGTGATCTGAAATGTTGATGGTTAAAACATTTACACAATCAAATCCAAAAACTACAAGCAAGACTCATATGGATTATGGAAATCTAATAGCTTCAACAACATTCTTGACACAAATACAGCACTATGGTGTTAAAGGTAAGGAGTCATTGTTTTAAGAATTTAAGAATCTTTGTATGGTCTCAAACAGTCTCCTAGAATGTGTTACCAAAAATTTGATTCCTTTATGTTGAGCTTTGGATCTCTAAGACCTAAAAATGGATCACTATATTTATAAAATGGGCAGTGATTAATTACTTGTTATCACATCGTATGCAGATCATATGTTATTTTTTGGTAATAGGAAGGATATGGTTTTACTATGTTTATTTATAAAATGTACAGTGATCAATTCCTTGTTATCACATTGTACATTGATGATATGTTGTTTTCTGGTAATAGTAAGGATATGATTTGTGATTTTAAGTCTTATTTCTCAACACAATTTGAAATGAAGGACTTGGAAGCAGTCAAGACATGTTGGGTATGGAGATTGGAAGAAACGGAGTGAACAAAAAACTTAAGGTGGGCCAAAGTATGTAAACTCAATAATGCAAGCTTTCAAAATAGCAAAGTCTAGATCACTGAATGTTCTTATTTCTGTGAAGACTATGTCCCACAACACCCACACAGAGAGAGGATATGGCTCATGTTCCTTATGTCATTTTAGTTGGGAGTTTGTTGTATTCTATGGTCTACATTAGACCAAGCATTGCCTAAGCAATGGATCTCTTGGGTCACTTTATGGTTAATCCTAGACAAAATCATCAGCATGCAGTTAAAAGGGTCTTCATAAATTTGTGAGGTACCTTTGAGTACTTCATTTGTTATCATAGTGATATGACAAGGGACTAGCACTTGTGGATATTCGTGGATTTGTAGATTCAAATTGGGCAAGAGTTCATAATAGAAAATCTACCAATGGATATGCATTTTTTTATTTGGTGATGCTATTAGTTCGATAAGTAAGCAACAAGCTATGATCACTTGGTCCACTATAGAGGTTGAGAATCTGGCAACTAGTCATGCCCAAAAGGAGGCCATTTGGTCTAAAAGATTGTGTCTTGATGTGAGGCTGAGTCAAGATACTATCAAAGTAAGTTGTGACTATGAAAGTGTCAAGTTTGGCAAAGATTCCAACCTTTCATGCAAGAATGAAACACATAGATGTCCAATACCATTTTGGTCGTGACATGGTAGAGGATAGGAGGGTGATGCTAGAAAAAGCTAAAACACTACAAAGAATGTTGGAGATGTATTGGCGATGCCAATTAGCATAGAGAAGTTTAGGTGATATAGTGAGTCTATGGGCATCTTGACTCTTAGCAGAAAGTTGATAGCATCAGTATTCCCTTTGCTCTTGCAAAGTGTTCAACAAGTGGAGAACATTAAGAAAGTTGTTTCAACCTTGCATCCAAATACAAAAAGCAAAAGCAAATGCTATTTCTAGGCTCTAGGGGTCATTTGTTGCTCCAAAATATGTTGAAATAGGCTTAACTTAGCTAGGGGAAGTTGCTGATAATGAGATGGACGGACCTCTTCAAGCTCTACAATTTTTTTTTTTTAAAAGATCAATCAACTTCTTGAAACAATTACATTGTGGCCTCCAGAAGTTGGGTCTCTCACATTGGAAATGTAAGAACATCTATGACACATAAAAGAATTGTAAAAATGAGTTACAGTTGTTGACCACCTTATCATACATGTTATATGACACATTATAAAGCATCTTCAAATGGAGATAATGGAACCAAAATGAATGCCCAAGTTGATGAGTGGATTATGATGCACTAATGGTAGGTGAAAGGAATATGTTATTTTTAGTCTATGGATTCATCTTGGAGTTTGTTGTCGGGATAATTGTATGTACGGGTTATTATATTAGTAAAGTATTATGTTACTCTCGGTCGTTAGCGACCGAGAGGTTAGACAGTTACGTCACGACGTTTCCGTCGTGGCCCTTCGGGTACTTTATATAATCTCTCGGAGGTTGGACATGGGATATGATTGTATGATCATTACGATGTAAATGTACTTGCTAGTATGGAATGATTAATGAAAGTATTTATTATTCTATGATACATTCTGTGTTTATTATATTTTTTGTACTATGTCTGTGCAATACTAAGTTTACCCCAGCAGGTAAACATCTGGCGTCGTTGCCTAGACGTACTCGGGAAGAGAGTTGAGGGAAGGATTTATGCCCAATGTCTTAAATAAAGATAGAAATAAAAAGGCACGAGATGACGAAGTGGAAGCTGCACATAAGGCTTTGATCTCCGCGCAACAGCGTGAACGTCGGTGTAGGCTGAGGCAACTTGCCAAAGACTAGCTTGCCGGAGGGTTGCCCGAAAGGAACCCCAGAAGTGGTACGGAAGGTGCAGGGGCCGACTGGGAATTGTTCATCTCGCCGGAACATTGGAGAGTGCGGAATAGAGAAGAACTACTCGAAGAAACACGACTTAGACAAATCTTGCTTCAGGAAGAGCGAGACCAGTTTGAAGACTTGAACCGCACGTGGCGTGCGAAGGAAGGGAACTACGAAGGTGAGCGCATTGCCGAAGGCACACGGGGAAGCACAGCCGAAGGCACACGGGAAGGTACGACCGAAGACACACGGGACGCGCAGGCAAACCCGCCATTGGAGCCAACGACTCCACACAATACGGTTCCACCTGCTACACAAATACAAGTACCATTAGTAATCAGCCAAGGGAACGTGGGCACCAGTTCTAGCACAAGCGGTGCAGGAGCACAAAATCCACCGCGCACGCAACAACCAAAATCAGCCCGACCAACCATGGCGACACATAAGGAAAAGTTGCCAAAATTCCACGATGATGGAAAGGATGATCTAGTACGGCATTGTCGTACGTGTGAAACCATCTGGGCAGCCAATGGGGTGACTGACCAGAACGAATGGATGAGGCAGTTCCCCGCCACACTGAGAGGTGTGGCCATTGACTGGTATGCGGATCTGGATAGAATGAACATAACCACATGGGATGACCTGAAGGGGAGATTCGAGAAGGAATTCCGGCTACTACGAGATGATAATGAGATAGTCTCAGAGATTTATGGAATGAAGCAAGGGAAGAGGGAGATCGTACGAGCGTATGGCCGCCGGCTAAAGGAATTAGTCGGAAAGATGGAAAGCCAACCGGCTGACGGCCTAAAGAAGAGGTGGTTTGTCGAGGGCTTGAATCCTAAGCTACGACGGAAGATGAAAATTGTGCCTCCGACATCCTGCAATGATGCATACAACCGGGCCATGGACCTGGAAAGCGAAAATAAGACGGCCAAAAAGAAGAAAAATAGATCTTCGTCATCCGAAGACGATACGTCCAAAGAGGAGAGTAGCAGTGACGAGAAGCCGAAGAAGAAAGTCACGGCCCTTCAGAAGGATATGGAACGGATGTTAAAAGAGTTTAAGACAATGAAGGAGACAACAAGCAAGGATGATGAACTGTGGTGCACGGATTGTAAGGAGAGCGGCCACACGAAGGGTGCCTGTCCCAAGAAGGCATTCTGTGACATCTGCCAGATTATGGGACATTCTACGAAGGAATGCCCATACAATTTGAAGGTGCGTAACCAGCAAGTGCTCTATACACAGGAGCAGCCTTCCACATCAGATTCAAACAATAACGCATCTTCCAGAGGCTGTCGGGGAAACCGAGGAGGCGGAAGAGGGAATAATAATAATTCCACCCGAAGCAGGGTCCAGTATGACGCGAAGGGACGCCCAATGATCCAATGTAGGGCATGCAACCAATGGGGTCATTACGCAAGCGAGTGTAACAATAATGACGCCCCTCAGCAGCTGTGTCGGTGGTGCGGCCCTGGGGACCATGAAGATGCTAATTGTCCGAAGTCTGGCGTAGGGGCCAATTTGATTGATATCGAGGCAACACACAGATTAAAGAAGCTATACTTGCTCTTACTCGAGGGCAAGCGAAGGAAGCCCGCTACCCCCATCCCCGAACAGAGAAGCAGAGAATGGCGGAGGCAAGGGAGGAAATAGAAAGGGTGATGAAAGCCCAACGGGGAGAGACACAAGAATCATCCAGACCCTACTGCACAGACGCGGAGAGGAACATTGTACGGCAGATGCTTCAACTGGAGGTGCCTGTCAAGCTGGAGGACCTCCTATACACCATGCCTCAATTGGGGACAGTGCTGTTGGGTACAAAGGTTGATAAACCCAAACCGAGACACACGGATGTTTCCGTATCGGGAAACTCGGTGACAAATCCAATGCTGCTCGCCGTCAACAATGGCAGACATCCAGCCGTGGTGGAGATGGGCATCCTGGGCACCATCCTAACGGATACTATAGTAGACGGCGGATCCGGGGTAAACGTCCTCCCGGAGGACACATGGAAAAAGCTAGGAAAGCCCACTCTGTGGCCACCTACGTTTAATCTGCTAAGTGCCGACCAGCACGGGATTAAACCCCTTGGCACATTGATGGCACAACAAGTCACCGTGGGTGCACAACCATTTGTGCTCGACTTTGTGGTCATTCCGTTGAAACAGAAAGGGTATGATGCCATACTCGGAAGAGGATGGCTGGTGGCAGCAAAGGCAAACCACAACTGGAAACGGAATACACTCTCGATGGAGAGCGTAGGCAAGAAATTTACTATTGATCTCCGGACCCAGTTGGTGAGCGAGGAACTTGCCTCTTCCTCGGGATCCGAATCCGAAGGGGAGAATGACCCACGAGACGAAGGCAAAGAGGGGATGGATCCGGATGCCGAAGGGATACTAAAACTCGGAGGATGCTGTTCGGAAGATGACACAGACTCATTAAATGGATTGTTCCATTGGCAGCAGGAGGACTATGAGATGTTCTCACCCTCCTGCAATGTATTAAGCGTCGAAGAAGAAGAGCCAGATCAATATCCTCTAGAGTACGAGGAGTATAAGGAAGGAGAAGCTACAATGGACACCGTACTTGCACATCAGTTTAAAAACAAGGAGGCTATGAAGTATGAAGAACCGACGGTGAAACCTTTGAATCTGGGTACGGAGACGGATGAGAGAAATCTGAAAACCATCGCCACGGGAGACGACTGGAATCCTGTGTGGAAGACTGTAACCGTCAAACTCTTTATTCTCCTTATTATGTACGGGAAGGAGACTGTGGTCGTTGTAGAATTTATGGTTCCAAGCTTTTGGATCGCCATTGAAAACAGACTCGGCGACAAGGAGAGGGAACGACTACACACTCTGTGGACTCTCGACGAACGGATACATGACGGCAGCAATGGGACCAAATTGAAACTTTACCCGGAGAGGATGGATCCGAAAGGAGGGACAGAGCAACCGAGAGGGACTCGACAGGCGTCCGTACGGGTGACCAGAGAAGCCTCTGGATAGAAAATTGAAAAACACCCGTACGGCTATGCATGACCGTACGGTGGAAAAAAAATGAAAAAAAAATATATTAAAAAAAAAAAAGGGAAAAAAATATATATATAATAAAAAATTGAAAAAAAAGCAATTGTCATTGTACGGAACCGTACGACACCGTACACTGCATGACATTATCAACTACCGTACGACATCGTACGACAACTGAAAAGTGCAAGTCAAAACCACCGTACGACGTTATAAGGTGCCGTACGGCTATCAAACAAAAGCTTGAGTTTTAAACTATCGCACAACAGTCACACCGTACAGTACGGCAAGACACAACATTGCAAGTTAAGCGCACCGTACGGCAATTAAGACCGTACGCAATCAAGGGTCGTACGGCGCCAGCAGGACGAGTTGAAATTGCAACGTACACTCACGTCAGTACGGCAATTATTGTAGATATGTCCGTATGGCGGAGGGAGTGAGAAGGCACCGTACGGAGTTGTATGGCAAGTAAGTCTTTGGAGGGATTTGAAATACAACATACGCTGCTCCCAATACGGACACATTTTCGTACGGTCAGAGGATAAACCATACCCTAGGGATCGTGAGCAACATTTCGTCCAGCATCAACAACTGTACAGTTAGAAGAGATTGTTCAGCAGTAGCAACATCGTCGTACGATAGAGAAAAGGGAAAATAAATAAGAACAAGGAAGGACTGGCAGCAGAGCAAGGAGAAGTTTAAAAAAAAACGACGACAAATCAAAACAGTTCAAAATTAGTAACTTATGGTACCGAAGGGAAGGGCATAATGAAGTAGCAAGGAAAACATAAGCGCTTTACAGAAAAGAGTGTGGGATCAGAAGAAAATCACAAAATGGTGTGTTCCATAGACTTTTGTGTGGGTTTGAGAGTGCTAAATTGGTCTTGGTGGCGGGGGCGCTGCCCCTCGACCCCGCTGGGGGCGTTGCCCCCTAGACCCCCAGTCAGTTCAATTATCGGCCCTTGGAGAGTGTGACCTGTTGATGAGATTGGAGCTACTACAGGCATGGAGTGTCTGCATGCCGGAGGTGAAGAGAGCACTGGAGCAAGTCTTTCAAGAGGGGTACTACGCTTTGAGGCACTTGGAGTAGGTGTTGGCTAGACGTGAGACTGTCTTGGTGGATGCACAAAGAGCTCGAGAGGAGCTGACCACCCAGTTGGAGGCAGTAGAGCAACACTTGGCTCAACGTACCCAAGAGTTGGAAGTAGAGAAGTTGGCATGGGTGGCTATCAAGGTCAGATTGGCTAGGGAGACAGTATGGTGTTAGCGGAGGCTATAGCTGCACAATATGTTTTGGAGACAAGTTTGGTGCAGGCACGGGAGGAATGGGATGTGACAGAAAAGACCTACTGGACGCAGCATTGATGGGGAGGGCGGCACTTCATCTTTTCAGGGACGCCCCTCTGCCCCTTCTCAGTGATTTTCTTCTTCTATGTGGTGTATTTCATCTCCCTGTTGTTGTAAGTCGTCGGAGACGACTTGTTTTTTTTGGGGGGGGGATGATGTTGTCAGGATAATTGTATGTACGGGTTATTATATTAGTAAAGTATTATGTTACTCTCGGTCGTTAGCGCCCGAGAGGTTAGACAATTACGTCACGACGTTTCAGTCGTGGCCCTTCAGGTACTTTATATAATCTCTCAGAGGTTGGACATGGGATATGATTGTATGATCATTACGATGTAAATGTACTTGCCAGTATGGAATGATTAATGAAAGTATTTATTATTCTATGATACATTCTGTGTTTATTATATTTCCTATACTATGTCTGTGCAATACTAAGTTTACCCCAGCAGGTAAACAGAGTTTAGCATTGGATTTTTATCTTGGGATTTGAATGCCAAATTTTGAGTGTTTTAGCTCATGGTTTCCTAATTACCATTTGACAGTTTCATGTATTGCTTCTCCTATTTATTGGGTTTTGGAGAGAAATTTCATAATGAGTTTTGTACGTACTTCATGCTGCCAAAATTCTCCGGATTGATTGTTATTAATATTCTTGTAAAGACTTAGATTCTACAAATGTATAGTAAGCATTGATTACTTAAGTATACATTGAATTTTGTTGGAGTCAAAGGTTTTTTCTTCCAAAAAGATTTTGTCCATGTAAATAACTATGTTATAATATATTGCTTTTGTGCTTATTTTCTTTTTGAAGTATGATTAATGTAATTTTTGCATATACATCCTCTCATAGATTAAAGTAGGAATCATACTCTAATGTCTTCTCATAGATTAAAGTAGGACTCATATTATGCACCTCAAGTTCCTGTTAAATATGTTGTCATTGATGTCAAATGTTGATGATCAAGGTCGTATAAATCTTACAGGATTACTAAAAGTAATAGAGATTTGGAATGAGCTGCCTAGTTGTCTGATTGAGCTGATTAAGTTGCCTGGTTGTGTGGTTGAGCTACTTGGTTACCTACTTGAGCTGCTTGGTTGTCTGGTTGAGCTACTTGGGTGCCTGTTTGAGCTACTTGGTACTTGAGCTGTGTGATTGTCTGCTTAAGCTGCCTGCTTGTCAACTTCACCTGCTTGCTGGCCAAGTCAGATTAATGTGCTATGTGATCGGTTGAGTTTTCAAAGGAATAACCTCTATGGAATTGAAATCAAATTAATTCTTGATGTGATAGTGCTTGGCACTTTATTTGGAATTGTTATTTTTATAGTGCGTCAATTATTTATTGACTTGGCAGCATTATTACTTGAGAGTCAATGAATGATAATTGTTTATTGTTGGGCATTTTTTGAGAGTCATGGTTCATTGTCATGTGAAGGAGATGAGATGATATAATTATTGAGCCATGTATGATGGAAATCATGGGGATCAGCTGTCATTTCTACATATTATGATCAAGACAGTGGGAGAAAAAAGAGTCAATGCAACAGTTATAGTTGTTAAAGACTAGGTAGTAAAAGAGAAAAGTAATTTAAGAGAGGAAATGGAGTTTCCATGAGCGTGCGGAGATATAGAGAGTTGACGTTTTTTTATGCCCTAAGTGTGGCGGCTATGTAACTATTTTTGCATTCTTACCAGCAGCATACAAAAAATGGAGACGTGCATACAAAAAGGGAATTGAGTTTTACTTTGTAGTGAAGTTGTGTTTTAAATGAGTCTGGCGCATTAATTGGTGTAGTGCATTAGTCATGAAAAAATGCTGATCATTTGTTTTTAGTGATGCTATAGTTGGACTTAAAAATATGGTTGTACGTGGGTTGTTGTAAAAAAGAGCAGAGTATTGTGAATCACCGTGGAGAGTATTGGCTCTTTGACAACAAATTCATATCATTTCTTTGGTGTGAAAAAGTGTTCAAATCTGCTACAGGGTGTTGGTGGCTTATCCTTCTTGGCATGTTTATTATGGCGTTGGATGTGCGGTGTTAACAAAGGAAGTAAGAGCAGATATACAAAGATAAGAAGATTACTGCAAAATGGGGATGAAGAACAAAAAGGGGTTTGTGTAATTTTTGCTTGTTTTTGAAGTGCTGAAAGTATTCTGAAAAGTCTTATTGTGTTTTAGCATTTGAGTTGGTGCTCAAACTGAGGTTGGTGCCTCAGCTGATCGGAATTGGTGCTTTGAGGAGGGTCAGTGCTCTCAATCTAAGGTCGGTGCCTCAGCTGATCGGAGCTGGTGCTTTGGAGAGGGTTGGTGCTCACTTATGTAATCTGGGTTGGTGCCCATTTTGTTAATGAAAGCTATTGTATGTCGTGGTTTTTTACCTTTAAGGGTTTTCCACAAGAAATTCAATGTTTGCATTTTTTATAGCTGCTTGCCTTATGCTTTATGCCTTATTTAAAGTAGGACTCATATTCTGCACCTCTAGTTCCTGTTGAATATGTTGTCATTAATGTCAAAGGTTGATGATTAAGGTCATATAAATCTTAGAGGATTACTCAAAGTAATAGAGATTTCAAATGAGCTGCCTAGTTGTCTGCTTGAGTTGCTTAAGCTGCCTGGTTGTGTGGTTGAGCTACTTGGTTACCTCCTTGAGCTGATTGGTTGCGTACTTGAGTTGGTTAGTTCTCTGATTGAGCTACTTGGGTACCTACTTGAGCTACTTGGTTGCATGCTTGAGTTGCATGGTTGTCTGCTTAAGCTGGCTGCTTGGCAACTTCACCTGCTTGCTGGCCAAGTCAGATTAATGTGCCATGTGATAAGTTGAGTTTTCAAAAGAATAACCTCTATGGAACTGGAATTGAATTAATTCTTGGTGTGACAGTGCTTGGCACTTTATTTGGAAAAAATTCATTCATTTATTTCTCTTTTTATGATGTGACAGGAGGCTCCATATAATGCCTTCAATAAAAAAGAAATCATTCTTTTTATAGTGTGTTGATTATTTATTGACTTGCAGTATTATTACTTGAGGGTCAATAAATGATATTTGTTTATTGTTGGGTGCTTTTGAAGAGTCGTGGTTCATTGTCATGTGAAGGAGATGAGATAATATAATTATTGAGCCATGTATGAAGGAAATCTTGGGTATCAGGTGTTATTTCTGCAGATTATGATTGAGATGGCAGGAGAAAAGAGAGTCAATGCAACAATTACAGTTGTTAAGGACTCAGTGGTAAATGAGAAAACTAGTTTAAGAAAGGAAATGGAGTTTCCATGAACATGCAGAGATATAGGGAGTAACGTTTTTTTTATATGAATTCATAAATTGGTGGTGAAATTTTATGTTACGCATTTTTTTTCACCTAGTCTAATTGTGGCAGCTATGTAACTATTATTGCATTCTTACCAACTGCATACAAAAAATGGGGACATGCATACAAAAAGGGAATCGAGTTTTATCTTGAAGTGAAGTTGTGTTTTAAATGAGTCTAGCGAATTAATTGGTGTAGTGCGTTAGTCATGAAAGAGTGCTGATCATTTATTTTTAGTAATGTTATGGTTGGATTGAAATATATGTTTGTACATGGGTTTCTGTAAAAAGGAACAGAGAATTGTGAATCACCATGGAGAGTATTGGCTCTTTGACAACAAATTCATATTATTTCTTTGGTGTGAAGAAGTATTCGAATCTGCTACAGGGCATTGGTGGCTTATCCTTCTTGGCATGTTTAATATGGCATTGGATGTGTGGTGTTAATAAAGGAGGTAAGAGCAAATATACAAACATAAGAAGATTATTGCAAACTGGGAATGAAGAAAAAGGGGTTTGTGTAATTTCTGCTTGTTTTTGAAGTGCTGAAAGTATTTTGAAAATCTTATTGAATTTTTGTGTTTGAGTTGGTGTTCAAACTGAGGTTGGTGCTCTCAATCTAAGGTTGATGCCTCAGTTGATTGGAGGTGGTGCTTCGAAGAGGATTGGTGTTCTCTATGAGTTGGTGCTCACTTATGTAATCTGGGTTGGTGCCCATTGGGTTAATGAAAGCTATTGTATGTCATGAGTATTTACCTGTAAAGGTTTTCCACGAGAAATTTGGTGTTTGCATTTCTTATGGTTGCTTTCTTTGTGTTTTGTGTGGTTTCATGCATTTAAAAGTTTATAAATCTGAAATACTAATATTCTCTAACTCTAGTTCATGTTTAAAGTAGGACTCATATTTGCAACTCTAGTTCATACTTAATATGTTATCATTGATGTCAAAGGTTGATGATCAAGGTCAAATAAATCTTAGAGGATTACTCAAAGTAATAGAGATTTGGAATGAGCTGCCTGGTTGTCTGTTTGAGCTGCTTAGTTGCATGGTTGAGCTACTTGGTTACCTTCTTGAGTTGCTTGGTTGCATGCTTGAGCTGGTTGGTTGTTTGGTTGAGCTACTTGGGTGTTTGCTTGAGCTACTTGCTTGCGTGCTTGAGCTGTGTGGTTGTCTGCTTAAGCTGGCTGCTTGTCAACTTCACCTGCTTGTTGGCCAAGTCAAATTAATGTGCCATGTCATCAAATGAGTTTTCAAAAGAATAACCTCTATGGAATTGGAATCGGATTAATTCTTGGTGCGATAGTGCTTGGCGCTTTATTTGGAATAAATTCATTCATTTATTTCTCCTTTTATGGTGTGACAGCAGAGGCTTCATGTAATGCCTTGAATAAAAAAGGAATTGTTCTTTTTATAGTGCGTTGATTATTGATTGACTTGGCAGTATTATTACTTGAGACTCGATGAATGATAATTGTTTATTGTTGGATTCTTTTGAAGAGTCGTGGTTCATTGCTATGTGAAGCAGATGAGATGATATAATCATTGAGCCATGTAAGAGGGAAATCATGGGGATCAGGTGTCATTTCTGCAGATTATGATCAAGACGACAAGAGAAAAGAGAGTCAATGTAATAGTTATAGTTGTTAAGAACTAGGTGGTAAAAGAGAAAAGTAATTTAAAAGAGGAAATGGAGTTTCCATGAGCATGCAGAGATATAGGGACTCGACTTTTTTTTATGTGAATTCAGAAATTGGGTGTGAAATTTTATGTTTGGTGTTTTTTACAAGTATTCTAAGTGTGGCGGCTATGTAACTATTTTTGCATTCTTACCAATTGCATACAAAAAATGGAGACATGCATACAAAAAGGGAATTGAGTTTTATTTTGATGTAAAGGTGTGTTTTAAACGAGTCTAGTGTATTAATTGGTGTTGTGCATTAGTCATGAAAGAGTGTTGATCGTTTGTTTTTAGTGATGCTATGGTTGGATTGAAAAATATAGTTGTACGTGGGTTGCTACAAAAAGGAACACGGTATTGTGAATCACCGTGGAGAGTATTGGCTCTTTGACAACAAATTCATATCATTTATTTGGTGTGAAGAAGTGTTTGAATCTGCTACAGGGCGTTGGTGGCTTATCCTTCTTGGCATGTTTATTATGGCACTGGATGTGTGGTGTTAATAAAGGAGGTAAGAGCAGATATACACAGATAAGAATATTATTGCAGACTGGAAATTAAGAACAAAAGGGGGTTTGTGTAATTTTTGCTTGTTTTTGAAGTGTCGAAAGTATTCTGAAAAGTCTTATTGAGTTTTTGCATTTGAGTTGGTGCTCAAACTGACGTTGGTGCCTCAGTTGATCGAAGTTGGTGCTTCGAGGAGGGTTGGTGCTCTCAATCTGAGGTTGGTGCCTCAGCTGATCAGAGTTGGTGCTTCGAAGAGTGTTGATGTTAACTTATGTAATCTAGGTTGCTGCCCTTTTTGTTAATGAAAGCTATTGTATGTCGTGGATTTTTACCCGTAAGGGTTTTCGATGAGAAATTTGGTGTTTGCATTTTTTATGGTTGCTTTCTTTATGTTTTATGTGGTTTCATGCATTTAAAAGTTTATAAATCTAAAATACTGATTTAACCCCCCTCCCCCCACCCTGTGTGCTCTTCAATTGATATCAAAAGAAGGTCCCTTCAAAAAAAGAGTTTAAACTCTTGGAAATTGATCCTGATTACACACATGGGTTCTCATGAAGGTCTCGCTACAAATAGATCGCCCTTATTTGATGACTCCAACTACGCATTCTAGAGAATCCAAATGCATAGGTATATAATGTCTCTTGGTTTTGATATTTGGAAAAGTGTGGAGACTAGTTACACTATGCATACAGCTCCTCCAATGGATGTTGATGGGAAGAAGGTTTTTGAAAGTAATGCAAAAGCTATGAATGCTAATTAGAGATAATTTGTGAAATTTATGCATTGTGATACAGCTCATGCGATTTGGAACAAACTTCAAAACACATATGATGGAGATGTCAAGGTTAAGAAGGCAAAGCTTCAGACTCAAAAGACCTTTTGAAAGTCTTAGGCTGCAGGAAGAGGAAAATATTGTTGCTTAATTTCTGTGAGTAGATGAAGTTATTAACACTATTAAGGGTTTAGGAGAAAAATTTTGAGGAGTCCACTATAGTTCAGAAAATCTTAAGGTCTCTTCCTATGCACTTTGATGTCAAAGTTTCAGCAATTGAAGAGATGAAGGAACTCAATAAATTGATTGTTGATTGTTTGCCCGCTGGGGTAAACTTAGTATTGCACAGACATAGTACAAGAGATATAATAAACACAAAATATATTAGAGAATAATAAATACTTTCATTAATCATTCCAGATTGGCAAGTACATTTACATCATAATGATAATACCATAATATCTCCCGTGTCCATCCTCCGAGAGGCTATATAAACTACCCGAAGGGCCACAACCGAAACGTCGTGATGGAACTGTATAACCTCTGGGTCACTAACGACCGAGGCTAACATAATACTTTATTAATATAATAACCCGTACATCCAAATATCTCGACAACATCATCCCCCCCAAAAAACAAGTCGTCTCCGGCGACTTACAACAAAAGGGAGATGAAATACACTACATAGAATAAGAAAATCACTGAAGAAAAGGGGCTGAGGGTGTCCCTGAAAAAGCTGAAGTGCCGCCCTCCCCATCAATGCTGCTTCATAGTTGTTTTTCCATCACATCATATTCCTCCTGTGCCTACACCAAATTGGTCTCCAAAAAACATGTTTTAGCTGTAGCCTCCGCTAACACAATATTGTCTCCCTAGCCAATCTAACCTCGATAGCCACTTGTGTTGCCTTCTCTACTTCCAACTCCTGGGTACGCTGAGCCAAGTGTCGCTCTACTGCCTCCAACCGGGTGGTCAAGTCCTCCCGAGCTCTCTGTGCATCCACCAAGACAACCTCACGTCCAGTCAACACCTACTCCTCTGAGTGCCTCAAAGCGTAGTACCCCTCTCAAAAGGCTTGCTCCAGTGCTCTCACCACCTCCGGCATGCAGACACTCCATGCCTACAGCAGCTCCAAGTCTCATCAATTGATCACACTTTCCAAAGGCTGATAACTGAATAATTTCCTCCTGTCGTTTGCAATGCCCCAACTCACAATTGTGGTGTACCTCAAAAGGACGATGGGGGTCTAGGGGGCAACACCCCTAGCGAGGTTGAGGGGCACCTTCAAATCCACATAGAAGTCTATGGAACACACCATGTTTGTGATTTCCTTCTGATCCCATACTCTTTTCTGCAAACCGCTTATGTTTTCCTCACTACCTACTTATGTTCTTCCCTTCGGTACCATACGTTATTCACTATGAACTGTTTTGATTTGTCGTCGTTTTTTTTTTTTAGAGAACCTTATCTCGCAACACCCAGTCCTTGCCGTCTAGACCCTTCTTCTGTTTTAATACCATGCTGCTTATTGGCTCTCAGTCGTACGGTGCTTTGCTCTTAGTGTGCAAGTCGTACTGTCCAGCCCATACGGTCTCTATCGCCCTGTATACATAATTAATCTAGGCCATACGGACTTTTGCTTCACCTATGTATTCTTCTTCCCAGGCCGTATGATCGTTTTCGAAAACCTTCAAGTCGTATGGTAGCTGCAACCTTTTGGTCGTACGGACTTTCCTCTTGGCCGTACAGTATTCTTCTGTGGTATAAGTTGTGTGATCTTCAATACCGTACGGCATTTAGTTGTTTCCTCGCTTTTCTGCTATACGGTGACCACTTTGTGTTCATTCTCGCCATACGGTTTTGAATGTCCTACGGTTTCTTTGATGTTATTCCGCTTTGTACCATACAGTTTGGCGACAACCTGTTTTCTGTTCCACCATATAGTGGCCTGCAGGTTTTAATCGGCACCTTATTCCCTTTGCCATACAGTCATGTCACCGTATGGTGTTTTCAATATCCTACGTTCTTTTTTGCCGTGCGGCCGTACGACCGTACGGTGCTCTTTTTTTTTATCATTTCTTTTTTTTTAAAAAACTATTTTATTTTTTTTCTTTTTCTTTTTCTATTTCCACCGTACGGTCATGCATAGCCATACGGTTATTTTTTCAATTTACCGTCCGGATGCTTCTTTAGTCACCGACCGCTCGGGTTGCCTACTTGAGCGCTCGAGTCCATTTCCATCCTCTTCTCTCGGGTGCTTTGTCCCTTCTCTCGGGCCCATCTTCTCCGGGTAAGGTTTCAATTTGGACCCGTTGATGGCCTCATGTATCTCCAATTCATCGAGAGTCCACAACTTGACAACCCCGTCGTAGCCAACTTCCCGAAATTTTCCTAGCTTAATCTCATTCTTTAGAGTGTGCAACCGTTCCCTCAAGCTTTCCCTATCACCAAGTCTGTTTCCAATGGCGATCCAAAGGCTTCGAATCATAAATTCTACAGGGACCACGGTCTCTTGCCCATACATAAGAAGGAGAATAAAGACTTTGAAGGCTGTCATCTTCCACACAGGATTCCAATCGTTGCCGATAGGAATGATCTTAGGTTCCTCTTCCTTGCCCAAATTCATTGATTTGATAGACAGCTCCTTATTCTTCCTGGGGTTTTGCTCATCAAATTTATGCATCGAGACTTTGGTTACTTTTGCATCCCCTTCGTTGTAAACACCGTACTCGGAGGGAAATGTTTTCGACACCTCCTCAATACTTAGTACATTGCATGTTGGTCGGAAGAGTTCGGAATCCTCTATTTGCCAGTGGAAGAGACCGTTCAATGAATCTACATCATCCTCTGTGTATTCTCCCAATCTTAGCACGCCTTCACTATTCAGTTCCATTCTATTCCTTCGTCTCGTGGGTCTTTTTCCCCTTCGGATTCTGACCTTGAGGAAGAGGCAAGTTCCTCACTCACCAACTGGGTCCGGAGATCAATGGTAAATTTCCTGCCTCCACTCTCCATCGAGAGTGTATTCCGTTTCCAATTATGGTTTGCCTTTGCCGCCACTAGCCATCGTCTCCCGAGGATGGCATCATACCTCTTCTGCTTAAGTGGGATGACCATGAAGTCAAGTACAAATGGTTGTGCACCCACCGTAACTGGTTGTGCCATCAACGTTCCGAGGGGTTTAATCCCGTGCTGATCGGCATCTAGCAGATTAAATGTTGGTGGCCACAGGGTAGGCTTCCCTAATTTTTTCCATGTGTCCTCGAGTAGGACGTTTACTCCGAAACCGCCATCTATTATGGTGTTCGTTAGAATAGTGCCGAGAATGCCCATCTCCACCATGGCTGGGTGTCTGCCATTATTGACGGCTAGCAGCATTGGATCCGTTGCGGAGCCTCCAGGTATGGAAGTGTCTATGTGCTTCATGTTGGTTTGGCCGACCTTTTGTGCTCAGTAGGACTGTCCCCAAATGTGGCATGGTGTGTAGGAGGTCCTGGAGTTTCACAGGTACCTCTAGTTGGAGCATCTGTCGTACAATGTTCTGTTCCATGTCTATGTTGTAGAGTCCTGCTTCCAGCATCCTCTATTTCTCCGTACGGGGGTACCTGGCTTCCTTCGCTTGCCCTCAGGTAAGAGCCAATACCACTTCTTTTATCCTTACGTTTCCTTCAATATCCAGCAGGTTGGTCCCTATGCTAGACTTAGGACAATTGGCATCTTCATGGTCACCACAGCCGCACCACCGACACAGCTACTGAGGAGCGTCATTATTATTACACTCGCTTGCGTAACGACCCTATTGGTTGCATGCCCTACATTGAATCATTGGGCGTCCCTTCGCATCGTACTGGACCCTGTTACGAGTGGAATTATTATTGTTCCCTCGTCCACCTCGTCGATTGCCATGGTAACCCCCTGAAGATGCATTATTGTTTGGTTCTGTCGTTCCTGATGTGGATGGCTGCTCTTGTGTAAAGAGCACTTGCTGGTGTCGTGTCTTCATGTTATATGGGCATTCCTTTATGGAATGTCCCATAATCTGGCAGATGTCACAAAATGCCTTTTTGGGACAAGCACCCTTCGTGTGGCCACTTTCTTTACACTCCGTGCACCAGAGTTCGTCATCCTTACTCGTATTCCCCTTCATTGACTTAAATTATTTTAGCATTCTCTCCATGTCTTTCTGGAGTGCTGTGACTTTCTTTTTCGGTTGGTCGTCACTGCTGCTATCTTCTTCGGAAGTGTAGTCATCTGATGACGAGGATTTGTTCTTTTATGACGTTTTGTTCTCACTTTCCAAGTCCATGGCCCGGTTATATGCATTGTCGTAGGATGTCGGAGGTACTATTTTCATCTTTCGTCATAACTTGGAGTTCAAGCCCTCAACAAACCATCTCTTCTTTAAGCCATCTGCTGGTTGGCTTTCCATCTTCCCGACTAGCTCCTTTAGTCGGTGGCCATAAGCTCGTACGGTTTCCTTCTTACCTTGTTTCATTCCGTAGATTTCCGAAACTATCTCGTTGTCATCCCTATGAGTCGGAACTCCTCGAATCCCTTATTTAGTTCGTCCCACGTGGTTATCTTGGTTTTATCCAAGTCTGAGTACCAGTCAATGGCAACTCCTCTCAATGTGGCAGGGAATTGCTTCATCCATTCGTCCTGATCAGTAACCCCGTTGGCTAACCAAATGGTTTCGCACGTACGGCAATGTCCTGCTAGATCGTCCTTTCCGTCGTCATGAAATTTGGGCAATTTCTCTTTGTGTGTTGCCATGGTTATTTTTCTAGGTGCCGACTGTGTTTGCAGCACCAGTTGTGTTATAGGCTGGGATGGTACTGCCGGCATTGGTCCTCCGGAATTGTTCGGTACCGTACCACTTGATGTCCCCGAACTACTAGAACTGTCCAAGCCTGGTGGGCTATTGTGATCCCCATGCCCCTCTGTCACTTCGACATTCTTGGCGGTAGCGGTATCCTGAGGCTCCCTCCGTGCGGCTTCCTCTTCTTCCTTCCTTCGGGCTTCTCTTGCTTCCGTCCGTGGGGTTAAGGTTAAGAACCCGAACAAGCTCCTTGTTGCCTCCAGGTGGTCCTCGTCACTTTTTCCGGCCTCCCGATTAGATTCCTCCAGACGCTCGCCTTCACTTACTCCCTTTGGTATTCCTTCGGCATGTCTTCTGAATCTCTCCCTTCGCTCGGCTTGCTGCTGTGCGAGTACAGCTTGTCTGGTGGCTTGTTCCTCCTTGAGTTCCTTCTTTAAATTTTTATTTTTATTCAATTGATTAGGCATAAAGTCTATGCAATGATCCCATCCTCATTCGTCCTCACATTGATATTCTCCTCCAATGGTATTCCCATTCGTCCACTCATTCCGTCACTTGCCAAATTCGTTTGGCAACGGCGTCAGATGTTTGCCTGCTGGAGTAAACTTAGTACTGCACAGACATAGTACAAGAGACATAATAAACACAAAATATATTAGAGAATAACAAATACTTTCATTAATCATTCCAGATTGGCAAGTACATTTACATCATAATGATAATACCATAATATCTCCCGTGTCCATCCTTCGAGAGGGTATATAAACTACCCGAAGGGCCACGACCAAAACGTCGAGACGGAACTATCTAACCTCTCGGTCACTAACGACCGAGGTTAACATAATACTTTATTAATATAATAACCCATACATCCAAATATCCCGACAACATTGATGAGCTTCATGGTATTCTAACAGCCTATGAGATGGGAAGAAACTCTGATTTTTCAGCCAAAAAGGTGGCAGCCTTCAAAGTTTTGATGAAAGGAAAAGACAAGGAGTGTGATCTAGTGAAAGTTTTGATGAAGAGTCTAATTTTGAAGAGGCACATTTCCCGAGAAAACTGAAGAAAGGTATAAGTAAATATAAAGGCAAGCTGCCTTTCAAGAAATTTGACTGTAGTAAGGTAGGACACTCTGTAACTGAGTGTCCATATGCAAAAAGTGAGGCCAACAACAATGAAAAGAAGCTTAAGTCCAACGAGAAGTATAAGGGAAAAGAGAGAAACTTTCAAAAGTCCAAAAACAGTCTATATTTAAAGGAAAAAAGTAGTTTCTCTGATGTTAGTGATAACAAGCCTTTGAGTGAAGAAACATTGTTCATGGCCATAGAAGAAGTACATGATGAAGATCAAGAACATGAGGATCACGCTAAGTGTGTCAATGATTCCTACGCAACAATGAATTAGAATAAGTTGGATTTAAGAGAATATGATTGACTAATGCAAGATAGAGGGCTAAGAAGGCAGAAATGACAAGTTTCAACATACACAGACTGACTAAAAATACATAGTAACCTACAGGTAGTGATGAAGAAGTAGTAGATCTTGAAGAGGAGCTAATAAGTGCTTTTGTGAGCTCAAGAGACTTAGAAAAAAAAATCAGAACTTGAAGTTGCTGCTACAAGAAGAGAATGAGATGAATACTGAAAGATCCCGACTCAATTCTGCCCTGAATTCTTCAATTTGAGTGTTGACATTTTCACAAACATGTGTTATGCAATGTCACTGTGTTCTGATTTTTGAGTTTAATGCTTGGTTTTTTTATGCTTGTTTAAGAGGGTTTTCACATATGACAAATAAAGAAACGTTAACAATAATTTTGCATTCAAAAACAACAAATTTCCAACACCAAATATGTTTCCATTATCCTCATAACAATACTGATTACAAAGTTATCAGATCTGGAACAATTCCAAAATCCCTAAATTTCCTATCAAATGGCCAACACAAAATTGTACCAATATGACCACTTAGATGCAAATGAAAATACTAATTTGAAACAACTTATTTATTGATTTATTGGTACCACAAGCTACATAGAAACTGTACCAGACAAGTATGGAATAATTATGAAATTTTGAAGCCACAACTGCGCTGATTTTTCCTCTAATCTCTGATAATTCCCAGCTGTCTCAGTCAAATGGTTTGCAACACTGATTTTCCCCTGAGATATATGTCTGATCTGCACTTAAGCCTTGAAATTGCTCCACCTGAACCCTCACAGCTGGCTGTAGGTGACGTGAGAGCTGCCCCAGTCTATACGGCTGATGCCGGTATGTCTAGGGAGTCACTAAATCACTGATGAAGTCTAATCTGACAAGTCTGAAGCCCAATTTGCCTCCTTCCACTTCTGATCTGAAGAATTCCCTCCACAAACTGATCACAAACCTGATATAATACTCTTGTTTTGACATTAAATCACCTAGTAAGTCAAGGAAATGTCCAACTCACTATTTCTCAAGAATTTTCATTCTTGGGGAAGCAACATCAAGAACCAATTTCACAAGCCTTGGGGAATCGTCCAAGCTGATAGAAATCAAGGGTTTTCGACCTTAAACCTCTGCAACTATTGAAAACTCCAAACCTGAAGTTCTTCAATAACCTGTAAGTATAAATTCTCAGCGATAGATGTGCAAATGAGCTCCCAAAACACATTTATATCCAAACCTAGCCCTAATTTCGAATTAGGGTTTCATTTCCCCTTTTTATTAATAAAATAACTTTATTTTATTTTAATACTTTATTAAAAAGTGATAATAAAGTCACTTTTAATTATTTTATTATAAAGTGAATATAATATTACTTTTATTATTATTTTATTATAACCCAAACTTAGGAAATAAAAAATTATTTCCTTATTTATTAATAAATTGCAAACCGGGGCTCAAAACTGAATTCTATCTAAAGTTCTATAATCCCTAATGCTGACTGAGCCCTACAGGCAAACTGGAACCTAAACCGCACAAGAAGCCCCAAAGTGAGTCCCCTTATCAACCCGTTGGCCTACGGGAGCTCAAGTGATAGGTCAACCATCATCTCATCTCCTATCTCCTAGAAAGGGGACATTACAAATACCGTGATATCTCTACCTCTTGGAGAAGCAGAAAAACTGATAGTTGACTTGAAGGTTCATGTTCTACAAGTAAAGAAAATTGAAGAATAAGTTAGAAAATAGCTTAAGCTTAAGGAAGAAATTTGTGAAAGACTTGAAGCTCAAATTGTTTCAGTTAGAAAGTTAGATAAATCTTCGACACAACTGAATGATGACAAGATAAATAAATAAAAATTTATGTCCTTGGACAAGGTCATTGCCTCACAAAAATCATCTAAAGATAACGGTGGAGTTGGTCTTGAAGAAGGTCAAAGATTTATGACTACAAAAGAAGAACAGTAGAAGACAAATGTTGATAGCACAAAGGATTCAACATCAACAATCAGAAATAAAGCTTTCAAGAAACCTCCTATCTCAAGACAAGCATGTATGAATGGGTTTAATAACTCTTCTTTCATGGTTATTGTTTCTCTTGCAATTATTTTGGACACAAGGCCATCAACTATAAAAGGTTTGCAAAAAATGATTTCAGATTTATGAGTAGGAATTCTTTAGTGATGCAGGAGCATCTCGGGTTCTTGGCAATCCTGTATCACCAAAAACATGTTAGAGTTGTTAGATGTGCTCGGTAGCTGCTTTTGGGCTCTCGGTGATGTATTCTTGTTTCCACTGACGGGGCTCGGTTGCTGCTCAGTTCCTTCGTTCACCGAGTTGCCTCGGTTGCTTCTTGTTCCTTCGTTCACTAAGTTGGCTCGGTTGCTTCTTGTTCGGTCATTCACCGAGTTGGTTTTCTATTGCTTGGTAATCTTGCTCACCGAGTGGTTTATTTTTTATTTCTGTTGAGGCTGACTTGTGCATTAGATTTTGGTCGCGGAATTAATGATGGCATCGTTCATTGGGAAGAGCGTGGACCTAAATTTGGGTCGTCACATTTCCCCAATGTTGGATCTTAAGGTCGACTTGTTTCGGTAGCCTCTTATATAAATAGAATAGTATGTTGTAGATTTAGGCATCAGTTTTGGAGATCAGTTTTCATAGAAGATAGAATATGAAGGTTGGCAGTTCCCTCGCATGTTTGAGGACTATTTGTAATTGAATTCTGATATTGTTGGCTGCAACCGAGAAGGCCTTACAGCCCGGCATGTATGAAATTTTTCTGATAAATAATATATGAATCCTCTGCATTCTCTCCCTCCCTGTTTTGTGTATTTGCTTCCGTGTGTTGATTTCGTAGGAGGTTGGTATTCGGGTGAGCCCTTGGCCCCGTCTCCTTCCCTCTCTGCGTTAGGTGGTATCAGAGCGAGGTGAGATCTAGAGGTTCTTTCTTGTAAGCCCTAGTTGATATTTGTTGTAGGGTGGCAAATTGCGATCTGACTTGCAATTGCAGAGAGTTTCAAGATGATTCGTGGGAGGCATGATGCAGACCCAGGCTTGGCGGATATGCTAAGGCAAATTGCTGCTAGGTTAGAAGTTGTCGAGACAACCCAATGCTAAGGAAGACATCTTGATGATGTTAGTGATGAAGAAGTTGAAGATGAACAAGGTGAAGCAGAACCTGCACCTGTGATGCATCAAAGCAAAGAAAGACTTTTGAAGATTTCACAAATTTGAAGTCTACACCACACTTCAATCCTCCTAAATACAGTGGAAGGCTGGATTCAAATGAGTTGATGGATTGGATAATCGAGATGGAAAAATATTTCAGAGGAAAAAAAGGTGAAAATTGCAAGTACAAAATTGAAAAGTCACGCATCCTTGTAGTGGGAGCATCTACAATTGGACAGAAAGATGAAAGGCAAAGTCAAAATCAAGGTATGGAATAAGATGGTGAATAAATTGAAAGGAAAGTTTCTACCTTGTGATTATCAAATTAACCTAGTTAGGAGAATGCAAAGTTTGAAGCAAAAAGATAGCTCGGTAAAAGATTATACTAAGGATGAGGTAGAAAGAATTGCTAGAAACCTGAATGGGTTAAGAGTTTCTATTCAAGAGGAAATCAGTTTGGTTAAATTGGAAAGTATTGAAGAAGCTTATCAGTTTTCCCTGAAAGCTGAGGAGAAATTGAACAAAAGACATGAGCAAAGACAAAGAGGAAGAGGTGGTAGATTACCTAGAGGAAGAGGTAGATCTTATGGTGAAAACAGTAGATCTGATCAAGACAAAACATGTCAGGATAAAGTCAAGACCGAGTGGAAAGGTGAAAATTCTTCTAGAGGAAGAGGCAGTAACTACAGAGGTGGCTATAGCAAAGGTAGATTCCAAGGAAATTGTTACAATTGTGGAGAAGGACACATGCAAGAAAGAAGGTCAGTAGTAGTAGAAATGCCTTGGTGCAAGAAGACTCACTAAATGAACCAGAGAAGGAAAATAACCTGATGGTCAAAAGAGCATTATGGAGTGAAAGTAATAAGGAAGATCTAGTAAGGAAGAGTTTGTTCAAGACCAGATGCAAAGTTGTTGATAAAGTGTGGAAGGTAATCATTAACAGTGGAAGCTCAGAGAATCTGGCATCTAAGGAAATGGTTGCAAATTTGCAGTTGGAAAGGTTGAAACACCCAAATCCCTATCAAATTTCATGGATCAAAAATGAGCATACACTATTGGTAAGTGAACAATGTTATGTGAATTTGAAAATTGGCAAGTACTACGATAAGGTGTTGTGTGATATCATGTCTATGGACTATTGTCATATTTTGTTGGGTAAACCTTGGCAATATGATAGACATGCTATATATGATGGGAGATTGCATAAATATACTATTTGGGCTGATGGCAGAAGACAAATCTTGTTACCTTTGATTGAAGAATCTATTGGTGATGTTTGTACATCTGTGAAATTTTGTTTGATGGAAGGAAGAAAGTTTGTTAAGGATTTGAAGAAGAATGATGTATGTTTTGTTGTGATTCCTAACAAACTGAGTGAGAAGACCGTAGATAGTGTCCCTAAAGAGGTTGATAAGATACTCACCGAGTACATAGAGATCATTTCCGATAATTTACCTGAAAGTTTACCACCGAAGAGAAGCATTGATCATTGTATGGATTTGATTCCTAAAGCTAGTTTACCGAATAAAGCACCACATCGATTGACACCTACCAAGAATGAGGAACTTAATCGACAAATCCAAGAATTGTTACAGAAAGGTTTGATTCGAGAAAGTTTGAGTCCATGTGTAGTACCAGTTGTATTAGCACCTAAGAAGAATGGAGTGGTGAATGTGTATTGATTCCAAAGCAATCAACAAGATAATAGTGGAATATCAATTTCCTATACCGAGAATGGATGACATAATGGATAGTTTGAGTGGAGCAAAGTATTTTACTAAAATTGATTTGAAAAGTGGATATCATCAGATCAGAATCAAAGAAGGTGATTAATGGAAGACTGCTTTCAAGACAAGAGTGAAAAACCGAAAAATACTGAGAAGGGGGGGGGGGGGGGGTGAATCAGTATTTAAAGCAACTTAAACAAAAATCAACATCAGAGAATGCAATCACAAGTTGAAGAGGCAAGACACAGATTTTTCTCTCGTGGAAAACCCAAGATGGGTAAAAAACCACAGCACTACTAATCTCAAAATTGGGCAACCACCCTTTACAACCAAGAGCTACAACTCTTCCTTAATCTGACCACAAAACAGGCTTCGACCTGTCCTCAAAGGCTACAACCTTTGCTGTAAGGATGAGGTAGAATAACAAAAGTAAACTTCCAAAGAAAAAATATGTCACTGCTTGAAGTAGCAAGGACCCACTGAAAAACTAAACCCTTTTATCTGTGTTGGGAGTTGAGGATCTTTTAGAGATTCTTGGTGTGAGCCCAAGAGGCTTTGAAGAATTTGAAGTCCTCCCCTTTAATAGATCACTGTAAGCTACAATCTCAGAGAATTTCTATTCACCATTTTTACTTAAGCAAATTCCTTGTTCAAAAGTAATCGCATATGCTGCAACAACCTTCTTTCAAAAACGTGATTTCCAAATAGATACACACTCCTTTCCCATAGTCTCAGCTCCACTTTTTGACACACCCGTATGTATTTTTTAATAACCCCCCAAAAATACTTAATCAAACACCTTTTTTCTTTCTCACCGCTCACAACACTGACATGCGTTTTTTTTTTATCTCTTGCCAACGTTCTTCAAAATACGTTTGTCTGTTTAAGATTCACGACAGCTAGGAGAAACTTATTGCATCGCGTTTTTGAGCGAGATACTATCTTTTCATATTATCATGCACAACATTCATTCAAAACGGTGACCATGCCATGTTCAAAACAATTATGTTTCCCATATTATGTGCGACCTTCACACCGCACCCAACAAAAAACTTCGTGTGTATATTCTTCAACGCAGAGCCACGTTTTTTCATACGTTTTGAACTCATATCCTTTTTGCACACAATGGACACATGGCTCACCCAATCTAATGACTCCCAGCCGCTATTATATTCTTTTATATAGATGCTGCTTTAGAAGATGTGTTTTTCTTAAAAAAAACTTGTTTGTATGATGGGAGCACGACCAATGTCTTTTTGCAAACAGTCACCGATATTAAGGAACAAGACACAACCGAACACGGTGGTTTCAATACGAGAATAAGGCCAGTAAAAACGGTCTTAAATTCTGTTGAGAATAATGATTTAAAAGCCTCAGGAAACACCCACCGAAACATGCATTACCACTTGCAATGGAAAACTGTTTAGAAACAACTCTAGCATATGTTGATCATCACAGTGTAAGAGGTAATGATAGCAGTATTAACCAATACAGTGAGCCTACAGAAGAAAGCAGGCACATCCACTATGCGTTACAAGTTGTTACAAATGCAACAAATGGGCACCAAACCAAACCACAACATTACAATTCGCAGACTAAATTTATATGCCACTTGTGCAAGTTTTGAAGCAGCAGACAAGATCGAACCAGGTTGCATGTGACTTTATAACCTGGATCGAACACAAGCTAGATTTGAGCCAGCTGGTACGAGACAGAGTTGACAAACAAAACACATCGAATGAACTTAACAATCTCCCCCTTTTTGTCATTGATGGCAATTTCCAGCAAACATATAAGAACATATCTAAACTCCCCCCTGAAGGTGTGAACTAGCTGAAACAACCCCCCATGAAGAGCTACTCCCCCTTTAACATCAATGACCATGGAACTAAAATATACCTCAAAAGATATATCATTGAAGCACGCCCCTGAAAACATACCATTTAGTGAGGTAGTAGAACACCAAGCTTGCTTCAAAGATACTCAAAGCGATCTCAAGGTAATGGTTTCATGAAAACATCAGCAACTTGTTCCTTTGAACAAATATATGTCAGCTTAACCATATTGTTAGCAACTTGCTCTTTCAGATAGTGATACTTAATTCGAATGTGTTTGGTGCGGGAGTGCATTACTGGATTTCTAGAGATATCAATGGCACTCATATTGTCACAAAAAATGCATATAGGATCATTAAACTCAAGCTTGTAATCACATAAAGTGTTCTTCATCCAAATTACCTGAGTGCAACAAGAAACTGTTGCTATGTATTCAACTTCAGCAGTAGCGAAGGATGTACAAGACTGTTTCTTGCTAAGCCATGAGACCAAACAGCCACCTAAGAAGAAGGCACATCCACTGGTGCTTTTCTTATCATCCACTGAGCCACCCCAATCTGCATCTATATAGGTTGTAAGATGGAAATTAGAACTCTTGGGAAACCAAAGACCATACTCAACAGTGCCTTTCAAATACTTAAAAATCCTCTTCACAGCATGAACATGTGTTTGCTTGGGTGATGCTTGAAATCTTGCAACATAACCAACAGCCTGCATAATATATGGTCTAGTGGTTGTAACAAATAGGAAACTTCCTACCATGGATTTGTAGAAGGTTTGAGCAACGGAAGGGGATATATCATCCTTACTTAATTTACATCCGGTTTCTATAAGAGTGCTAACCGGATTGCAATCTTCCATTTTAAATCTTTTAAGCAGTCCTCTAACATACTTAGCTTGGGAAATGAAAACACCTTCAGCAGATTGATTAATTTGCAGCCCAAGAAAGTAAGTCAACTCACCCATCATAGACATTTCGAATTCATCTTTCATGCAATCAGCAAATTTCTTGGTCATTTTGACATTATCACTACCAAAAAATTAGATCATCAACATAAACCACAACAATGAGAATGTTGTTACCTTCTTCCATGACATATAAATTGTTGTCAACATATCCCTTTTTGAAACCTTGCTGCTGTAAATAGTTATCCAACCTGTCATACCAAGCTTGGAGCTTGTTTGAGCCCATAAAGCGCCTTTTTCAGCTTGCAAACATAATCCAAGTTGTTAGTTATAAGACTTTCTGGTTGTTCAACATATATCTCTTCAGTCAAATCCCCATTTAGAAAGGCAGATTTGATATCCATTTGAAATACATTAAAACCTTTGAAAGAAGAAAAAGCAAGAAATATTTTAATTGCTTCTAATCTAGCAATGGGTGCAAAGGTCTCACCAAAGTCAACACCCTCAATTTGAGAATACCCTTTGCCAACTAAACAGGCCTTGTTTCTAATAATCTCTTTCTTCATTTACCTTATTGCGAAACACCCATTTAGTACCAATTACATTCTTGTCAGTGGGTCTAGGCACAAGTTCCTAAGTGTTGCTTTTTTTAATTTGCTCTAACTCTTCTTTCATAGCAGCAACCCAATGCTCATCTACTGTTGCCTCTTCAAAACATTTAGGCTCAATCATAGAAATAAGTGAAAAATTATCATCCTCAAAATAATTAATATCTCTCTTAGCATGCTTAGTTCTCCTTTCAGCTATAACTTGATCAAGTGGATTATTCTTTTGGACAAATTTAGGAGTTTCGAAAGAAGAAACATCATGGTCACCTTGTGAATCATGCTCGAAATGTGCATGTGAGATTTCAGCTTCATTTGAGGAAGAGCCTTTACTCCCATGAGCAGATTGAGATTTCTCTTTATCATTTTCACCATCTTTGTTGGCTGTTACAGCTTGTGTGAGAGGAGGAGAAGGAGGTACAGCAGTGCTGGTTTGAGTTTTTCCTTCTTCAATGCTGTCCACATGCTCACTGAACTCATTAGTAATCTCATGAATTTTTACATTAGCACTTTCTACCAATTTATGTAGCCTCTTATTGTAGCACTTGAAAAATTCTCTCGTCGGCTCTAGAATCAAATTTGCTCAAGTTATCTTCATCCCTTCTAATATAACATGGACTTCCAAAAATTTTGAAGTATTTGACTGTAGCTGGGTTACCTTTCCAAAGTTCATATGGAGTCTTGTTGAACTTGGGCCTCAACAAAGTCCTATTTTGAATGTAGACTGCAATGTGGACAGCTTCTCTCCAAAAAATATATTTTACGTTTCTTTCATTCATCAAACAACGAGCCATTTCTTGAACTGTTTTGTTCTTTCTTTCCACAACACCATTTTGTTGTGGAGTTCTAGGGGCTAAAACTTGTCTTTTAATTCCATGCTACTCACAAAACTTCATAAAATCATTTAAGGTGAATTCTCCTCCATTATCAGAGTGCAAGCATTTAATTTTCAGATCCATTTCATTTTCAACCAAAGTCTTAAAAATCTTAAATTTATCCAAGGCTTCTGATTTTTTTTTTAGAAAAGTAACCCAAGTCATGTGAGAAAAATCATCAATTAGAAGCATGAAATATTTTTCACCTTGAAGACTTGTTGTCCTAGTTGGTCCACAAAGATCCGTGTGAGCTAACTCAAGTGGTCTGCTGTTGAAATGATCTTTTGGTTTGAAGGAAGCTCTTGTCTACTTTCCTTCTTGGCAATTCTTGCAAACAACATCAGTTGGTTTCTCTAACTTTGGCATGTCTCTAATTGCTTCCCTTTTACTAATTTTGATAAGATTATCAAAATTTATATGCCCAAAACGCTTATGCCAAAACCAAGCATCCTCCACCTTGCTTAAACAACAAGTTTCATCATTAGAGTCATCAAGAATATAAAGATTGTTTGCTGCTCTAGTTGCCTTAGCTATGACATCATTTCCCTTTTTAATGATACAAGAATTTGAATCAGAGCTGAGATCATATCCTTGATCACATAGTTGGCTTACACTTAAGAGATTGTGTTTCAAACCTTCAACATAAAGCACATTCTCAACAATGGTTTCATCATTATTTAGTAAGAGAGTACCTATGCCAGCAACCTTGGCGGAAGAACTACCACCAAATCATAACTTTCCACCTTTCATTTTCTTGAGAGTGTGAAATTTACTTAAGTCACCTGTCATGTGTCTTGAGCAGCAACTATCAACATACCATATGTCCTTCTCATTACTGGCTAGAAGAGTTGTTTGAACTATGAGAGCTTTGAGAGGTATATCTTGAACCTTTCTTCTCCAGACTTTAGCAACCTTTATCTTTCTTTTTGGGTCAACATTGTAAGAAAAATCTGCACTATAGCTGTTACAAAACCTTAAAGTATGGCCAAACTTGTTACAGTTGTAACAAATTAAATTGTACTTCTTAAAGACATTTCTTTCAAGCTGAAAATAATTCTTTATGGGAGCAGCTCTACAATCCACAGCTTTATGTTCAAAGTAATTGCATGAAAAACAGTAACCATAGAAGAAAGGTTTGTTCACCTTGTTTCACACAGACTGACCACTTCCTTGTGATGAAGAGTTTTGTTCACATTGCATGCCAACTCCTCTCTTGTCTGTGGTAGGTCTTTGAGAGCTGAGAACATCATCCAAGGATACACTGCCAATTTTAGTAGACACTTCTTCACTTGAAAGCATGGAGGATTTACCAATATTTCAAAGAGCAACAATTTCAGCTTCTAGCTTGCTAATGTTTTCCTCTTTTAGCTGAATCTGATTTTCAAGATTCTCATGTATCTTCTTTGCCTCCTCATTCAAGATTTTATAATCAATCAATTGCTTTTCAGCCTCTTTAAGGGCCATTGCAATTTTTAGTTTTTCTTCGCTTTCAACTTGTAGAATATCCACAAAATTTTGATTCTTCTTTTTCAGCTTCTTGATCTCAGCCAATGCTGCAATTAATTCAAGTTCTAGGTCCACTTCATCATCTTCCATATCATCATTTTCCTCTGAGCTTAAATCATCCACAGCTATCAACATAACTTCATCTATTTGACGATCACCTTCACTGCTGGAAGTATCATCGCTGCCATCCTTTGAAAACAATACCTTTTTGCCCTTCTCAAATTTTAAATTTCTCTTCGAAAATCTCCTAGTCTTCCTAGATTTGAAGTCTTTTTCATCTTCGTTGTCATCATCTTTCACAAAGGGGCACTTTGAAGCAAAGTGACCGAGTTTCCCACAATTGAAGCACTTCAAACCGAGTTTGCTTTTGCTTTTGTTAAGACCCTTTTTCAATTTTCTAACAAGGTATGCAATTTCCTCATTAGAATCTTCATCTGAGCTTTCACTGTGTCTTTTCTCCTTGTCTTTATTCCTTTTAGAAGCCTTGAATGCTGATTCATTTTTGGAAGTCCCTTCAACAGTGGTCCTCATCTCATAGGCAGTTAGAATACTATGCAATTTGTCTACTGTAAGAGTATCCAAATCAGACATTTCTTCAACAGCTGAAACCTTAGCATCAAGCCTCATGGGAAGAGAACGAAGAATTTTTTGAACTACTGTTTTCTCTTCTACGTTTTCTCCCAGACCTTTTAGAGCATTGACAACCTCATCAACATGAAGAAAATAAGAAGCAATGTTCTCATCTTCCTTTATACGAAAACTCTCAAAAACAGCCCAATGAGTTTGAACTTTTGCCTTCCTTACTTTGTCATCACAATGATAGGCATTATGCAGTTTATCCCAAACTTCCTTTGTTGTAGTACAATGCATAACTTTTACAAATTCTGGTTCAATTAGGCCACATAGAATAGCATATTGGCATTCTTACTTTTACCATTTTTACTTAAGCAAATTCTTTGTTCAAAAGTAATCGTATATGTTGCAACAGCATTCTTTCAAAAACGTGATTTCCAGATAGATACACACTCCTTTCCCACGGTCTCAGCTCCACTTTTTGACACACCTGCATGTATTTTTTAAAAACCCCCAAAAAATACTTGATCGAACACCTTTTTTCTTTCTCACCACTCACAACATTGACATACATTTTTTTTTTTAATCTCTTGCCAACGTTCTTCAGAATTAGTTTGTCCTTTTAAGAAACACGACAGCTGGGAGAAACTTATTGCATCGCGTTTTTGAGTCGGGATACTATCTTTTCATATTATCACGCACAACACTCATTCAAAACAACGACCATGCCATGTTCAATACAATTACGTTTCCCGTATTATCTGCAACCTTCACACCGCACCCAACAAAAAACTTCGTGTGTATATTCTTCAACGCAGAGCCACGTTTTTCATACGTTTTGAACTCATATCCTTTTTGCACACAGTGGACACATGGCTCACCCAATCGAATGACTCCCAGCCACTATTATATTCTTTTATATAGATGCGCTGCTTCAGAAGATGCGTTTTTCTTTAAAAAACTTGTTTGTATGATGGGAGCACGACCCGTGTCTTTTTGCAAACAGTCACCGATATTAAGTAACAAGACAACCAAATACGATGGTTTCAATACAAGAATAAGGCCAATAAAAATCATCTTAAATTCTGTTGAGAGTAATGATTTAAAAGCCTCAGGTAACACGCACTGAAACATGCATTGCCACTTGCAATAGAAAAACTGTTTAGAAACGGCTCCAACATACGTTGATCATCACAGTGTAAGAGGTAATGATAGCAGTATTAACCAATACGATGAGCCTACAGCAAAAAGCGAGCACATCCACTATGCATTACAAGTTGTTACAAATGCAACACATGGGCACCAAACCAAACCACAACATTACAATTCGTAGGCTAAATTTATATGCCACTTGTGCAAGTTTTGAAGCAGTAGACAAGATCGAACCAGGTTGCATGTGACTTTATAAACTGGATCGAACACAAGCTAGATTTGAGCCAGCTCATACGAGACAGAGTTGACAAACTAAACACATCGAATGACAAAAACTTAACAAAGAAAAGGTTTGTATGAGTGGTTGGTTATGCCTTTTGGTTTAACTAATGCACCGAGTACTTTTATGAGATTGATGAATGAGGTTTTGAAAAAATTCTTGGGTAAATTTGTGATTGTAAGTCTAGATGACATTCTGAAAGTCAGTAAGACCAGAGAAGAACATTTGTTGCACATTAAACAGGTATTGCAAAGATTTAAAGAAGAAAAGTTGCTGATTAATTTGAAGAAGTGTTCCTTCATGAAAGAGGAGATTGTATACTTGGGATTTGTGATTTCAGTTGATGGTTTGAAGATGGATCCTGAGAGGGTTGAAGCTATTTTGAATTGGCCTACTCCTAAAAATGCTAGTGAAGTAAGATCATTTCATGGTTTAGCAAGTTTTTACCAAAAGTTCATCAAAAATTTAAGTGCAATTTGTAATGCTATGACCGAGACTATGAGAGGAGATAAAAGAGAATTCAAGTGGACACATGGAGCTAATAAAAGTTTTGAGACTTTGAAGCAGAAGCTTGTTGAATTGCCTGTGTTACCTTTACCTGATTTCAATAAGGTATTCCAAGTTGAAAGTGATGCAAGTGGTAGTGCAATAGGAGCTGTTTTGAGTCAAGAAGGTAAACTTGTTGCTTTCTTTAGTGAAAAATTGAATGATGCTAAAAGGAAATATTGTGTATGATCAAGAGTTTTATGCTATTGTTCAAGCCCTAAAGAAATGGAGACATTATTTAATACCAAGTGAATTTGTGTTATATACTGATCATAAAGCTTTACAGTATTTGGGTAGTCAGAATAAGTTGAATCAGAGACATGAAATGGGTTGAGTATTTGCAAATATATACATTTGTGATAAAACATAAGAGTGGAGTCACTAACCGAGTTGCTAATGCATTGAATAGAAGATCTTTGATGACTAAAATGATAATTGAAGTTCTTGGTTTTGATGACATGAAGGATTTGTATGAAACTAACTCTGATTTTTCTGAGTCGCGGAGAAAGTGCAGAGCACCTATTCAAGATCAACCAAGTACTAAATGGGAAAACTATTTCATTCAAGAAGGTATGTTGTTTAAAGGTATTCAGTTGTGTATACCAAGAGGATCAATGAGAACTAATTTGATAAAGGAGAAACATAGTAGTGATTTGGCTGGACATTTTGGCATTGATAAAACATTGAATTTGCTTAAGGAGAAATACTTTTGGCCACATTTGTATAAGGATGTTCAAAACTTTGTGAGAAGTTGTGGAGTTTGTCAAGTTGCAAAGGGAATAAGTCAGAATACTAGATTGTATACACCGATTTCGATTCCTGAGAAACCTTGGGTTGATATCAGTATGGATTTTGTTCTTGGTTTACCGAAGACAGCAAGAGGTGATGATTTTATATTTGTGGTTGTGGATAGATTTTCTAAAATGACACATTTCATACCCTGTAGAAAAACATCACATACAGTGCATATAGCAGATCTTTTCTTTAAGGAGATTGTCAGATTGCATGGATTACCGAGGAGTATCATCTCTGACCGTGACAGTAAGCTTGGTGGCTATTTCTAGAAGACTCTATGAAAAAAGTTGGGTATAGAGTTGAGGTATAGTTCTACATTTCATCCACAAACTAATGGACAGACAGAGGTTGTAAATAGAAGTTTAGGTAATCTGTTGAGATGCTTAGTTGGAGACAAACTGAGTAATTGGGATTCTATGTTGGCACAAGCAGAGTTTGCATACAATAATTCAGTGAATAGGAGTACTGGAAAAACACCTGTTGAGATTGTCAATGGCACACAATCGAGAGGTATATCAAATTTGAAGAACATTGCTAGTGATGAGAAGAGAAGTGTTGAAGGAGAAGAATTTGCTAAGTTCACGAAGACATTGCATGAGGAAGTGAAACATAAGTTGGAACATAGTAATCAGAAATACAAGGACAGAGCAGATAGATCAAGAAGACATAAGATTTTTGTAGTTGGAGATGAAATAATGGTTCATTTGAAAAGAGGCAGATTTCCTGTTGGAACCTATGGAAAATTGAAGATGAAGAAATTTGGTCCCTACAAGGTATTGAGGAAGTTTTACAGTGGAAATGCTTATGAGATTGAGTTACCTAATGACATGGACATATCACCTATATTCAACATTGCAGATTTGTATTAGTATCATGAATCTGATGAAGAAATGACAATACCGAATGATTATCCTAAGAAGCAAGCAGAAGAAGTTAAGCAGGTATTGGAACAAAGAATTGGCAGAAGCACAAGAGGAAGAGAGTACACAGAGTATCTAGTAAAATGGAAGAACAGACCGATTGAAGACAGTTCATGGATTTCACAATCTGAGTTGGATTCAGCTCGAGTTGTACCTGTTGCATGATTTCGAGAATCATTTCAAAATAACCCCAGGTGTCTGATGCAGGAGCATCTCAGGTTCTTGGCAATCTTGTATCACCAAAAACATGTTAGAGTTGTTAGATGTGCTCAATAGCTGCTTTTGGGCTCTCGGTGATGTATTCCTGTTTCCACCGATGGGGCTCGGTTCCTTGGTTCACCGAGTTGGCTCAGTTGCTTCTTGTTCCTTCGTTCACCGAGTTGACTCGATTGCTTCTTGTTCGGTCGTTCACCGAGTTGGTTTTTCGTTGCTTGATAATCTTGCTCACCAAGTGGTTTATTTTGGATTTCTGTTGAGGCCGACTTGTACATTAGATTTTGGTCGCGGAATTAATGATGGCATCGTTCATTGGGAAGCATGTGGACCTAAATCTAGGTCGTTCCTTTTCCCCAATGTTGGATCTTAAGGCCGACTTGTTTCGGTAGCCTCTTGTATAAATAGAATAGTATGTTGTAGATTTAGGCATCAGTTTCGAAGATCAATTTTCATAGAAGATAGAATATGAAGGTTGGCAATTCCCTTGCATGTTTGAGGACTGTTTGTAATTGAATTCTGATACTGTTGGCCACAACCAGGAAGGCCTTACAGCCTGGCATGTATGAAGTTTTTCTATGTTGAATAATATATGAAGTTTTCTACATTTTCTCTCTCCCTGTTTTGTGTACTTTGCTTCCGTGCATTGATTTTGTAGGAGGTTGGTATTCGGGTGTACCCTAGGCCCCGTTTTCCATACCTTCCCTATGTCATTTAGCTCCTCCAAGGAACTATAATGCTGTATGCTATAAATGTAATAATTTTGATCACAATGCAAAAGTTTGCAAAAGTGGTATGGCATATTTCTCTAACCAGAACAAGAAGGTTGAAAAAGAGGGCAAAGCAAAGGAGGTTGCTAAGGTTTGGAAGAAAAAGGAGAAAGAAGAGTTAGTGGAATCTCTAATTGTGCAAACAGCCTCTCTTGCACGAAATGGAAAAGACATATTGTATATTGACAGTGGTTGTTCTAGGCATGCGACTAGAGAAAAGAGCAAGTTTATCATTTCAAAAGCACTAATGGAGATAAGGTAAGATTTGCTGCTAATGCATTTGCAAAAATCACAGGCAATAGTACACTTGTTTTGAATGATGGTGAGACAAAAGCTGAGAATGTCTTATATATAGAAGGTCTGAAACACAGGCCCGTTTATGGGTCAGCTTCAGTTAATCCAATTTCTTCGAAGGAAAGAATAATTGAGTGGTTAAAACTAGAGCTTGGATGGTTGAAGGTCAATTTTGATGGTGCTTCGCGGGGGGATCTAGGGCCTTCTGGGGCAGCGTTTGTGGCACAAGATCATGATGGAAACATTGTTGCTTTAGGAACCAAAAAATTACAAGATGGATCGAATAATATGGTTGAGACTCAAAAACGGCTTGGCATGCGGTGAATATGGTAAAATGTCTGGCTGCATAGAAATCCACCTAGAGGGAGATTCCCAAATCATCACTAACGTCCTAATAATGGGTGAAGCCAATGCTTGGACCGTAAACAAATTTATAAAGCCCATTATTAATATCCTTAACTCTTAAAGAATTTAAAATCACCAATATTATGCACACGGGGAATGAGTTGGCGGACTTGCTTTCAAAATGGGCAGTTGATTTTAAGGGAAACAAATTGGGAGGCGTGTAGAAGATTTTTTAGATCCGGCATTGATGGGGGCTTCTCCCTATACGCCACCATGTTTTTAGCTAAGTGTTTATTCCTCATTCCTTCGTTTGGTCCCGAGGATGATTACGATGAAGTGTAATGATATGCGGGAGAACGTTCTAGACATTACTATCCATCTTTTTAAGCTTGCACTCCCTAGTAGGCTTTGGCTTTATTTCTCTCTGTGTTTGAAGTGGATGGAGGAAATAGAATTATTGAAGATGGAGATAAACTTTACAATTGTCACTGAAAGGCAATAGTTGGCCTTTTTAGGGCATATTTCAGAAAAGTGGCTCAATGGTGTTTTTAAAATCCATGAGTCGATTTTCCTATAAATCATGGATTTAATTTTGGGCGAAGAATCTATGAATTTTGAGCACCGGTACCAAGTTAATGAGGACATCGTTGCCATGTTTCTTGCCTGGGTTTTGGAACTTGGTATGGTTGAAGAAGCAATGTGGGAGATGAGACAATGTGTGGATGAAGAATGGCTCCTCGACTTGATAGCCACGGTTGCTATGGCAGTACCTGGTAAAGGTTTCATTGCGAAGGTGGGTGACTAGTGTAACTACAAAGGCAATGAAGGGAATTTACACCCATTCATAGTGTGGAGTGCGAAAACAGATGTAGAAGAATGAAAGGTGGAAGTGGGCATTGGTTGGTTTGCTTTGAAGGATTTCCTTCATGAACATGAAGAATTGGCTCATGTGGAGAGATAGTTAAGTGTCAAGAAAGGACAAGCCTTTGTGCTTGAAGACTACTGGTGCAATGGCCCAATCTACCCTCATCAAAACAAGAAAATCCTGGCTGAGGGGTAAATTATCTTTATTTCCTTCCTATCTTTTTATGATTTTTTCTTTGATTACAAGGTAGTCAAATGACAGAAATGTTGAATTTTGATGTAATATGTATATGTTTAAAGTATACTAGGACTATGTAAAGTTTTTTGTTTAGAATGTGTTTTTTGTCTCCTTCTCATGTATGATCTCTTGGATTCTGCTCCTAAGAATTTGTTAATATGATCTCAATTTGCAGTTCGGGGTCTAGGTTATGTTAATGTTTAGTAGCTAGATCGGATTCTAGCTCTCATTATTTTAATTAGGAAAATTAAAATAATGAATTAATTAAGGATTAATTATTTATTTTTGGAGAAATAAATAAATAACTTATTATTTAATTAGGAGAATTAAATAATGTATTGAATTGGGAGATTATGTATTTAATCTAGAAATTAAATATATATATTGGAGAATTAATATTATTTATGGATTGATTATTTATTTAATTAGGAAAATTAAATAAATAATTGTGAGTTAAATTATTAAGTTATATCTTTAATTTAACTTAATATATATCGGGCTATTGTATTTATAAATACAATAAAACAAAAGATTAAAGGCTGGGCACAAATTTGTAATTTTATTATGGTGCCAAAATTATAAATTCAAGGTCGGCCTCTTGCATTTGTTATTTCCTCATATAATGAGGACTTTCGGGTGAAAGAAAACATTCATTCAAGTAAGTGAATTATCTATGTGATTTCAGCAGTCTCTGCTATACATCATGCGAATCACCTCTGCTATATTGGCAACAATCCCTGATCTATATGGTCTGCTATATTGGTGACAATTCATGATTTATATAATCTACTATATTGGCGACGATCTCTGATTCATACAGTCTGAATTCTACAGTCATAGCAGTTCAGATATCCATGACATGGTTGATGAAGATCACTGAGATTACATATGCTTGATGATGCAAATTCTGTCTTCATTTAGAGGGTTTCACCGATCAGACTTGGTGCTATCTTGGTGATGGAAATCATACTCCAGATTGTGACTGTGACATTCTCATTTCAGATCATACATTGACAGCGATACACACTTCCAGATTTGATAGTGATTAAGGAACATATTTCAGAGGTCATCATCAGCATTGGATCTTGGTTTGATTGTGATTTATATCAGACCCTGATTATCAGCACCATTGAAGTTTGTAAGTTGTACCTTTTGAGCTTAATCTATATCTTCTTCGTTGCTGGGTTTTTCACCTCCACAAGGGAGGTTTTCCCAAAGTATTCTTGGTGTTGTGTCCTTATCTCAATTGTTAATTCTTGCATCTGATGGTTTATCTAATCTGTTTAACTGTTCATAGTTAGATCTGATGCAAAAATTTAACAGGTTAGTCTAGTTCAATGTTGGCATGGGCAGCGTATATGTCACTGAAGGTGGATGCAATATTTGTTACTATTATGTAATACTTTTATATGATTAATTAAACTAAACCTATTACCAATAAAAAAAAAGGTGTGAAACACAATTTATTAAGCATGAGTCAATTGTGTGATCAAAGAACCGGTTTGGTTTCTAATTCAGATTGTCGTGAGATAGAAAAGATGGTAAACATATTGTTGATGCAAGCAGAGTTGCTAACAATTTATACATTCTTGATGATATCAAAAGGGCGAAGTCAGGAGTGATATCACTCCATTGAATTGTTGTTTCGACTTGGGGGGGTTTTCATTGTCATATTCTTTCAGCCCCATTTCAGTTATGCAGGTTGGTTTCAGTCATTGATGTCAAAGAAGGAGAAATAAGTCAGGGGGAGTAGCTTTATTTCAAAGTAAGTCAGCAGCATTATCTCAAAACAGTTCTTTGTTTCAATTTGGTTTCAGAGGGAGTTATCATCAATGACAAAGGGGTGTGATGTTGAATATATTGTCATTGATGTCAAAGGTTGATGATCAAGCTCGTATAAATCTCAAAGGATTACTCAAAGTAGTAGAAATTTCGAATGAGTTGGCTAGATGTCTGCTTGAGTTGCCTGGTTGCGCAGTTGAGCTACCTGGTTACCTACTTGAGTTACTTGGTTGCATGCTTGAGCTACTTGGTTGCGCGCTTGAACTGGTTGGTTGTCTGGTTGATCTACTTGGGTGTTTGCTTGAGCTACTTGGTTGTGTGCTTGAGCTACATGGTTATTTACTTGAGCTGGCTGCTTGTCATCTTACCGGCCAAGTCAGATTAATGTGCCATGTCATCAATTGAGTTTTCATAAGAAAAACCTCTATGGAATTGGAATCAAATTAATTCTTGGTGTGATAGGGCTTGGCACTTTATTTGGAATAAATTCATTCATTTATTTATCTTTTTATAATGCGATGGCAAAGGCTTCATAGAACGCCTTGAATAAAAAAGGAATCATTCTTTTTATAGTGCATTGATTATTTATTGACTTGACAGTATTATTACTTAAGAGTCGATGAATGATAATTGTTTATTGCTGGGCATTTTTGAAGAGTCGTGGTTCATTGCCGTTTGAAGGAGATGAGATGATATAGTTATTGAGCCGTGTATGAAGGAAATCGTGGGGATCAAGTGGCGCAATTGTAGATTATGATTGCGATGGCAGGAGATAAGAGAGTAAATGCAACAATTACAGTTGTTAAGGACCAGGCTGTAAAAGAGAAAAGTGATTTACAAGAGGAAAATAAATTTCCATGAGTGTGCAGAGATATAGAGAGTTGACGTCTTTTTTATGTGAATTCAGAAATCGAGGGTGAAATTCTATGTTTAGCATTCTTTCCACCTATTGTAAGTGTGGCAGCTATGTAACTGTTTTTGCATTCTTACTAGCTACATAAAAAAATGGAAACGTGCATACAAAAAGGGAATCGAGTTTTACTTTGAAGTGAAGCTGCATTTTAAATGGGTCGGATGTATTAATTGGTGTAGTATGTTAGTCATAAAAGAGTGTTGACCATTTGTTTTTAGTGATGCTATGATTAAATTGACAAATATGGTTGTATGTGGGTTGTTGTAAAAAGGAACAGAGCATTGTGAATCACCATGGCAAGTATTGGCTCTTTGACAACAAATTCATATCATTTCTTTGGTGTGAAGAAGTGTTTGAATCTGCTATAGGGCATTGGAGGTTTATCCTTCTTGGCATGTTTATTATGGTGTTGGATGTGTGGTGTTAATAAAGGAGGTAAGAGCCGATATACAGAGATAAGAAGATTACTGCAAACTGGGAATGAAAAATAAAAAGGGGGTTGTGTAATTTTTGCTTGTTTTTGAAGTGCTGAAAGTATTCTGAAAAGTCTTATTGAGTTTTTGCACTTGAGTTGGTGCTCAAACTGAGGTTGGTGCCTCAACTGACCAGAATTGGTGCTTCATGGAGGATTGGTGCCTCAAACTGAGGTTGGTTGCTCAACTGGTCAGAGTCGGTGCTTTCAAGAGGGTTGGTCCTCTCTGAGAGTTGGCACTTTGAAAAGGGTTGGTGCTCTCTGAGAGTTCGTGCTTCGAAGGGGATTGGTGCTCTCTATGGGTTGGTGCTCACTTATGTAATCTGGGTTGGTGACCATTTTGTTAATGAAAGCTATTGGATGTTGCGGTTTTTTACCCGTAAGGTTTTTCCATGAGAAATTTGGTGTTTGTGTTTTTTATGGTTGCTTTCTTTACATTTTAGGTGGTTCCGTGCATTTTAATGTTCAAAAATCTGAAAAACCGATTCACAGAAAGAATCGCAATTGTCTCCTCTTCGTGTTCTATTTTTGAGCCGTTCTACTTTGTCCTTCACTACGTTTTTTGAATTTTCTCTTGCTGCCCATGCAATCTTAGAACTTGCAAAGTTAGAGAGCCCTTGTCGTTTTTTATCCCACATTGAGGATTTATTTTTGCGCAACGCCTTTTGCAAACCCATTGTTTTCAACCTATCTAGTGTTTGTTCTGGTTTTGTCGGCCATTTTTCGACCTATGCAATGGCTCATGGCTTTTTTTGGTGCCATCTCTAAGGTTTTGGTGCTATTTGTAGAGAAGTGCATCTGACTCGGTGAAGTTTACTCTCCCATGCGACTCGAAGCTATTCTCAATCTAACAAGAAGAATTTCTCAGTTAGGATTTTCCTCAAATTAGATGGTGACTTTTCCGGTTTTTTTTCCTAAAAAGTTATGTTTGGGTTTTATAATTTTTCTCCTTAAAAATTTTTGGATGGGTTTTTAATTTTTTTTCCCACAAAAAATTATTCATGGGTTTTAAAAGAGTCTCCACAAAAAATTATTTTGGGGTTTTATAAAATTTTCCACAAAAAATACTTTGGTTGCACAATTTTTCCTCAAAAATCGTGATCATGCATTTTCATTTTTTTGCTCAGTTTTTCATACAAAAATTGCGGGTTCTTTGTCTACGAGAGGGTTTTCTAATTTTTTCCACAAAAAATCACAGCTTATATTTCAATGTATGGGTTTTGATCGATTTTTCTCCTCAAAAATCATGTCTAGTTTTGATCAATTTTTCACCTCAAAAATCGTGTTTAGTTTTTCGATTTTCTCCTTAAACATCATTTCTAGGTTTTTTCAATTTTCTCCATAAAAATCATTTCTAGGTTTTATAATTTTTTTCCTTAAAAAAATTACTGTTAGGTTTCATAAATTTTTTCCTCAAATAATTATTGAAAGGTTTTATAATTTTTTCCTCAAAAAATTATTGTTCGGTTTTCTCCTAAAAAAAATCAAGCAATTTTTCATGGGTGATCTCAGCATCACATCAAGGGTTTGGCAATTTTCTTCACGAAAATCGTGTTTCTTGCAATTTGTTTTGGGTCATAGTACTTGTTGGCTATTTTTCCGCCACCATTAGCCCATCATAGATAGCAAATCTGAGACATCTTCATCATGTTTGTCTGGGCCAACAGGTCGTGTTTTCTGACATTTGTTGCTAACGTGTCATGTTATCCAAAGTTTTGTTGCTAACATGTCATTTTTTCTTCCCTTATGGTCCCCCCCACGCTTCCCCGTGGGTATCTTGTGTTATATTTCCTTATGAATGTGGGTATGTAGGGCTAACATTTAGCAAAAAAAGTAATACCCCTGCATCCCCATAATGTTATTAGAAAATCTTTCAAGTTGTCTAGTAAGTGTGCGGGGTGAAGTCAATTCAAGAGCCGGTGGGCCCCATTCTCTCAATGCATATGTTTTGAGCATCTCCAAATAGATCAACGGCCCTGCTTCACGTGCGATTATTTTCAAGATTCTCACTCAGTTAAGCGCACATGCATGCCGTCAACAGTCAACATACCCTGCTGTTAAGATATAGCTATGTTCAGATATGGTAATATATATATATATATATATATATATATATATATATATAGATTAAGATCATTTGATAATTGTATATGTTACAATGTAGTTAATATTAATAATCAGTTATGAAGGGTCATGACCCTACGTAGCATAAGCCATGTATGGTCATGGCTCTTCAAGACATGACTATTCAAAGGATATAAATGCATATCGCTGGCTGGTGAAAGGATCAATCACAACGGTAATCTATTTCAGTACAACACTCGTATATATTCTCTATAGGACGATCTTGATTTCACAACATGGTATCAAAGCCTAACCTATAAGAGAATAAAATATATTCACAAGCAATCGGTGATAAATTGGCAACTATGACAAGGCATAGAGTATTATAAGATAGGCCACGATTAATTTTGGCATCAAAGCATCTTTGTAGTTGTAACTGTATCGTCACTGTACAAGCACTTAGGCAGGGCCTAAAATGGTCGATGAACAAATCTTATATGAAATGGAGTGCAGGCAGAAGGAACAAGAGGAAATGGTGCAATCAATTCACGAGTGTTTGCATAATCTTAGCGAGCAAGCACTTACCTTGAAAGAAGAGACAAGGAAATTAGAAGTTGAATATCACCGTTTGCGTAAGTACATAATTGAGAATCCCTCCATGACTGACCGTGTAAAGAGTTTGTTGAATGAACCGTTAGAAAACATCTGCAACAACCTGGACGATATATGTGTTTTACTGGGAAGGGGAAATCCTCACAGTCTGCGCTTAAATTTTCATCATCGCCTATTTCAAAATGTTATGTTAATAGGAGGGAAGCGTTTGAGGCGCCAATAGGTTTTAATGAATGGGAAGATTCAAACAATCAATATAATAAAAGTAGATCATTCGCACCGCATCAATCTCGCAGGCGTGGAAGAGATAGATCAAGGCCAACCGCGAGGAATACGATCTCCTCTGAATCCAACAACAGAGACATCAAATAAATAAATGACCACATAGTTAAAATTAAAGATTTAAACTATATCGTGCACCAATAAATCACTAAAGGAAGAATAGAAACTGCATTTTAGAAGGCTAATATGATGATTCATTGGCAATACAAACCATATATTACAAGGGCAGAATAAAGAAGGTGAAATCGATCAATGCTAATAGCGGCTTATATCTAAATCTGGAGACAACGTCAATGAATTATGTCCCTGAATCAGAGATGCCAATCATATCAATTGTATGCAGAGAGGTGACGATAAAGCTATCACTCTTAGACCATAGTCAATAACCACAACTAGCAGACAATGACGATGAATATTGGAGATCATACCCAACCGCTAATAAGTGTATTATGAAGACGCTACTTGCGGTGATGGTGATTATTATGAGTAATGATATTATACAGCCTTGATGAATTATCGGCACTTGATCATTTGTTATCTTATGCGATTAGCATTGTTCGCATTATGCTCATAATATCATTATGGTGTTAACTAACCACAAAAGCAGTTAACCAATTGACGCTACTCTACAAAACATGTCCCTTCAAACATATATTAATATTCTATGCCATGCGATTGGGAAAGTGTGATCGATTGAGTATATATCTTATTTACTCCCTCGTGGATTATCACTCTGTTGAGCAAAGCAGCAGTTGCTGACACAACCTTCCGATTATTGAATTGCAAGTATCGCAACAATATATATCAGATACAACACATATCAAGCATGCTCTTAAGTCTATATCAGAGACGACTCCATTGATAGATTGCATATATAATTAAGAAGATTTGAGACGACATACTACCTGTGACCATCCCATTATCTGCATATTTGAATTGGCATAGAAAAACATTGTTGAAAGCATTATAAATTGGTTACACACACATCATTTATATCATGCATAGCATCATTCGATGAAGTGAGAAGGATAAGTTAAGGTAATTGTCCCAACTATCTAAGTTAATCGAAAAAGGGGATAGTACAAGTGGGATAGTAACCAATTATTAATATAAGATACTAATAATGTATGAAGTCAACATCTAATCGGTAGTTATCATAATGAGATGCGATTTGTAAAGAAGAAAATTAGCATAAGGATCAGAATGAAACCGATATGATATAAAGAAGGACGATGGATACGAGTATCGTATTAATGGGCTCACCTTACGAAAGGAATTACTTGAAAATATTTGAAAAGATAAGTATCTCATGTTTTATTAATCCATATGAATCTGCAATTTGTAATTCATTAAATTATAAATTTTGTATGCTTCTATCATTTTTATGATTGGGATAGTTTAGCTTTATGAACTATTCGTAATCTATCTCTGAAAGGTCAAGAAGTTGGCAAAATTTAACTTCTAAGGAAACAGATGATTCAGTCAACTTGGACAAACTCGATCATATTGATTGAGAGGGAGTTCACTATTGAAGGTAAAACAATTCTGAGATTATAGTAGTGGGAACTCATGGATAGAATCGCCGATGAGATGCACGTGGATAGAATCCATGTTTAATGCATTCCATACATCATGAGACTACAGCTCATAGAGATAAACATCATACTAGAGGTCTTTATTATCTTCCCTCAAGTCCAAGAGGGAGTGTTAATGTTGTGGCCTTGGAAAAGATCAAAATGCATCTTATGCTAGCCGATGTAACCTTATGACTATTCAGATTATCCATATTGGTTCTCTCAGGAAGGAAGGTATGAAGTGACATCCTGCAGTGACACTAAGTTGAGTATATAAACAGGGTATGCCTTCATGACAGAGGGAGAAGCTAAAGGATAAGCATCAGTGGACATTCGAGGATCTTGATTCAGAGGGAGTAGCCCATGTTTTGTTGGTTCTCTAGTAATCAAGAAATTGTAGCAAAGAATTATGGTTATTACCATGTGAGAAGGCTATATGTCAGAGGGAGAAGCTAGAAGATCAAATTAAGTTGGCACCCCAGGATCTTGGTCATACAAATTCAGAGGGAGTGTACCATGTCAAGATGGTGTATACTTTGTAAGCTTAGAATTCACCAAGACTATGAGACAGTGCGAACAAACGACCAATATTCTTACCAAACCCCTTGCTAGAAAGAAGATTGTGTACTTTCAGACAACCTTGGTATGTTGATGAGTAAAGCCTTAGCTGAAAAGAAGGTTTCAGCTTGAGTGATCCATCATTTTTGTATCTTAAATAATTCTTGTCTTTGATAGACAAGTCTAAGGTGGAAGTCTTGGTTTCCACTCTCTGGTATGAGCCATAGTGGATCCACCCTCTGAGAAGAGTCAAGGTGACTTTATGGGTCCATTCATTTGTTCAAAGAAGACGACGATCTTCTATGTAAATAATTGGGGTTACTATTTCAAGGTGACGATCTTGACAATAGTTAACCAAGCTTCAAGATTGACACCCAAACAGGGTTGTCCTGGATTGTGCCGGATATCTTGATGCTTATGTTATTACTGGATTGTGTAATAACTACTATATCATGATTGACACCCTAACAGGGTTGTCCTGGATTGTGTCGGATATCATGATATTGAGATAATAAGTATTAATCATGACTAATGACTTCTTTATGTTGTTCCGAGTTGGTCGGGGATTATAACATGTGAATCAAGATTAGACTACATTAAGTTGTTGTCCCGGAATGTGCCGGATATCTTGATTGTTATCGCTAAATCTAGTTCCAAATTGGTCGGGGATTGCGATAACTCTTCTATCAAGATGAGTACATTATATTAATGTCCCAAGTTGTGTCGAATATCTTGATATGAAGTTATGTTTTAGTTATCACTAAAATCCAGTTCCGAATAAGTCGGGGATTGTGATGACACCTCGTCAGATCCTCTCTTGCTAAGAGGGAGTGTTAAAATATAACTACGTTCAGATATGGTAATACATATATATATATATATATATATATATATATAAAGATCATTTGATAATTGTATATGTTACAATGTAGTTAATATTAACAATCGGTTATGAAGGGTCATGACCCTACGTAGCATAAGCCACGTATGGTCATGGCTCTTCAAGACATGACTATTCAAAGGATATAAATGCATATCGATGGCTGGTGAAAAGATCAATCACAACGATAATCTATTTCAGTACAACACTAATATATATTCTCTATAGGACGATCTTGATTTCACAACCCCTGCAACCCCACGGTGGAGTGAGGAAGAAAGTGGTTGTCTCTTGCAGGTGCGCAGGGTGGCAATAATCTGTCGTGTTTGCAGCACCTGATGAACTTTTACCAGCAACCAGTTTTGAATCTTCCATGACTGTGACATGGCCACAGGGGCTTAATTCAATGTTGAACTACTTTTTTGGACCTGTACACGCAATCCCAGTGCTGCCCCATGCCTATTTACCATTTTGCAGGTGTTGTTTCTTCTGACAAGAAGATTTTTTATGCCAACTTGCTGATGGGTATGGGCTTTTCTTCTTGGCAACAAGGTGCATTCAATTTTGGTCCTGCCTGTCAACTTCAAGGAATCAATATGTACACGCAGAGATCAGATTTGATCTAATTCTTTCTTTCTACCTTCTATACTCCAAATTGGTTGGGGTTTGAACTCAATGCAAAATCAATGTTATGTTGGCTCTTTAAAAAGCAGTCCTCTATCATAATTTGGGGTTCTCCTTTTGGTTCTTTGGCAGTAGCTTATGCTCTGCAATTGTAATCTTGTCTTGCCTTCATTAATAGAAATCTCAGGTTTTACCTACTCTCACATTTAGCTACCTTGTGCACGTCTTTGCCTTGTGTTGAATGCTTCATTTTTGTCTTTTTAGTTTGTACATTGTGTCTAACATGCTCATGAATGTTGTCCTTACAACATCTCATTGGTTCTGACTTGTGTATGAATCTCATTGGTTCTGACTTGTGTATGAGTCCTGAGAGGATAGATTAGAGTTGAGATTTGTGTAGTTTTGGGTGCTTTATTGATGTTATGTAGTCATGGCATCCAAAACAGAAGGTTGCACAAAAAGGATCATATGAACACAATAGAAGTGTCCCGGATTATAGTATGTAAACAAATGAAACAAAAAATGTGTCGTCCTCCGGGATGAGCTCATGTATTAGACTGGTCTGTCCTTTCAAAATGAAGCCTCGTATATAAATCATAGGAGACAAGATTAAATCATAAACTATTGTAATTGATGCTCAAATCACAGGAGACACGATAAACTATTACAATTGTATAAACTACTACACGCAACTTTCGCAGGCTACGTTCAAGTGTAAAAGGCATCCAGCCTTTCAAAGTAGACTATAGGCAAGGCTTGTCTTGCACCCTGCCCCAAGAGACCTAGAGTTATATCTAAAGCCAGAAGTTTTATCACAGGAAAATTTTACCAAAATGAAAATAAGAAAGAGAGAGAAAAAGAAGTCTACCCTGGCATCCCTGACTTCGAGAACGAGATCGGCCAACTTAAGGCGCTCCTTGATGGCACGTGTGGCGGCTGCCATGTGACCAGGAAACCAATTAATTGCTCCCCTATTGAACGCCATCTCTCCCAATTTCTTTGCCATTATTTCTGGTGCTGCTCTGCTTAAACCCTTTCAAAATCTTCACACACCGATTCTTCACCTATACTTGTCAAATACTAACCTCTAGCTCCACAGGTTTTAAAATGGGAGCTTAACATACTTGAAATGCAAATTGTCAATCTTTAAACCATAAGTACGCGTGCACTTCCATTTAAATCGATTGCGCGGCATGGCTTGTGTGCTTGGGTAAATAAATGACAATGTCTTGTATAATCATTTTTTTCCAATCAAAGTTGTGTGGCCTTCCACATCTAATTAAGGCTCGTTTTTATCCCAAGCAATCAATAAAGCGAGACCAGGAAGTGGCTAGTTGAGCCGATTTGCATCGCCATTGTAATCTGAGCTTGCAGTTGGTTTTTAAACTGTAATTTAAACCGTGCATTGGTAGATTTTGCGGAGGCGCCGAGAGAGCCTAAACAAGCATACTGGAGTGTTGCTCGACGAGGGTTTACTTTGGGAAAATTCTGTATTTTGTGGCCGCTATCATCAAATTGTTTATGTGCAAGATTTTCTGGCCATATTAACCTACCTATTTGAGGGAGGAAGTTTGGAAATCTATTTTTACAAAATGAATTGAATATTAATTTCCAGTAAAAGTGCTGCTCACTATTATCACTTAAATTTGTCATGAACATATTGTTAGGGCATCTTACGAGTTAAGTCCCTCCCATTTAGAAGGGAGACTTCCCTTCTTTAACCATCCATTAAGTTCATATATTGTTAATGATGGCAGTTTTCTATAATTTATAATAATAATGTTGCTAGAATGATTGTAGATAAGATCGTGTACACATTTTTTATCATCAATGTTTCGAATTGTAATCTATGATCTATTATTATCAATATGTGAGAATTTAAGGGTGCGGAGAGAGAGAGAGAGAGAGAGAGAGAGAGAGAGAGAGAGAGAGCAATCTTATCCAAAAACATTCTAGCAACATTATATATTATTTATAAGTAATCTAAAAAGATAGCCTTTGCCATTATAAAAGGCAAGAGAAGAGTTTTGAAAAAGATGATCAAATGTTTCGATATTAATCAACAGCGAAAGCAAGTAGGCTGACCCTTACACAACCACAACCCAAGGGTTGTCAAAAGATCAACAACACATTACAAAAGGTGTTGGTTGTAACATGTCAAGGCTATAAAGGGCACAATGTTAGTAGATCATGCATTCCTTAAAAAGACCTCTTATAGAACAAAGGGTCGCGACTAACCACTTACAGCATAGGGCCAAAAGAGGTCATTTACAATAGATAATCAACACCCAAAAGGGTGGGGTGAAATAATAAAGGGATTTTGAAAGATTCCCCAAGCCTTCACAAGGGATAACAAAATAGTATCTGAAATCACTCTAGAGTAAAGAACATCACCCCTCCAACCGAAGAACCACCCTCCATCAGCAAAACTCATATCTATAGCAACAAACAAGGAGCCCACCTCAGTAGGAGCAGAAAGAAAAGAGATTACTAGAGCGGAGAGCCAACCCCAAATCCAATCCACACCCAAGCAATCATAGAAAGGAGAAGACAACCAAAGTTACTAACCTTCTCTTTCACAAAACAAGTCCCCACCTTCATAGGACATTGTTCCACCTCCATAGGAACTGTGAAAGAGAAAGAAGCAAACTAAGTGTGTCGATTCCTCACCGCAGCAAGCAGAAAACACCCTACCTCAAAGGGGATCAGCAAATCTCCAAAGTCGACTACAAATTTCAACCAAAAATAACCAACTAGAATGAGCCCTTGAAAACTATTAGCAATCATTTGGCCACATAAAGAAACAAAACCACTATCCATACAAGCTAAAATGGACAGTCCAAACAAAATAAATAAAAAGAAACCCTATAGTGACAACAACCTTCATCACAACCCAGCTACAAGGGCCAAAGAAACTTTACCCTGAAAATCAGAATAGGCAACATCTTCAAGCTCACGATAGATAGAACATACTTTATCCCTGCAATCCACCCTTTCAAAAGGCATCAAATGTGCACAAAACACTTTGAAGCACCTAGCCTCCAACACATCAAGATCGCCACATTAGGAGGCTCCACCATGAAACACAACTCAAATATTCCTCCAAACACAAAAAACTAAGACTACAAAGCACGCACTCTATTTCCACAAATCACTCTTTCACAAGACAATGGAAGAGCACAAAACACTCAAAGACACCTACCTTCAGCACTTCAACATCCCAACATGACAAAGTTTCACTAGGAAAAATTGTAGTCGAGGGCCATGGGTAGGAAGGAAACCCCACCCCAAGCCCCATCTATAAAATGAAATGAATAACCTACAGGCAAAAGGGTTCTCTGCATGGGTTGCAACACAAATGGTAGATCCATTGTCAATGGGAGAATCCTAAAACCAATCTTTGCTTCTATCCATGCATCCAAAACTAACAATGTGATAGAACAAAGTTCTTCCCCCGCCCACACCTCTAGCAAAACAATAGGAGGAACCCAAATTAATAAAACACCTCCTCCATGAGGAACATAAAGAACTCGAAGAAACCACAATAAGGAGGGCATTGAAACCTACATTCAATGTGAACACTCCAAAATGCCCATGTTGAAACCACTGTATAAAATAGGGGCATCTCCCACAAACAGGTCATCAGGCATGACACCATCCACACACCACCACTCCCTAGAGACAACAAAAATAAAGGAATTTGAGAATGCCCACCAAAGGTTGTCAATATGCACAACATGGGTCCAAAGAGCCATTTCCAACACAAGAATGGAAGCCACTGACAAATCACAAAAGGGTAGCCAAGCTCCAACAACAACAATAACAACAACAAAGGCCACCAAACAAAGCATGTTTAGCTAGTGAAAGCATCAACACCCTAAATAGTTCCCAAGCATAGAAAGGACCCCATACATGCTAAGGGAAAAAATAAAACCATCATCCACCAATACAGTCTACAGGTGAGAAAAGAAAAGCAGAGAAACAAGTAAAACACAGACATAACTAGCCAAAGGGACTACAAAAGAGCAGTTCACCAAATGGAACAAAGCAACTCAATCCCAAACAAGGCCACCTCCACCCTAGTCAATGCAGCCAACAAACCAAGCCCAATACAGAACTAGAACCCATTCCACACACAAAATATCTCCCTAAATACTACTAATGGTCTAAAGAGGCCCTTGCAAAACCAACAAACAACCATAGAAAAGTGTTATGGGTAGAGATATTTCACGAACAAAAATACAGAGGACCAAGGAAAAACCTTATCCACAAATGAGCAACCAGAACTCACACACAAATGCACTACATCAACAGAAGAGACCAGCTACACCTCCCAAAACCACATGAAGCTGCCACGATCATCATCTGCTTCCTCTGCCTCCCTCTCTGCATCTCCAAATTTTAAAATCCATCGTTCGTTCCTCTTAATTCTTTCCATTTGTTTGAAGCAATTATTGGGTAATTAGATAATTATTGGTATGTCAATTTTAGATGTCCATATTTTGCTCCTCATTAAAGTTATGGTTTAGGTGTTTACATTTTTCCTCACATTGAAGTGATGTTAGAAAGTAGTGTCTTTTCAAAGAAGAATAAAACTTGTTAATACAAAATGGTTTGATGTCCCAATCATTCAAAGGAGGAGTCCCAACAAGAAATGATGGTAGAGATGATGATAGGTGATAAAAGGAAACAATGGATGGATGATTAAATTTGTAGTTATGTTGCATTAGATTGAGCTAATATTAGATATAGCATGAGACATTATGTAACAAGGTATAAGAAACCAAGGTGAGGATGTATCACATATATAGAAAATGATAAGGCACAAGCAACAAATGGTTATTTTGGTTAGGTATGGTGTTCATAAAATTTATGAGTTTCACAAGGATATTATCTTTGTCAAATTTTCATGACTATCATTTGAATTTGTTACTATTAACCATTAATTTTATTAAATTTTAGGTATCTTAGACATAGACTTACATTATGTGATTATCAATTATGAATCCATGAATATTATTAATTAAATAAATAAATAATTCAATCTATTTTATTTTATTTTTCTATCATGTGGATTTCAATTTCCTTTCAATTATAGTAATATTATTTTTTAATTTTAATCATTCAATTTCCAAATATTAAAGATAGTAATCTTTGCATGTAATTTTTTTTAAATCAGTGATAAGGTTATATTTTATTAAAAGTAATTTGGGTTTTAGATTGACCCAAAGTAGTGGTAGTTACAACTAGAGAACTACCTTCCCAATAGAACAAAATAATCATAAAAGGACCTTTTAACAAGTCTGTGAATTAATTTTTGTTAGTTGCTCCACCTTTCGAATACGAAAGTAAAATCATATCAAAGCCTCCCTCCTTCTTTGCTTTCTTGTCTCTTTTCCCTTTAACCAATTTCTATCCTTCTTCCAACCTACGAGCCTCCTTATGCCACATCAAGGGCTCATCTATAGAGGGCATTGCCTCCCTTTCCTATATTGAGAATGACTCATTGTAAATATTCCTCCATTTCCAAGGTTACCATCAATAGTAACACCCTCCTTCCCTGAAACACATATATGGCATGTCAAGGAGCAGAACCATGAAGCGACTTTCATTGAGGAGCAGATTCAAGGAATAATTTATGTCATGAAGCTAGTTTTTGAAATGGTGAGAGCCAAGATGTTGAACTTAGGTACAACTCTTGCCAAGATTTGGAGTAGCAGAATGAAACATGTCATCCCAAGGACCACATTGAGGGTTCACAAGACAACTAGGGAAACAAGTCTTGGATCCGCAACCTAGCTCCAGATACAGATAATCTTGGATGGAGAAATTCACAGAATCATAAAAGATAGGGGGATGAGATGGATAGGGAATTATCAATTAATGGATTTTGAGAATGAATACACAACGGGTGGTCTTCTTATAATAACATAAGCAATGCAGATATGGATCTTAGGACCCAATGGGTTTTTGAGAATGGGCATTGGGCTGATAAAACCTAGGGGCAACATCAAGCAGCTCACAGAACCACTCATCCCAAGTGATCACACTTCCATAAAAAACCTTCTTCACACTATTTTCATCTTACTAAGAAAATAAGTCCTCATCGGTGATGCAGACCCAACCAACATAAATCCCATAAGTATGGGAAGCATAGGCAAAATGTGGATACCTCAGATAATTGACATAATACAAACCCTAGCAATAAGGGTGAACAGATGAGTAACACTTGGAGAAACAAAACCTCAGAGGAGGCACCTCAGCTGCCTGAATCTAACATCACAAGTAAGCCAAATTATAATCCTTGCATTCCCATTAAACTCAAACAAGAACATATCATGCAATTTGTCACTAAATTTGAAGAATCCAACATAATTATGAAATGAGTTGGGGACTTCCTGGAATTGAAGGAGTTGTTTGTTTGGCTTCAATCCAAATGGAACTATGCATTTGAATTCAAAAATTACCAAACAACTTCTTAATGGTAACCCTACCTTTGTCATGTGAGAGAGATTCCATTATCTGACAGGAAGCCAGAACATTAATGGATAAATGGGAGCCAAATTTCAATCCTTGGATATTTGAATTCAGCAAAAAATATGTGTGGGTGAGATTATATGAGTTGCCAACAGAATATTGGGACATAGAAGTCTTGAAAGACATTGCCAGAGGCTTGGGTGAATTTCATCAATCAGATGGAATTATAATTGATGAAGCACATGGGAGCTATGCAATATTTTGTATCAAGATATCACCTTTTTATTAGTTACCATGGGACATTGAACTACAAATGGACAGGGGAACATGGAAGCAAAGAGTGATGGTATAAGTAGTTGATACCTGCAACTGAGTCACAATAGAATCAATTGTGTAGATTGTCCCACCCATAAGCGATAATGAGATCCAAGATTAGAAGGATGAAAGGGGTCCGCAACCCCATCCCAACCCAACCCCTGGAGAAGTGTAATCTATGGAATCAACTGTTGTAGTTGAAGCAAAATGAACCAATGAACAAATGGTCACATTAGAACCTCAAGAACACTGTTCTATTAATGCCAAGCCACTTAGGACCCAAAACTGCAACCACTCACCACCTTCACAGAACCATAAACAGAATGGGTTGTTGAATTCCATCCCCATTTGGATAGTCCCAATAAAGATTGGTCAAAGGATGAGAGATTTGTTGACTTTGATTCAGAAGAGGAAGAGGAAATAAACACTGAGAAACCCCTTCCCATGGTCGAGCTTGGTATTGAACAAACTCCTTCTAAGAGATAGAAACCTTCAGTAGCCACTCCAAAGAGGAAGGGTCGCAAGTCCAATGTGGAAAATCTAGTTTTGGTCACCAGCACAAAAGGTCAAAGGAAACTCAGAAATAGGAGAGAGTATACCCTTCTCAAGGAACAATGAGGATTATTACATGGAATGCTAGGAGCATCAATGCCCCTAGAAAATGGCGCTTGTTCAAGCACTAAATTGATTAGAGAAGTGCAAACATAGTTCTAATTTAGGAAACTAAATAGGATTGTGAGGAACGTGCTATGCATATAAGAGGATGGAAGAAATGGGAGGGGTTCCTTGTTGAAGCAATTAGTGCCTCTGGGGGAATAGGCATCATATGGAACCCATTGATAATATCATGCACCCTGATTAGGAAGAATCAATTTTGGATGGTTTTGAATTGCAAAGACCTAAGTAGGAACCTAGAATTCTAGGTGATCACCACATATGGGCCCATTTCCATGCTGACTAAAAGGATAATGCAAAGAGAAATTAAGGACTAGTTATTCTTGAACCCCAAGATCCCTACAATTGTGGGTGGAGATTTTAACACCACTCTAGATAACCCAGAAAAAGAGAGGGAGCATACAACACATCACTTGAGTTCAACAGGACTTCAAGATTGGGTTCATGAATGCAACCTGAGGGAGGTGGAGGCTAAAAATGGTAAATTCACCTAGACTAACAAAAGAAAGAGGCTCATAAGTATTGCATATAAATTGGATCACTTTTTCCTTTTTGGTGAGTGGAATGCAAACCAAGACTTATTTGAATCATTCATTCTCCATTTCACCGAATCATATCACTATCTGGTCCATATCACCTTGAATAGTGAGACCCCTATAGGAGGGTTTCCTTTTTTATTCAAAAACATGTGGCTCTGAGACAAATCATTGGTCCCTCTCATTAAGGAGTGGTGGACTATGGTCAAATGCAGGGAAAAACCCAAAATGCTCTAGTTCAGATTAAAACTTACTCATGTAAAGAATTCCCTCAAGGATTGGAACCAAAAAAACTTCAAGAATGTCTTCAAAGAAAAACTTAGGGTGGAAGAAGATATAGCTTGCCTCAATGAAAAAGTTATCAATCAAGGGATGGATTCAGGGGATTTTGAATTGGGAAAATCACTAAAAGATGAATTGACCAAAAAATTTAAATAGGGAGGAATTTTTTTGGAAATAGAAATCCAAGGAAGGTTGGTTGCAAGGAGACAAAAGCACTAAATACTTTTATAGATCCATAATGACAAGTAGAAATTGGAATCATATCAATGAAATCACAAAGGAGGATGGCTCCCAAGTGGCCATGACTAAGGAATTCAATCAAGTTATTGTCGATTACTTTCAACAAATATTTTACAAAGATCTGGTTGTTAGTGAGGATGACAAAGAACAATTCCTTAGGCACATCCCTAATCAGGTTAGTATAGATGAAAATGCGGAGCTATACAAAACTATAAGCTTGGAAGAGACCAAGAAATATGTGTTCCAACTAGGAGCTGATAAAGCACTAGGCCTAGATGGATTCCCTCCCATATTCTTCCAAACTTTATGGGATGTGGTCGGGTCAGACCTCCACAATGCCATACAGGAGTCAAGGAAAAATAAGGTAATGTTGAGAGCATTTAAGCACACATTTCTTTCTCTCATTTCAAAGAAAAAGGATTCTCAGACAATGTCATATTACAGACCTGTCGCCCTGCACAATACCATCTATAAAGTAGTCACAAAAGTAATATCTAATAGGTTTAAAAAGATACTAGACAAACTAATTTTAGAGGAACAAAGTGGGTTCTCCTTGGGCAGATTGATTTTGGAAGGTATTGTAGTTGCAAATGTGGAAATTCAATCGGCCAAGAAAACTAGGGCCCCAAGTATGATAATTAAAGTGGATGTTCTTAAATCCTATTATCTTGTTGATAGGATCTTATTGATCAGTATCCTCCAAAGATTTGGCTTATGTACAGAGTGGATAGACTGTGTAAACAACTACATTACAAACCCACACTACTCTATTCTGGTAAACAAAGTGGCACAAGGTTATTTCCCTTCAACTAGGGGAATCAAATAAGGGGATCCCCTCTCCCCTTTTTTGTTCGTAATTATAGTGAAGTCTCTTGGGAAAGAAATTCTAAATCAAACAAGGAATCATAGATGGAAGGGCGTGGAGATATTTGTAGGAGTTGAAAAAGCACTCACTAACAATTTGTTGATGACATGATCCTTTTTGGAAAGGCGTGCAAGATGGAGGCCAAGATCATCAAATTTATCTATAATAGCTATTCTAGAGCACGATGATATCTTATTAACTAGAGGAAATCTGAAGTATACTTTCTCAATGTCTAGCCTAGCCTACACCGAGACATAGCTAGAATCGTGGGTCTCAGAATCTCTTCCTTCCCATGAAAGTTCCTGGGAGTCCTACTCTTTGAAGGCATTAATAAAATAGAATATTGGAACAACTTGATCTCCAACTGCAAAAAGAAAATGGAGCTTTGGAAAGGAAAGTGGTTATCTTCAATTAGGAGAATCCTTCTGGTCAAATCGGTACTCTTTTCCATCCCAATTTATTTGATGGCTTGTTTAAGGCTCCTAAAGGTAGTAAGCAAATAACTTGTGAACATTATGCGTAGATTGAATGGGCCTGATGACCAAAACAAGATATAATTTCTCTTGTGGTACAAGATCTACAAATTTTTAATGCCAAAGGGATGGGGTTCATAGAATTACATAGCATGAATCTAGCTTTTGGAGCTAAGATATTATGGAGTATCTACCGAGAGGGACACATGAAGTGGGTTCAGGTATTAAGGAGAAAGTACCTTAATTCAAATGATCTCAAGAGAATCTTGAACACTCTCAACCCTCCTAGAGATTCAACCATCTTTAATTTCATACTGGAATGTCGGGGCATCATAACCAAATTCATGACATGAGAAGTCAAAGATGGGAGTCAAGCCAATTTTGGGGAGGATTCATGGGAATGCCAACCAACCCTCTCCACCCTCGAGGGTCTAGATGAGATTAGACAAAAAACCACCTGAGTCTAGGGGAGGAAAGTTTATGACTTTAGATGGGTTAGTTGAACATTTTGGAACAATTATTGGAAATGGAAACCATTAGAAAACATTCATGCCCTAGGAAACCAAAAGGAAAGACTCATGGAAATCTTAAAATCTAGAGACATTATGTGGACTGGACTTTAGGATGAGATAAGATGGGGGGAATCTAGAGATGGGGAGTACAAGATCAAGATGGGTTATAATACTCAATTAAAGGTTGTGATTGACCCCATTTGGCCAAAAGAGTTATTATGGGGGAAACACATCCCACCCAGGGTTGGAGCTTTCTCCTGGCTAGCTATACAAGGCCAAATTTTGACACAGGACAAATTGAATCATATTGGAATTGTGGGACCTAACCACTACCCCATATATAAGAAAAAGGAAAAAGATGCTAACCATCTCTTGTTAAGATGACCCTATGCCAACTTCTGTTGCGACTACTTTCAACATAAATTAAACTGGAAAACCCCAAGACATTCCAATCTAGAATCCTAGTTTTACATGTGGCCTCCATGTCTTTGAAATAACGTATTCGACTACATTTGATAGATGTCCACTTCTATGATTATTTGGGATCTATGGAAGGAGAAAAATTGAAGGGTTTTTAGAGATGATTCTATGACATGAAAGTAGTTGATCATCAAAATGGAGGCTTTGATTATTGAACTTGTCCATTCTGCCACAAGGAAAACCAGTGCAAAAAAGAAAAATTTCACACCATGGGATGATAATCTTACCAAGCATTTCAAGGGACTTACTATTCCTTTGTTGGTTGGTGTTTTTGATGCAATATGTAATGCCCACCAGGGAACCCAGGAGAAATTAACCTAAACATGCTACTAAGTTTATAGAATAAATTTTTTTTAAGAGTTTACAAACAACAACAATGTATAATAATGCAGAAGCGATACAATATAAATTACAACTCACATATAAGTACAAATCAAACATAGATTACAAATCTCAAGGGTTCCTTGACATAGATTATGTAAATATTAATTAATTACTTTAGATTAAATATAATTACAAATCTCATGTTTACAAATGAATGAATAGTACAACATCATATAAATGAAACATAAATACAACTCATACCATAAGGTATACATAACGAATCATCATCCACTACACAAGTCGCAGGGTATGTAATAACAAATCATATACAAGGTACATGTATAATATCCTTAAAGATAAGAACAAGTCTCTAATAATAATGAACAAGGAAGAATGTAACATCAACAAAGATCATCAAACACTAGTCCAAGAATGTCAAAATCATAATGGTAAAAAAAACACTACCACCCGACCATGTGGAACTAAAGGTCCACTCCCACCATTATAAGGATATAACAACATATCCCACTCAGATAACAAACATCAAAATATAACTCAAAACAACACCTAGGCAAGGGATCATGAAAGATCTCTATCTCAAAAGGTACAACACCAACTGCAAAGATAAAACACACTCAACCAGAGGCAACCGACACATGTAGGAAACCTAAGATGTATAAGGGGAAGTGTCATCACATGAACCAACTCTAAGGTTATCCTGGTAGTCTCTTTGGACCCTAGTGCCCTAGTGACTCTATGTTGTATCACTAATCCTCTCATGCAGATGAGGTACCAACTATTCCATATCCAACCCACGCAGGCAGCAAGCATCTTCCCACTTGCATCCTAGTCAAGACCTCAATCAAGTACTCAGGCATGGGTGAGGCACACTTATCTTATTAATACATTTTAAACTCTCAATGTCATTTAGTTATCACTTATTAAGTCACGTGCAATAAGTTATCCTAGCCACTTACGGGCCCTGACACCTATTACAAGCCACTCCCCATCTATACACTCAAATAACCTACCCTAATGCTCCAACCAAAATAACAAGGAAAAGAATAAACTGAAACCACAAAAAGTTCTCATAAACCATAAACCATGATAATCACTAAAGTAAAATAATGGAGCATAGTAGAGAATCAACATATCCTATACAAGGATCAAATGGTCCATCTCAATATAGACATTTATCAAAGATCATCCATCCCATAATGGATATCTCAATGAAATAATAACAACCTCATAGTCTCACATCACAAGACCAATGATACTCTAAGCATCAATGACATCCATCTCAAAAACATGAAGTAACATACTCCATAAAATAATCATCAAGAACGTAAAGCAATCACAGAAAATAACATAAGGTGACCAAGTAAATCGAACTCAATCATAATAAATGTCATCACCTTTTAAGGTTAATTAAAATAAAGATCAAAGACAATAAGGCACATGAGATCACTCACAAATATCACTGAGTCATACATGATCCAATTGAGACTTCAAAATGGTTACAAAGTTTCTCCACATAAAATTAAAGATCAATATAAAAACACTTCAAAGCCTCTGGTACCATTTCCATAAAAGCCAACATAATTCCCTAATTACAATCAATCAAAAGTCTCAAAACATGCAAAAGCACCCAAAACCAATTTATAAATTATAGTTGACTAAAGCAATAATCTTGTTGACTAAAGTTCATTTGACTACAAAAGCATTTAGATAAATGTCTCATACATAACTATCTATTTAAAATAAAATCTCATGCATATATACTTTTTAAATATGTATTTAACTAAAATCTCCATGCATATCAAAAATACCATCTATTTAATAATAAAATAATGTTATTAATTTTTAAATATAAATATAAATGAAAATATTAATTAATTTATTTTCTTTGAAATAAATAAATAACAATGATAATAATAATTTTATTATTTTTTAAAATCTAAAAATTAATAAATAAAAATAATTTTATTTTTATTTTTTTAATTTGAAAATTAATAAATAATAATAATAATAATAATTAAATTCTTTTATAGAAACTTTCAAATTACATATACATATAATTGTCTTCTCTTATTAATAAAACAATTGATTTTCAAGAATCTATTTTTACTATTAAATTTCAATTGGGTTTTCACATTCAATTGTTTGATGATTTCAATTTATGTTGTCCTCTCGAATACTCTATTTAATAATTCAATCAAACCCATGTTGGATCTAAATTTCATATTTTTCTAAATCAATTGTTTGTAGGTTTTCACATTGAACAACCTAGGGTTTTAACCAAAATATAATTTTCTTTTGAATTTAAATACAAGGGTTTCTAGAATAATATAAAAGATTATGCTTATATACAAATATTAATACACGTATGCTCACATGCATATTAAAATACCATAATTTCTTCTTACACAACAAACACCCAAAAAGATTTTCAAACCCAAAACCTCCAACAATAAAAACCATAAAACCTTCAATTCAAACCCTACAATAATTTGGCAAACATAAAGAAAACAATCTTTTTGGAAAGAAGATTTACAAAGGAAAAATACAAACCTACCTCAAATTCAATAGATTTGTGATGGTACCAATCCAAAATTCAAGCTCCCAAAAATCCAAGTTTTCTAGAAATTTCTTCAACTCCAAATTGCAAGAAAACCTGTGATCTCCAAACATATGTATCGAATAATGGCCAAAATTCTCCTAATAAAGAAAACTAAGCAACCTTTGGTTTCAACACATGCAACACCATAAAGAAGGTAAACTCCCCTCTGAAAAATATAAAAGAATCACTTTACTTGAAAACATTGAAATCAGAATTTGACACGCAATACCCAAACAGAAATTAGAACTCAACATGAAAATCACTTAACTCCTTTTTACATTTAATTACTAATTTTTCTTTTTACATATTTATTTAATTATAATTATAATTATATGCACTTTCTAGTTACCTACTCCTAACTCAACTTTAATTTAAATTTCTAGTTTAATTTTATAAAACTGGATGTGCAACTTAAATTGCACACTAATATTTAATTAATCAATTCATATTTTGTCACTTTAATAATTATGCAATTTCATAATTAAATATTGAATAAATCAATTTATGCCTATAATCGCATCTTTAAATTTAATAATTAATTAACTCCTTTTATTCCAAACTAGACTTTTAATTAAGTCTTTTAATTAAACAAAGGTATTTAATTAACACTTAATAATTAAATATCCTTATATTTAATATTCTAATATTTTAAAGATATAATTATTGTAATATAATAATTAATCTTAATTAATTCTTTTTTAATAAATAAATCATGCAACACAACTCACATGAACGCAACACCTGAAACTCAACTAACTCAAAATAACCACCATGCTCAAACGAAGGGTTCACGAATTCACGTCACCTTGACGAATTCAGATCTAGGTAGTCAATACAATATTTGTCCCCTATTTTAGAAAAAATGATGGATTAGGTTGGGATTGGACCTGTCTGTTATCTCCCCTCTCTTACCATTGAGATATTGCGATAGGGTGCACTCATCTTGACAATTCAAGAAAGTCGATGTCTGGTACCTAAAATCTTGCATAAAAGATGAGCATGTACATACGTGTATAAATATATAACAAATAATGGTGGGGATTGGTTGATTGTGTCAATCTCACAAGCAAGTAACTACGACTATGTCCCTCAACCACATCAAGCACATCAAAAAAAAATATAAAATATACATGCAATCAATACACATGTAGGTATGGCGTAAGTAAATCCATAATATAAATGACATTATAACATATAGAAAATTAAACTAAGGGAGGGGCATTACACAATAGACAAGGCCCATGCCCATGTTAACATAGTATGGACGGCTCCTGAAGATGAATAGATGAAAGTAAACTTTGATGGGGTTGCTCATGGTGACCTAGGATCATGTGGCATTGGTATTGTCATTCAAGATAGTATTGGATGTGTGCTTGCAGGTCACAAGGAATTCAATTGCATGGGCACCAAAAACTTGGTAGAGTTCAGAGCTATCTCGGTAGGTTTAAAGATGGGATTATAGTTGGGTTCCAAGAAAATCCATATAGAAGGGTACTCCATTGATTGTGGTAAATGGGATAAGACAAGGCTCAACCCCAAATTGGAAGCTAAATCTATTGATCAAGAAAATAACAATCTCCATTGTTGGGCTTGAGGACTTCATAGTATCTCACATTTATCAAGAGGGAAACTCACTTGTAGATGAACTGGAAAAGAATGTCATCCATGTAAGCAATAGATGAACAAAATAAGTAAGCTATCTCAATGGAGTACATGTTGATATGGGATCCAATACTCCACAATAATGAAGGATTTCCCCTTAGCATCCACTCAATGTGATCAAAGGGTACCTTGGGTGACAGGTGTAGATCCTCATGTGACCCCTTCTTTTGAGAAATGAGGTTCACACTACACCAGCCCTCCATACACCTGATCATTTAGGGCTCCTTGTTTTGGCGGTGTGCAACTTACCTAGCATACTCCACTAGTTTTCAGGCACAACTTTCAATCATTCGGCCCCAAGTCCGAATTTCCTACTTATGCGAGTTAAAGGCTAGATGGAAGTGACAAGACACTCATGAAAATATGTTTTGCATGTAAGCCCATCCTTCCCCTTAGCATCCACTTGATGTGAACAAAGGGTACCTTGGGTGATAGGTGTAGATCCTCATGTGACCCCTTCTTTCTAGAAATGAGGTTTGCACTAAACCAGCCCTCCATACACTTGATCATTTAGGGCTCCTTGTTTTGGCGGTGTGCAACTTACCTAGCATACTCCACTGGTTGTCAGGCACAACTTTCAATCATCTGGCCCCAAGTCTAAATTTCCTACTTATGCGAGTTAAGGGCTAGATGGAAGCGACGAGACACTCATGAAAAGATGTTTTGCATGTAAGCCCATCATCTCAACTTATGGAAATGGTGCACAATAGTACATGTTATTTATGGAAGGAATGTGTGGTAAGATTTGGGCTAGATTTGGCACATTTATGACATATGTTGTCTCCTATTTAAACATGTCATGGGAAGTGTTAAGTCATGAAGCTAGTCATTGGAGAGATACTTACTTGGTCAAAATGGACACTCCTATTTGTATAGAGTCCATGAGACTGATGGTTGCTTTTTCGGGCGAGGTGATGAACAAGTGTCTATCGTAGATGTTACAGATGTTAATAGTTAAGCACACGATCATCCTGAATATTGTTAAAAAGGTACTTGGAAGGGAGTGTCTATGGACCTACCATAGGTACATAGTAAACATTGATATCTTGGTCATGTTTTTGGACTTTTCTCTAACAAGAGGATTCTCGAGGGTGAAGGATAAAAGCCTATGCCAGCATGTGTTCAAGAACAAGTACTTGGGAAAAATTGATGCGGTTTTGGACAATGTAGATGCCCAAAATCATATTCTTGTGGCACAATAGTACTACTTGGGTCTAAAGAAAAGATTCAAAGGGGTCACTAGGAAATTCCTTCTCATCATTATGGTGGAGTTGGACACCTTAATGAGTCATTTGGAGAATACTGACAAGCACCTATCTTTCCTGCAATCAGTGGAGACCATTAAGCCATCTCTAATGACGGAATGGTTCAAAGAATACAAGGAGGATGAATATTTTTGGGTATCAGATGACATGAATGTGAGCCTAGCTGATTTGGATTTCCCCTCCCCACTAGAGACGAGGGATGACTAATATGCATTTGAAAAGTAGGATGTGGAGGAGATTACTCTGGGAGCGGTGCACCGAAACTACAAGAATGATTGCTCTGTCATCACACGAGCAACTCATGCGAAGTGAATTAAGATTATGGCTAGAGGAAGCCACTCTCTAGATGGAGCCAGGACCTCAATGTCTATGAAATGCCACAAAATCCATGGCAGGCATGGCCGGAAGCATGGAATGTCTGAGTAGATTTATGTTTTATTACTGTATGTCTAGTTTATCTACTGGGAATGATTTTGAGGGGTGCATCTTTTTGGAAAGTGAGGTCAGTTGGTTACTATGTATTAAATGATGGTTGTATAGGTTTGGATTCACATAGCGGGTTACTGGCATAATCTAAAAGTTATATTTTTGTAAAATTGATAGCATGTGGTTAGTAGAAAAGACAATTGTCTTTCATTGGGGTTGCTACGAGATTTTTTTGGTATATGGCGACTAATCAGGTAAGTACTATACACTCATCAAGTATCCTTGTCGATGTTTGAGGATGGTAGCCCCCGATAAATTTTTTTTTTAGGGTTAGGTTTATTTTGTTAGCCAACTTTGTAAACTACCTCAAAAAAGCTTAATAAATAAGTAGATGTGTGATGTGAAATTATCATATTGTAATTTTCTCTTGTTTTGGATAATAAAGTATGTGGATAGTTGTTTCTTTGGTGGATGAATCCCATATTGGGTGAACCATGTTAAAATCTTTGTGTTATTCTATTTTTGTCTTTCTTATTTTTCTATTATCTTAATAATGTTTATTTATCATATCTTTCTAAAACCTTAACAAATTTTCCCCTAATTGAAACCTTTAAAGCCTCCCATCACATATCTCGTTGACACTTCTCTTATCGTAGCCCCTTACTAGCCTCCAGATTTCTTACATTGATAGAAACATGTTTGGAGGCCATTTTAACTTCTTTTGGAGCCTCATCTGATTCTATATCCTCTTCTTTCTCTGTCAAGTAGAGAATTTGCATCTTTCCACCAAGTCACTTGTTTATGCACTCTTTTATTTAGGCAATTCACAAACACATGCTTTGTTTGAAAATATATTTTGCATCTGAAAGGGATACCTTCATAATCTATGGGTTGAGTCCGCTCTCCACTTTCCAATTTTAGTGATAACTTATTTGGGAGGGCTTTGATAACATCCACCTCAACCAAAATATGAGCAAAAGAAGAATGATAGAAATTTTGGGATCCCTCATCCACACTCATAAACTTACCTAGAGTGTTCCTAATGACTTCAAGACAAGACTCAAACCATTACTATAGTGATAGGTAAAATTTGTAACCATAGGGAAATCTTGTTGAAGAATTCAATGACTAGATTGAAAGTTGGGCACCGCGGCTTCAACAACAGTGTATATTTGTCCTCCTAGCTCCAAAGTGAATCAGAAAAGATTTTCTTCTTGTCTTAATCATTATCAAATGTAACAACAAAAAAGTGTCAGTCACCAAGATAGATCTAAATATTTCAATCCAAAATGGGTCCCTACATCTCAATAATCCAACTATGCAACTCTCCAAGAGTAGGCCACAAACCCTAAATCTCTCAATCAAACTTGTATCCATATTTTTTTTTGCATTTTTTACTACCTCGTCCTCAACCTCTTTATCTAAACAAACTTCTAATTTCTTTGCAAGTGGTTCAAAATGTTTTGTTCTCATTAATCTCTCATTATTTTTCTTTATTTCTTTATCATAAAAGCCTCATTTAAAGCCAACATTCACCCTCTCCTCTCTAAAAATATAAACATCCATCCTAGAACTACCTTTGGCCCCATTTTTTGTCTCATAGAACACTACCTTCTTTTTGTAATATTTCCATTGTAAACCCACCTTACAAACCAAGGTCAAGGAAGAGTCACCCTGCTTGAAACCCTTGAACTTAGATCTTTGCATTCTACTATTGAAATTTTCATCTTCGTAGCCATCATCAAGAAATTAATCCTCACATGAGTGTAAGTAGTACATTACCATACCATAGTTTGTGTTGGCAACCATGCGACCAGCCAATCACAAATTCCTTGGCATGCTAACATGGGGTTTTCTAAAATTGGTGGGAACATGAACAACAAAAAAACCCACATGTTTAAAGGGTGATAGTTGGTCAAATCTCATTTTCTCAACTTTTTAGCCACAAACACTATGCGAGCAATAAACTATACAAGAGCTAGCCTAAACATAACTCTTACCTCCCTTCAAATCACCATGTTTAGCCCCAGGAAAAGCATCACAACCCCTCAAAAAGAATCACAACCTCTCAAGTTACATCAAATAGCAACAAAATTCTCATGGGACATAGATTCCCTTAGGCATAATATCAATATCAACAACATTCACCTAAATAGAGGTTCCATACCCACATCAGTTGACAAAAGTACCATATTTCAACTCTAAAACTATGTTATCTTCATACACTTGAGAAAATATTATTTGCATCTAATCTTATTAATAGCCATGTGTTAGAATAACTGAGAGGGTGGTGAATCAGTTATCCACAGTCCCAAATATAAAATGTACCACTTAAAACAAATTCAGCTAAATTCAACAGCTCGGTAAACAATAAATACTAAATTGTCTGTGACTTTACTGATTACCAATTAATTTATCATAGTGATTACTGACCAAATAAAATTTGCAACATGTAAAGTATGATATCCAAATAATCACAACATAAACACATAACACAAGAGATTTAACGTGGAAACCCTGTAAAGGGAAAAACCACCTGGCACCAATAACCCAAAACATTTTCACTCTTCTGAAGTGAGCTCGGTGAAGAGCCAACCCTGTTAAAGGTTACAAAACACACTGTAAGGTGTGACCTTGTTAGAGGATTTAACACTAACAATTATCGTCCAACCAACATTCACTATGGGGTTGACAGGATAACAATGTACATTCTATGAATGACATATAAGACTTTCAAGTCTACTCGGTTAAGAGATTTTATCTATTTACAATGGTTAAACTGTAACAACAGGTGATTTGAATACAATACAACTTGATTTACAGATGTTCAGATCAATTCTTAATTCCATACAAATGCTCTGATTAATATATCAATTCAGTTCTTCAATCATATAATAACTTACTGTCCCTCGGTAAAGCTCTCTAACGCTCGATATTGTTTTGCAGTTCGGTTCTCCTTCAACCAGTTTGATCAGTCAGGCATGAAGCAATGTTCACGTGATATCTCTACAGTCTCCTTCCTCCAGCATTCGTTTCACTGTGAAACTCTAGTCTCTTAAATAGACAAGTAAACCATTTTATTTTCATCCATCAGATTTTTCTGCTTAATCTCCTTCGTTGATTTTGCCACTTAAACCTTCCTCGGCTGACGTGTCAGTAACATGTTTTATTTCTATCCTTTAGATCTTCTCCTAATTTTGTTAGTCATTGATCTTGTAACAAAATTTATCTTCCACCTCAAAATCATACACTTTACAGCTCATCAAATTATGTCAGCTAAACTAATCATTTAGTTCTTTTGTCCATACTCGGTTAACAAAGAAATGTGTCGGTGAAAACAAGTTCAGTTGATACTATCGCTCGGTATACACTACATTGGCTCGGTATATACTGGAATGCTTCATTAACCGACCACACGGCTTTGCAACATTTGGCTTCCAACTTCGTAACAAATTAATGCAACATAATCAAGTCAACAATATGAAGTCATAGACTCATCAATAAGTTACCAAGAGTATTCCTTATCCTCATCTATCATATCCATCTTCCTCTATGTAGATATCTCGGTTCTTCATCTTTTCTCTCCTCTTTACAGATGTTTAGATATTTGCAATTAACATGATAAGTACTATCAAAACTAGTTGACATCAATGACAACATAAAAACTGATTTAATTATCTTACATATCAATTCAGTGCTCGGTGATCTCTAATCACTTAAAGTTCATCAATTAGGTTCTCAATCAGTTGTAGTTCATCACCATGGTATGCAAATTGATTTAAAAAATTAGATATATGATTTCCTCGGGTTTTCATTTGTTACAAGCAATAATTACTAACAATATTGACAAACACAATAGTTAATTATAGGTATACTAGCATACCTATATTTTAAAAAACATAAAGAAAATATGTTGAAAGATATCAAATTTTAAAATATTTACTTCTTGAGACACATTTTTTCTCATAAAACTAGATAGTAGGTGACATTTGAAATACTTGTCTCAAATAGAATGAGAGAAATTACACTAAGCATTAACTCTCTATGCATAGTTGTAGAAACATGCTTATTATTACATTTGTAGTCATTGATTTGGTTGTTGAATATGGTGATGTTGCATGGTATGTTATCTAATTTAGAATGAAACTTAAGAAATTTACTAATCTCCTCTCTAAATCTCTTATTGTGAATAAACAATTGAATAATTAGATTTGTGATTTTTTGGGGTTTTCATTTCTTACAAGCAATAATCACTAACAATCTCGGCAAACACAATTACTAATTGTAGTTATATTATCAATTGAAAGAATAATTGTCTTGAGAGATACTTAGTATATGTAATTTCTAAAATGTATGTCATTCATTACATAAATAATTATTTTAATTATACTATTTAAATTAATCTCACATATTGTTATTAAGAAGAAAAGAATATTATTAGTTTTTAAAATATATTATTTAATAAATAAAGAGCATAATTTTTATATAATTTTCTAATAAAGTAGTTATAAAAAATAATACAATACCATAATTACTTAACAATATATGTATATACAAAGACCCCATATGTATCAAAATTTATCATATACATGAAAATAGTTTCATAACAACTTTTTTTGATAGAAGTACTTGCATCAATGTAATATTTATACATATGCTTTTAAAGAACCCACATATTAAGGATATAATCTAAATGCAATTAGATAATTGATGAGGTTAACATTGAATAATTATTGAATAAATAGATGTTTATTAAATCAATTATTGAGGAAATGGTTGGGTAATTAGATAATTGGCAGTGTATCAATTTTACATGTTTATATTTTGTCCCTGATTGAAATTATAGTTTAGATGTTTACATTTTACTCTATATTGAAGTGGTGTTATAAAGTAGTGTCATTTCAAAGAAGAATAAAACTTGTTAGAAGAAAATATGTGATACCCCATTCATGATAGGGTTAGAAAACATATATCTAAATAGTTAAATGCATATTTTAGTAATAAAGTAGAGGAATAAAAAACACATAGAAATAGAACAAGAATACACAAATAATTTAACATGGATCACCCCGTCTCGAGCTACATCCACCAAAAAGAGAGTCCAATATTATTGTCCAGTAAATTGAACCAATTACAATCTGCAATCCCTTGCAACTCAATACTACTGCAAGAGGCTACTGAATTCTCATATTAAAAATAACCCTAACCCTAATCCATTTTAACAAGATTTGTATCAGTTACAAAAATAGGGTTAGAATATGTTAGCCAATAGAAAATTAACTGCCAATGCCTTTTTAAAATAATAAAAGTTGGTTGAGATTCCAGGGGCGCTACCCTTGGACCCCGTAAGGAGTGTTGCCCCTTGATCCCCTCTTGGGGGCAGTGCGGCCAAATTGCCATTGAACAATTTGGGAGCAAACTACACCAATAAAAATGGGGAAAAAAGTAATCTCTGAGTCTGATTAGGCTCCATATAACAACAATCTCCCACTTGGAGATTGATTATACTCCACAACAAAAATTCCCCACTTGGAGATTGATCATAACACTTTTGACCCTGTAGCTCCCACTAGAATGAAGCACCCTAGACCCTATTATTCTATTTTTTATTAATTCCAGTCTTGAAGACCAACCAAAGCTGAAGAGGAGTTCAACTTCTCCCTTGTCACTGCCTTTGTAAACATATCCACTAGATTGGCATCTATAATGTATATTTTCTAGTTGTACCTGTCTATCCTCTAACACTGACCAAATGAAATCAATTGTATGCATTTGGTTTTAGAGTGCAAGGCATAATTTTACCAAGATGCATAGCACTCTGGTTGTCTATAAATAAGTGATTTTAAGTCTGTGATTTTCCCAACTCTTGCATGAAAGGTTATAGTCATATCATCTCCTTAGCTTCCTCTATAGTAGAAACATACTTGGCCTTCATGGTGGATAAAGCAACCACCTTTTACAATCAATAAATCCAACTCATTATTGTCACACCAACAGTAAATACATAACTTGTGGTACTTCTCCCAGTATCTATATCCTTTGCCAAATCTTAGTCAACATAGCCTTTTACATAAGTATAAAATCCCCCAAAACATAAACATTTTCTAGATGTACCTCTCAAGTATCTGAGAATCTATTTTACTACATTTCAATGCTCAACTCTAGGATGACTCATATACTTTCTAACAACCCCTACAACATATGCAATATATGTTCTAGTGCATACTATGACATATATTAAACTACCTAAAGCTAAAGCATATGGTGCCTTGGACATTTTATCTTCCTCCTCTTGTGTCTTTGGACACATCTCCTTAGTCAATTTCAAATGTCTAGGCAAAGGTGTGATGACAACTTTTGCCTTCTCCATATGGAATCTTTGCAACACCATTTCAACATGGTCAATATGAGATAGTGTTAATTTTTTTATCTTATCTTTGTAAATTTTCATACCAAGGATTTTCTTTGTTGCCCCCAAATCCTTCATTGGAAAATAATTTGCTAACTGTTGTGTTAACCATTGAATGGGATCCATGTTAGACCTTGCTACAATCATATCATCAACATATAAACATAAAATAATGTAGTTGTCATATGTTAAGGTTTTAGGATCGTTGCAAATGTAATAACATTGCCTATATAGTATGTGTTTTCCAAATGCAATAATCTCCTGCATTTATATTGAGAATGAGCCAAGATGAGACATGTCCCTTCATGGGACATGTCTATTCATTATTATGTAATTAATATAATGATAATTATGATTATACACACACACACACACACACACACACACACACACACACACACACACACACACATATGTGTGTGTGTGTGTGTATATATATGTGTATATATGTATATATGTGTGTGTGTGTGTGTGTGTGTGTGTGTGTGTGTGTGTGTGTACACATAATATCTCTTAAGTTATTATTATATTAATTTCTCTAATATTTACATTATACACACACACACACACACACACACACACACATCTCATATATACTAAATAAATATATACATATCTTCACTAATATTGACTCATAGTATTTATCCGACTGAAGCTACAAAACATCAACACTCCCTCTTAGCGAGGGAAGATTAAACACATGATTAAGATCAAAAGATATCATTTATCATGATATCAAAGATATGGTATGACTAGGAATATCAAGTCACATGATATTCACCATAACTCATAGATTCATAAGAATATCATCTCTTGATATTGAGAGCATTGACCACATAATATCAAGTCGCATGAAGATATCATCTCATAATATTGAGAGCATTGGCCACATAATACCAAGTACTCAAAAATTTATAAAGATATCATCTCATGATATCAGGAGCATTGGGCACAAAATATCAAGTTGCATGATACTTGTAATCACCCGAAAATGGACAAGATTATTTTAATGAGAAATCAAGGCAAATCAACACAATTCAATACAATTAAATCAAATCAAAGATAAATTGCAATTAAACATTAATCCAAAATCAACTCAAAATCAAAAGCTATAAAATCAATTTAAATCGAATAAATCATGATAAATCAATAAATTATGTAATTAATCTAATTAATTACATAGTTCAATTTAAATCAAATCAACCCATTCAAGGGGTACACATGGCTAAACAAATTAATAAAATTCAATTGATTAATTCCTATTTTCTCTCAACATCACATGAGAGGAAAAAGCCTCAACCAATAGGATTTGAGAACCAAGCTCACATGGATCAAGCCTAAAATGAATCTCAATCACACATTTGGAAAGAGCATCTTGTCCATCCATTTTGTATTCTTGTCCCAAGCTTTGAGGACAATCCATTTAAATTGTCTCCAAAGGGTGGAACCAAAGACTTAACCCCAACTCAATCATGATCAACTCTACTACACCCCCTACCCTTGCCAAAATCTATAAAAACAAGACATAAATCACTCAATTATCATCCACAAATCTGAGAATAACATCAAACCTCTTGCAAATTAGAGCTAGAAAGGCAAACATAGAAGTTAATTAGCTTTTTAATTTGGAATTGAACTATTTAGCTTAGCTTATCATTCATGCTCATTCTAGGACTATCATTAATGGAGGCTTGTTGAGAGCTTCATCATTAACATCCCTAGTTATAGATCCATAGAGTACTTAATTGCTCTTTATTTGTTAAAATAGCTCTTCCTTTGTGGTAATTTAGTTATTTTATTTAATTATTTTCAATAATAACCCTATGAAGGTACAAATTCTAGTACACAAAATGGCACCCACAGTGGGGCATTAGGCTTCACTTTTCTAAAAATTCAAAAAATTTCATATTTTCAATTTTTTTGTATGTTTAACTCGCTGTTTTGCAGGTGAAATAGCGCATATGATCATTTTTGCATTGCTTTTGACAAGTTCTCCAGCGCATTTGATACCTGAAACAACGCCTTGACGATAAATTGTTGCGCCTTTACACAAAGTTTTAGTGCATTTGATTCCTTCTATTTTCTATTTTCATTCTTTCAGTGCTTTTGCCCTGACTAGCCAGTGTGTTTACGATGTTTTTGACGCCTTTACACAGGATTTCAACACTTTTTCTCTCGATTTCTATGCTTTTAACTATTTTATTTAGCACTTTTAATTCGATCCTTAGTGCGTTTGAGCATTTAAATAGCGCTTTCAATAGATTCTATAGTGCTTTTGATTAAACTGAAAATTAACCGAATCTGACTGTCAAAAAATGTTTTCTCTGTCTTTGCAAGATGACTGAACATAAAAGAATTAAAAAACTAGAGAGAAGATTCAACACTGAGGGAAAAGCCTTGACAAAGAGGATCAAAGAGGAGAACATCACTCACATCAAGTTGGTTCTAGAGGATTCTCAATAAGAAAGCAAGATATATGAACATTATCTAAAAGTTGTAGAAGCATATAAAGCAAAGTTTGTATCATTGAATTGGATTTATTCACCTTAATCAAGTTTTTCTTAAATTTGACAAATAAGGCTTTAGATTCAATTTTATCTTGTTTTCTTCATTTTTGCTGGTTGCGTTGACTAACTTGTTGGAGGAAAAGCACATTGGAAAGGAATGATCACCACTAGGTGAGCATTAAAAATGAAAAATTAATCAAAAATGCCCCTAGCCTTTGCCAGCATCGATTAAAGGTAAGCCTCAAACTTAGTCATTTTTTTTAACTTAAATTGTGGCTTTGTGGTTTTAAAAAATATAGTAATTAAAAGGCAGCCTATTATTGTTAAGGAATTTGACATTAGGCCTATGCTCTTCACTTTTTAAGTGAATCAAAATGCTAAAAGTGTTAAACTCCTTGATTAAAAGAAAGGCTAGGTAAACCAAACACTAAATTTGAAAAACCCCTTGTTTGTAAAAAAGAGTAGAAATACTCAATTCTCTTTAGTTAGTGGGTTTGGTAATTGAACCTTGTTAAAAGTGTTTGGGAATTGAGAAGTAGATAGGGATATGCTCTTCACCTTTTTTGTGAATCAAACTCGCACAACCTATCTCTTTATTCCACTTTATTTATTTCAAATGAACATGCTAGATCAATAGTTGGGCTCGCCTCCTGAGATTTTCCTTAATGAGGCCGGTGAGAGGGACAACCCAAAGTGGGATACAATCACCTTTTCTACGATCATCCAACCCACTATAAAATGAAATACATGCATCCTTAATGGGGTGTGTGACAAAAGGGTGTTAAATTTTTGAACTTCCTCGAGTAGTCCTTTGGGATTGCACAAAACTTTGACATACCGGTGGTGGGAAGCCTCTTAATATACTTGGAGGATGAAAGTTTGATATCCATTTTGAACAGAATCTTGATTAAAAACCTTGTTAACAAATACTACCTTATAGAGCCATGTTTACGAACCAAATCTTGAACTAGGTAGATTGCTTGAAGTGTCTTTTTGTACAAAAACCCGTGATAACATTTTTTCAAAATCAAACACTTATTATGTAGAGGGTAAAAAGAAACAAGTGTATGTGTGATTGTTGTGTTTGGAAATACATATAACAAGTGAGAGATATCCATTCAAAAGCTCATCTTATATTTTTAATCTCTTCATATTAACAAACAATTACCAAATTGGGGAAAACAATTCAAAGTCAAACTTTTTTGGATGCCGATTTCTACATGTTCTCATAAAATTAATTACAAGAAGATGACACTTGTATTGCCAATGAAGTCCCCGAATTTGAATACCAAAGTCTTTTCAACAATCACGATCAAGGGAATATTCTCCCAAATTTATTTGAAAAGAGACTTGAATCAATGGATAGAAACTCCATGTTTCACGATTACCATAATGGAGGAAACAATGACAACACTAATAGTGCTAACCAATTGCCTAAGAAAGCACTGGAGGAGAGGTCCAATAGAGCGGCCCAAGATAATGATTTTCTTGAAGTCATGGATAAACTAATAGATAGAGATAGGGATAAGTTTTTCCTAACTCTAGCCCAAGTAGGGGTAAAGCTCCCACATGACTATGATGTGGATCAACTCAAGAAAAACAAAGAAGATGAAAACCTGATGAATGCTATGACTCACCAATTGAAAATGTTTCAAGTGCAAATAGACTTAATGAAAAAGGCCGCCGAACCTAAGCCATTTTCTATAGAGGCCTTAAGCCCATTTCCTTTCGACAAAAGCTTAGTCATGGCACCTTTTCCTATCAATAGGATCTTTCCTAAATATGATAAATATATGGGTAAATCAGACCAACAAGATCATCTTAGAGAATTTTGCACTCTAAGCATTGAGTTTATGCACGATACTACCTACTTGATGAGACTTTTTCCAAGAAGTTTGGGAGGGTAAGTCATGGAATGGTTTTCTAAACTTCCACAAGGGATAAAGACTTTTGAGGAATTAGCCTCTAAATTTGTAACACATTACTCCTACAACATTGAGCATGATATCACAATGCTCAAATTATGTGATACAAAATATAAAGATGGTGAATCCTTTCTAGGATTCCTACAAAGGTGGAGGACTGTTTTCACAAGGTATCCACGAAGTATCCCTGAGAAGGAGAAAATGGAGATATTCATGAATAACTTAAACATGGAGATAAATTATAGACTCCAACTTCAATGTCCCCCAATATTTCAAAAACTTATTGAAAATGGGATCAAGATTGAAGACGTGTTGGTAAAGAGAGGATAGATAAAATTGTTCAAAGACAATAAACCCCATACCAACACAAATAATAATAATCATCATGTATCTAATTATGTTAATAATAGAGGGGCCAACAATCACAACGATAAACCTAAACTATGGTTAAAGAATAATAACAAAAATCTTGTGAATGATGGAGTTGTGGAAGCCCACAACTTAAAGGCAACTCCCTTTAATTTATCAAATGGAGCCAATTCTTCATACAACGTAAATCAAACGAATAAAGCTCCTTTTAATTCCAACAATTCCAACAATCCCAACAACAATTCTAATAATAATCCCTTAAAAAATGCTAATGGGAATAAGCCTAAGCCTTTCTTTTTCACTTATCAAAAGAGAAAATTCACCTTCTTAGGTGAACCATTGGAAAATTCATTAAGGACTTTGGTGGCTAATAAAATTATCACTTTACCCGATTTAAGGCCTTATGAACCCCAAATTAAACCAAATTGGTGGAATTAATCCCACCATTGTGAGTATCATCGAAATAAGGGTCATAAAACCAATGAGTGCATGAAGTTGAAGTATCTTGTACAAGACCTAACTGATGACGAGACTATCAAGGTTGAAGGACCCCAAAATAATGAAGATCACACGACCTTCAAAAATCCTTTTCTAAACCATGAAAAGGGTGAGTCATCAAATAATAACCAAAATAATAAAAGAGTTAATGAGAAAGTCAACTTTTCTCATACTTACGATAACATCATTAATACTTTGGATAGTGATGAAAATATCGTGAATGTTATCATGGTAAAGGAAAAACCAAGAGAAGCAACATCTAATATTGTGACTAGGGGGCAAGCATCAAAGCTTACCTTACTTGGAAATGTCCCTAGAATTGCTCTACCAAATCAAGCCTCATCATCATCATCAAAACAATACAATTTGGTAGACCAATTACAACGAACCCCTGCTCAAATCTCTATTTTATAATTGCTTAAACTCTCACCAACTCACAAAGAGATTCTTGAAAAAGCCTTGGTAGAGACCAATGTACCCCTAAATCTAGAGGTAGATAAATTTCAAAACATGGTAGGACATCTTGTTGCACCCCATTGCCTATCTTTTTCAGAACAAGATGAGATGTCCTTAAACCACCCTCAAAATTTGCCTTTGCATATAGAAGTCCTCATTCACAAGCATAGGGTAAAAAGAGTTCTTATTGATGGAGGAGCTGGTTTAAATATTTGTACCCCAAATTTGGTAAAAGCCTTAGGATTTTTTGAGGAGGCCATTGACCCAAAGAATAAAATAACTATCAAAGCCTATGATGATGAAGAAAGAGCTTCTAAGGGTGTCATAGTACTTCCTATCAGAGTTGGTCCCATGCAAAAAGAGACCATATTCCAAGTCTTGGATCTAAAGTTGACCCACAATATCTTATTAGGGAGACCGTGGATTCATGAAATGCAAGCCGTGCCTTCTACTTACCACCAATGTCTAAAATTTCCTTATCTAGGTCAAGAGATTATGGTAAGTGGGGACTCAAACCCCTTTCAATATTGTAACAACATGAAGCCTATCAATGAATCTCTAGTCCCACATAATATAGAGGGTCTATTCCTAATAAAATAGAGCAAGGGAAAAGTTCTAAGGACATTCCATCATTAAAGGGAAAGGAAAAGATAGAAAGAGAAATTATTGTTGAAGACATCCAAAGACCCACTAACCTAGCTACATTGACAAAGGGAAAGGAAAAGGTTAGTGAGGAGAATATTAATGAGAAGAAGAAAGAAGAAAAAGATAAATCCATCCAAATCTACACCAAAGATGATCATTACCAAAAGATGGATCATAAGATGAAAAACTTTGAAAAACAATGTAAAATCAAGCAAAAGGAAATAGGGGAATATTCTTTATCTATGATGGATCTACCATTATCCCCCAAGTCATATGGAAGACCATCCAATCTACCCCATAGATATAATGATCACTTTGTAAGAGAAAATACTTCTTCATCCATGGATGAAGATGATAATGAAATCCTTAATTGGCTTTATAAAGATGAGGAGTCAAGTGCCCAAGAAAATTCATACAAAATATCAACATTCCCACACATCAATATGGGAAAGGATTTCAAAACATGAAGAAAATGGGGTATAAAGGACAAGGACCTTTGGGAATAAGAAACAAAGGACTTATTGAACCAATTGAAATGACACGGAGAGATGGGAAGGAAAAGATAGGATTAGGGTACCTAGAACAAGGGTACACTCAAAAGAACTATTCTAAAGTCTATGACCAAATTTTGCAATTAGAATCACATAGTGATGAAGATTCTAACAATTGGGAATGGGACTCATTGTCAAGTGAGTCATGTTAGGATAAAGAAGTTGATGTTATTCACACTTATACTTCTAGCAAGGAAAAAGAACCAATTGTAGAATCAAATCAGAATCAAGCCTCAAGTTCAAGCCAAGTGGTCTTAGATAATGTCCTAATTCAATCAATTGAAATAAATCAATGGGTAGGATAAACCTACGTACCATCATGGAGACCTACTATGGAAGAAGCTAACATTAGGTTTAATCCACAAGATTTTTACCCAACAAAAACCATAGAGGATTCTAGTGAGGAAGACTTTGATCCTAGTTCTTTAGAGCATCTTGAAGAAGCACATATTATAGACTTAAGAAATACAATGTTTGAACCTTCAAATGAAGTCATGTCTTTAAACTCCATCAAACCAAGTTAAAGCATTGATCCCTTAACCCTTATATATCCAGAATTAATCGAATGGGATTCCATTGAACCTACCATAATTCTAACCTTTTTGAATGATAACTTGGTGTCCCAATACCTAAATGTGGTTAAGCCTTCTTCTACCATGGAATATCAAGGAGTGACGAAGGAAAGTATCCAAACTCTCAATTCAACAAAAAATGAAAAAAATAAAAAAAATAAAAGAATGAAAAGAATTTAATGTTGAAAACCACATGGTGGCAGCATTAGATCAAAAAGAGAAAGAAATAAAGAATGATTCCAAAGGTGAAAACCCAATTGAGGCACCTAAGGAAGGGAGTTTGGATACTTTACTCGAGCACTATGAGGAAAGATCTCCTATCTTGATCGAACCAACAGAAAAGGTGAACATTGGATCAGAATTAGAATCAAGGATCATACACCTAGAGGCATCTTTATCTAGTGAGGAAAGAAAATAATTCATAATTTTTTTCAAGGAAAAGCAAATCAATTTTTCTTGGTCTTATAATGATATGCTAGGATTGGATCCAAATCTAATCATGCATCACTTGAACATAAAAGAAGGAGCAAGACTAGTAAAGCAAAAATTGAGAAAGATGCATCCACACATAGCTTTGCTTGTGAAAGTGGAGTTAGAAAAATTGCTAAAAGTTAAGTTTATAAGAGCCATTGATTATGCCCAATGGATTTCAAACATTGTACTAGTTTCAAAAGCAGAAAAGTCCATCAGAATTTGCACGGATTTTAGGGATCTAAATCTTGCATGCCCTGAACATGACTTTCCATTACCAAGTATAGACGTCATAGTGGATTTGACAACAGGACATTCAATGTTTCCTCTTAAGGATGGGTTTAGTGGCTATAATCAAATAACGATAGCACTCGAAGATCAATATAAAACAACATTTACATGCACATGGGGGACATTTTGTTGGAATTTTATGCCTTTTGGTCTAAAGAATGCTGAATCGACCTATCAAAGAGCCATGACAACAATATTTCATGACATGATGCACAAGTTCATGGACAACTATGTAGATGACACACTAGCTAAATATCATTCAAGAGAAGAACATCTACCCATACTAGAGAAATTTTTTGAAAGATTGGAGCAATTTAAAGTGAGGCTAAATCCAAAGAAGTGCACATTTGGCGTTCAATCAGGAAAGCTACTAGGATAAATTGTTTTAGCCAAAGGAATAGAGGTAGATCCCACCAAAGTCAATGCCATCATGGAAATGGAAGCACCTAAAAACATAATTCATATGAGATCTCTTCAAGGCAAGATCCAATCCATTCGAAGGTTCATCTCTCAATTGGTAGAAAAGTGTCATAACTTCACTTAAATCCTACATAAGGACATAGTTTTCAAATGGGATGAAAAATGTGAAGAAGCCTTCAACTTGTTGAAGAAATATCTAATGAACCCTCCAACTTTGATTCCACCTATAAGAGGCAAACCTTTGATTCTATACATTTCAGCAACAAAGCATTTATTAGGGGCACTCTTGGCACAAGAAGATGAATAAGGAAAAGAAAAGGCCATATACTACATAAGTAGGACTTTGATGAAATATGAGTTGAACTATACCTTCATTGAAAGAGCATGTTTGGCCATAGTTTTGCTTCCCAAAAATTGTGCCACTATATGTTATCTCACAAGATTAGACTCATTGCAAAGATTGATTCTTGAAATACCTTCTTAGAAAAACACCATTGAATGCAAGGCTAGCCAAATGGGTCATGGTGTTAAGTGAATTCGACATAGAATATGTGGATCAAAAGTCTATCAAGGGCCAAGTCATAGTTGATCAATTAGCAGAATCACCATTACAAGATGACCACCCAATACAAGTGGAATTTCCAGATTTTGAAATCGTGAATGTAGAAACAAAAACATGGCAACTATATTTTGATGGTTCCTACACACAACATGGATCAAGAGCAGGCATACTTTTGATTACTCCTCAAGGATCTACAATTCTAAAGTCATATAAATTTCTATTCCCATGCACAAATAACATATCCGAGTATGACACATTGGTCATTGGAACCAAGATGGCATTAGAGTGGAAAGTGACAGAATTACAAGTATATGGAGATTCACAATTAGTCATCAATCAAATTAATGATGAATATCAGACAAAAGATGACAAGATGGTACCTTACAAACACATGGTTGAGAATATCAAGAAATACTTCACTCTTATCACATTTGAGCAAGTTCTAAGAGATAAGAACAAAGTAGCAGATGCAATGGCTACCTTGGCATCACTTCTTCAAATACCAGATAAAAGTGCTAGATATGAATTCTTGGTAGAAGAAGTTGAACAACCTACATTTGACTCTACCCATCCTCATACCATTTGTTTGTTAATCACACATGAATCACCTTGGTATGGATCTATTTACACCTACTTAAAAGATCAAATGCTACCCATAGACCAAAACAAGAACCAAAAGAAAAGCTTTATCTGACAAGCCTCTCATTATACCTTAATAGCTGACACATTGTATCGTTAGAGTTTAGATGGAATGTTTCTTAGATGTCTAGAGAAAGAGGAATCAAATATAGCCTTACGATAAATTCACAAAGGGATTTGTGGGTCACATTCGAATGGTTTAACCCTAGCTAAGAAACTTCTTAGGATATGATATTTTTGGTCTACAATGGAGAAAGACGCTTATCAATTTGCTAAAACTTGTAGAAAGTGTCAATATCATGGGAACTTGATACATGTGCCCACACAAGAGCTTCATTTGATGACTACACCTTAGCCATTCTATCAATGGGGTCTAGAATTAATAGGAATGATTCATCCACCATCTTCAAATGGTCATAAGTTCATTATCACGACAACATAGTACTTTACCAAATGGGTGGAAGTTGTACCCTTATCAACTACAACAAGAAAGAAGATATCCTTGTTTATCCTAAACCACATAATATATAGATATGGCGTACCTCATGCCATCATAATGAATAATGCAAAGCACTTCACAAACAGGGACCTAAAGGAGTTATGTACAAAGTTTCACATGATTCACCACTCATCTTCAATATATTACCCCCAAGGTAATGGACAAGCCGAAGCAACAAATAAAAACATATTAAAGATATTGAAGAGAACGGTGGACAATTCAAGTAGAGATTGGCATATAAAAATAAACCTGACCTTGTGGGCTTATAGGACAAGTATCAGAACACCAACTAGAGCTACGCCATTTTCCTTAGTCTTTGGAATAGAAGCAGTTTTACCTTTGGAGGTAGAACTTCCATCCTTAAGAGTATCTCTCCATGGTTTGATAAGTGAGGAAGATTATAGAGTTGCTAGGCTACATGAACTAGAAATGCTAGATGAGAAACAACAAGCATTTGATCACTTGAAAGTATATCAAAACCGAATGTCAAAGACTTATAACAAACACATCAAGTCAAGAACATTCCTGATAGGTGACTTAGTTTTGCGAGAGAATCCCAAGAATCAAGAAGAAAGAGAAAAGAAAGGAAAATGGGAAGCAAACTGGTTAGGACCTTTTGTGATCACTTCATCTTTTGGGACCGAAACCTATAAGTTAGCTGATTGTGATGGAGAAGAGCTACAAAAACCTATCAATAGCATTCATCTCAAAAGGTTCTACACATAAGGTAGATAAAAGAGTATATAGAAAAAGAGTATCAAAAAATCAGATGGCAAACATCCTATTTATTGTACATAGTCAAAAGAGATCTTGAAAATACCAAAAACATTTGAAAAATAGAAAAGAGCAAACAAATCAGAAATGTAGAAAAGATAAAAAATAGTTGAAAATTGAGCATGAAGAAAGCCAAAAACATTCATATATGATCTTCAAAAAGATGTTTCCTTGGTGAAAACCTAGCAAATAGGCACCTTGATGATATGAAAAATAAAAAAATTGAAAAAAGAGAAAATACAAAAAAATCAAAAAAGAGAAAAAAGTGCCTTGGTGAAAACCTAGCAAATAGGTGCCTTGGTAGCAAAAAAAGAAAAAAAGCTTTAAAAATAGAAAAAAAGAAAGCAAGATCCATTCAATTGGTGAAAACCTGGTAAACAAGTGCCATTGAAAGTCCAAGTCAGTTGCATACCTAGCAGTCATCCTTGTAAATATTGCATTCACCAACATTTGTATATATTGCATAATAAAACCCCACAGTTGCATTTGCAAGTACCTAAAGATTTTGGTCACCTAATCTGCAAATTGTCCTAAGTCCAACATTGAAATCATATCAAACTAGGTGCAATCTACTCTAAAGGAGGAAAGGATTCATCAAAAGAAAACTTCAATCATCGAATCAATTCATCAAAAACACAAGTAAAATGCCTAATCAAATCCTAATCGTAATCCAAATTGAACTAAATGCCAAATTTGATCCAAGATCTTACACAGACTTATCTTTATCAGGATTAAAAGCATGAAATGGATGGAACTATACTTGAAATATGGATTTGAAAAACATTGCAATTTTTTTTTTCTATGTGTTGACTTGATTCATGAAATCATATCTTTTTAGCGAATTGATGAAAGTTTTTAAACGAGATAAGCTATGATGAAAGCATGACATTTTATTGATTTCTGAATGACTGTCTTAAGATCAAAGTTCTAAAGCATGTATTATTTGTTTAAGGATGTGATCATCAAAGAATCATTGAGGACTTATACATATGATAAAACTAAGATCTTTGTTTGTTTACACAAAAGGATACCTTGGATATTCTGATGTTCAATATCATAATACCAAAATCCACTTGCAACATAGAATCTGACAAAATTGGTATTCACACTCTCATGATTGGCTTCAATCAGTGGTAGTCATACCGAAAGGATGGGAAAGCAATGAAAGAGGTGCAAAAAGTATTCATATCATCATGGTTGAACTAGTGATGGCTGTACTAAATCGGGATTACAAAAACTGCTCAATGATGAATATAAGCTCCAAATTTTTGAATAGTGATAGTTAGTTGCATACATACTAGATTAAATGCATTTAAAGTATTTACCTTTCTTAGCTTCAAAATTTAATTTGCAAGAGGAAAAGAGAAAGGGGGTGTAGTCAAATAAAAAATTAAAGGATCATCATCAATAACTAAATATGATCGAGTGTGTTAGAAATCCAAAATAAAAAACAAAAGGTGCATTCCATTAGTTCATGAGCGTTTGTTAGATCCGTGTTATCTGGCATTAGTTTGCATTCATTTTAATCAAATTTCATTTCATATAATTTAAATCATTTTCATTAAGGTCATTGCATTAGGTTGCATTCATCCTTTAAATCATTTCCATAAAGAGATATTGCATTAGTTTGCATTCATTTTAAAGTTCATCTCATTAAAGTTGCATTCTTTAAGAATCATTCATATCAATCCAATAAGCGCATTTACCATTGCATTAGTTAATCTTCACTAAAATCAAAATTAATTCATCATTACGTACATATCATTTAGTTCATAAAAATATTGTATATGGCATTCTTCATTTAATCCATACATTTAGTTTCATTCTATATGGTATATCATTGCATCACATTGCATAATCATTCATTTATATCACATGTAACATTTAGAGTCATTAATTACCCATAATCATTATACATTACATCATATAGGTCCATCACATTTGCATACCATAAATCCATTGCATCCATATATCAAAGTAAATACATCAATTATCCATTAAATCATTACATCACATTAACCATTGGATTATTCATCTAACACATCTATATATACCATTTTCATTCATGAAAAAGCAATATCATATCATTAAATTCATATTCACATCTATCCATCTATTATATGTTATACATAAGACAACCATCTAAGCATCAATAGAACATGTACATTCAAATCAAAAAGTGCATTCTGAAAAATATAAAGCAAAGCATATAGAAGATAGAAGCATATAGATCTACATATCATACCAAAATAACTAAAAAGGAGATCCAACACATCATGACATCATATAAAGTAAAATCTATCAAAACTGAGAAGCAAAGTCTATGGTATCATCATCATAAAATCAAATGAGTATCAGAGTCCATAGTACGATATCATATAATGCAACATCAAGATAATCAAAGTCTATCAAAGTATCAGAGTATCAACATAAACAAACATCAAATAAATTAAAAGATAGAACAAAGTCCAATATCTCGATATACCAAAAGAATGAGACCATATACATTAATGGAAGAATAAAATGAATCATCTCAAATCATAGATCAAATGGTTGAACCACCAGCACCATCACCATCAGGACTAGGAGCACTATCCAAAGGACAACTTGAGCTTAGCTATAACCCATGATGACTCATCACTGCCATAAAGGCCTACATCATAGTACTCAACTGCCTCATCTCCTGTCTAATCTTAGAGACATTTAACTGTAAAGTTTAAACCTCTGGTGCAACTGCTGGAGCCTGTGAACTAGGGACCTTTGTAGAAGAAGAAGGCATGGAAGAAGATGGATCTGATAAAGACGAAACAAAACTAGAAGAAGATGGATGTGAAGAAGAATATGGCATCGAAGGAGAAGTAGGTGCTTGAGAAGGTGGAGCCTATGGAACAATCGACAGAATACCCCACTGAGGAGGAGGACCTTGTGCTTGATCTAACAATACTTGTGCATCTACCTCTCTCTAGTGTCTGGCCCTATGTCGACCCTATCTACCTATCGAATCCTGAGCAACCTGATGTAATGCCCTATCAACACCACCTCTTGCCTGACCTCCCCTAGGAGGAATGGGAGCAACATTAATAATTGGAATCATGACTCTACCTGCTTTGGATGCTTAACGACCCCATCATCCATGCCATGCTCAAATCCTACCACTGCCCCTACCATCATTGCCATCATCACCACCATCATCTCCACTACCATCAGACTCCTCATCGATACCAGGTACCTGCTCAACTGGAGCTGTGAACCTCATAAATGGGTTCCGACCAAACCAATCCGCATAATCATCTGTCATCCTCGCATCCATGACATCCTCTCTCATTTCCCATGGCAAATAATGCAGATCTCATATCTCCTGATGAGCTGTCCTAAAATCTACAATAGGGTCCCACAGTTATCTCTCAGCCTGGACATGAGCATACATAGCAATGCCCTGGGGCATACCATGTGTTCGTCCATATTGTCATAGTACCCTTCGAAAGAAAAATCTCTCTATAATGTAAGGAGTGAGACCAATCATCCAATGAGGACAAAACATATATGGAAGCTCAGAATCATCCTCCAACCATGGTTCACAACCCAGATAAGGTTGCCAAACAACCTGATCCATATCATTGATCACACGACACTAGTAATCTAACTTCCCCATATGGGTTTGCACTACCATCCCCTCATACATCCATGCAAATGGCCAACCCGGATCTCGGTGTCATGCTACAATAGGTTGTGTCATTGGGAGATGCTCCCATGTCCAAAGCTGAAGTAATATACCTCCTGTAGAGAGTGTAGAAGAACTTCAGTACAAAATAGTATGCAACTCATGATAGAGCTGCGCTAGAACACATGATCCCCAATCGAATCATAAAAAATGAGCCATCAAGTCCTCTATAATAGGACCCCATCTGACTGCAAATCGATGACCTTGTCTATCTAGTAAGAGGAAGCCTCCGATCAATGTGCCCAGAACTGTTGGCAAAACTAGAAAGGAATGAAACCGAGACCACTGAATGTGATCATCACCAATGGTAGGATCCTGAAAGACCCATCGACACGCCACACCATCGTAGACCTGGTCATAAAATACCAACTCTCCTCTAGTAGGAAGGCGAAAGAGGTGATATACATCCTCAGGAGTGATAGTCATCTCCCCCATCGGTAAGTGAAAAGTGTTATGGTCTAAGTGCCATCTCTCATCCATAGCAATGATCAGTCCTTGATTCACTTGGAATCGTGGTAAATGAAGTAGGAACGACAATCCACATCTACCAATATGTCCCTGATCCCGAGCACTCAGGTCATCTATCATACTAAAAGGTAAAGGGTACGAACCATGAACACCCAGTGATTTAAGCACTACCTGCAAAAAGTAAGTTCAATTACATCAATTTTGAAATCAATTATCATTTGAATTATCCAAAGTCAATCAAACATTTACAAAATATCAAACCATAATCAATTTTCCTGATTCTATTCAGAGAGGATGGAAAATTCATCATCATCCATCATCTAAATCTAGATTAATGATCACACATTCAGACTATGACTGACTCAAATTGACATCTTATGACTCGCTATCAAATCTAGGGTATTACCTAAACCGATTAACTAATCGATGACAATGAACAGTTTGGAAAACTGACTAAGGCAATTTTAAATTTTTCCTATCAGGGTAAACACACTATTTCAATGTTTAAAAGTGCTAAAAATCAAAAGTGCTATTTAAAAAGTCAAAAGCGCTACTTAAATCGTCAAACATGCTAAAAAGTTGTAAAACCGCTAAAACTTTGCAAAAGCACCATTTCAAAAATTGAACGCGCTATTTGAAATTTGAAAAGTGAAAAAAAAAAGAAAAGCGCTAAACTAAATTTCAAATATGATTTGTGCCCTAGATCCTACGTGTAAAAGCGCAATTCCACATTGCGGAAGTGCTAAAAAAGTTTTAAAAGCGCTATTGAATTGCTCATACACGCTATTTCAATTGAAAAATTCAAAAAATATGGTTTCTACTAGAAAAATTCAACTTTTTTGAAATCTAAAGCATTAATTGAAAAACTAAGAGGTTCTGGCACTTACCGGAGGTCCGTAGGTCAGTGGCCATTGATACTGTCGACCGCACTTGAACCTGTACTCACAAATCGTGATCACCATCACGAAAAGCTTGGAGGAGTCAGAGAGGAAAAGTCAAATGTAAAAGTGAAAATGAATAGTGAAAATGACTTTTTACCCCTTTATATAGGCCCTTTTGACCTAAAAAGGTATCTTTGACCTAAAAGGGCATCTTTGACCAAACAAGGGCTGAGAATCCAAATTTTTCACCAAATCGGCCAAATCAGGGGCATTTGTCATCACTCAGATGCGAAAACAATATCATAAATGAAATCAAAATTCATCATAAATTGACCTAATCAACGCAAATTGACCTAAACCATCAACTTTTTCAAACATCAATCAAATTTCATTTCATTTTTGAGGGGGCATACATTTGGATAATCAAAGAATGACAACAAGATCATTAAATCAAGGGCACGACCATCAAATCAGAGCACAATCTTTTATCAGAAATGTTTTGCGTATCAATCGAAAGGGACATCAAACATCAAATCAAATCAAAATCAGGTATTATATCAGGGAATTGTCATCGAATCGACCATCAAGAACCTCAAATCAATCCTATCATCAAAATTTGTATCTTACATCGAACATCAAGATCAACCATCGATAAAATTAGGACCTTACATCAGTTGAATCGAGACATTCTTTGAATCAACACACTTCACATGTCGATTCAAAGAGGGGCATTTGTAATCACCTGAAAATGGACAAGATTATTTTAATGAGAAATCAAGGCAAATCAACACAATTCAATACAATTAAATCAAATAAGATCAAATCAAAGATAAATTGCAATTAAACATTAATCCAAAATGAATTGAAAATCAAAAGCTATAAAATCAATTTAAATCGAATAAATCATGATAAATCAATAAATTGTGTAATTAATCTAATTAATTACATAGTTCAATTTAAATCAAATCAATCCATTCATGGGGTACACATCGCTAAACAAATTAATAAAATTCAATTGATTAATTCTTATTTTCTCTCAACATCACATGGGAGGAAAAAGCCTCAACCAATAGGAATTGAGAACCAAGCTCACATAGATCAACCCTAAAATGAATCTCAATCACTCATTTGGAAATATCATCTTGTCCATCCATTTTGTCTTCTTGTCCAAAGCTTTGAGGATAATCCATTTAAATTGTCTCCAAAGGGTGGAACCAAGGACTTAACCCCAACTCAATCATGATCAACTCTACTACACCCCCTACCCTTGCCAAAATCTATAAAAGCAAGGCATAAATCACTCAATTATCATCCACAAATCTAACAATAACATCAAACATCTTGCAAATTAGAGCTAGAAAGGCAAATATAGAAGTTAATTAGCTTTTCAATTTAGAATTGAACTATTTAGCTTAGCTTATCATTCATTCTCATTCTAGGACTGTCATTAATGGAGGCTTGCTGAGAGCTTCATCATTAACATCCCTAGTTAGAGATCCATAGAGTGCTTAATTGCTCTTTATTTGTTAAAATATCTCTTCTTTGTGGTAATTTAGTTATTTTATTCAATTATTTGCAATACTAACCATATGAAGGTACAAATTCTAGTACACAATACTCACCAAGTACTTGAAAATTTATAAAGATATCATGTCATGATATCAAAAGAATTGGCCATAGAATATCAAGTCGCATGATACTCACCAAGTACTAAAAAATGTCCACAGATAATGTGCACATGTATCCTCAATAATACTTACCATAGGGACATTCATCATCTATCATGATCTATTTCAGCCATCACAATATGTCTATCACAATAGAAGGCCATGGTCTATTTAAGGAACTTAATCCACCATGCAAGATATCATCTATCATGATTTGTTTCAGCCATCATAAGATGTCTATCACAATAGAAGACCATGGTTTGTTTAAGGAACTTAATCCACCATACAAGATATAATCTATCATGATTCTTTTTAGCCATCATAAGATGTCTATCACAATAGAAGGTCAAGTTAGTGTAAGATCATCACCTTCCAATAACGTTTTACAAATACAAGCGATAATCATTTGGAATTCCTCACTTCCTCATGATGTACATAGGGGGTAGGTCATTAAAACATGGAGTCACACACATGGAATCCACTACACCTTAGTGCAGAGGGTGGAAACAAGGGATTTCACCTCGAACTTCTCTCATAGAGAAGAACTCATTGAGCAAATATCAATCTATTGATCTTTTCATCCAAGATTGCTTAAGATGAACTATCAGACTCCTTCTGAGTCTTATATCACTCTTTTGAGCTCATTGTCCAAAGTTACCTCGAAAGAGTCAGACTCCCTCTGAATCTAATATCTATCTTCTTTTTCCTGTAAGAGTATCCTTGGAAAAGATCAAGGCAAATAGCTCTTATAGTACGTACATAAATACACATAAGAGAGAGATTACAATGAGTATATAAAGTAATACTCAAGGATAATAAATAATTATTTGTGCATCAAAATCCTTGATACAAGTTGCTCCAATGAAGGTCCATATACATCAAATTAGAATACACCTTCTCAGATTATTTGAAAGACATCTCCCCTTTGAATCATCTCCCCACTAAGGATGTTTCAAGTGGGAATGTAACATTGGTTATTATTCCCCCCACAATGTAAAATTCCCACTCTTATATTGTTGAACAGTGCTTATGCCATCTTGTGAAATGACTTGATTTCTCCAAGAGAGGTGACACTCTATAATTAATGCTTGACCATGATCATAACAAATTAATGTCTCTTTAATGAAAGCTGCTACAAGGTCTAACTAATCATTATGGAAATCCTTGTGTATACTTTACAAATTCATCTTCCTCAATATCTTACTAAACAACACTTTTTCTTTAATTAAGTCACTTTATTCAAATATGAGTGCATAAATTGTCTTTAATGAATCACCGCATTCAGGAATGACATAGTTGCCAATATATAATCACTGATGTTTGCTTCTTAACAAATATGATACAATTCACTTGACCTTATTCTTTGCACTTGGTGTGGATAAAAGTTTGCAACACAACTTCACTCACTGTATTTCACATAGATCGTACATAGTTGGTCATAACTTTTGAACCTGACACTTTCTTGCCAATCTCTCAAGGTGAGATTCTTCAAAATTTATTTATCACCAATATATCCAAAACACAGAAAAATCCAACAGTGTATTTGTGAGATATGGTCCCCATATCGAGACTTTATTTCCTGAGATAGTCACACATTCACCACCAACAAACTACTCTCTTACATTTTCAGCCTAACTATGATACCATGTTAAGGTTTTAGGATCATTGCAAATGTAATAGCACTGTCTCTATAGTATGTATTTCCCAAATGAAACAATCTCTTGTATTTATATTGAGAATGATCCAAGAAGGGACATGTCCCTTCATGGGACATGTCTATTCATTATTATGTAATTAATATAATGATAATTATGATTACATGTCTTGGAGAATATAGATAAATTAATTATAATGATTACATGTCTTGGGTTTTCCTTCTAATGGCCATCATAAATTCTTCTGATAGAGATATTTCTCCATTTACATTTTCCATAACTGAAAGTTCTTCCCATTAAAATTCTCATCCTTCAACTTACCCTCGTCTACCATTTCTCCCACTCAACCATGAGACTCCCATTTAACCATGTGACTTTCTTATAAAGGATAACTAAATACAATTTTCTCTGATACCACTTGTTAGGGTTAAATACATATATTTAATAGTTAAATGTAGATTTAACTAATAAAGTAGAGGAATGGAAAACACACATAAATACAAGAAGAAAATACAAATAATTTAATTTTTTCACCCAATCTCAGGCTACATCCACCAACAAAGAGTTCAATATTATTATCCAGTAAATCAAACCAATCACAATCCACAATCCCTTGCAACTCAATATCGCTCCAAGATGCTACCAAATTCTCATATAAAAAAACCCCTAACTCTAAGCCATTTCAACAAGATTTACGTGGATTACAAAAATAGGGTTGGAATATGTCATCAATTGAAAATTAAATCTCAGTGCCTTTGTGAAATAATAAAAGTCAATTGATCTTTCGTGGGTGCTTCCCCTGAAAACCCTAATTGGGGCATTGCCCCTCGACCTTGTGTTGTATCGCGATAAGGAGCATGCCAAGGGTGGCACCCCCAAACCCCCATTAAAAAACTTGGGGAGAAATTGCACCAATAAAAGTGGGGGAAAATTAACCTCTGAGTCTGATTAGGCTCCATATAACAATAATTCATTCAAAGGAGGATTTCCCAAGAGAAATAATGGTAGAGATGATGATAGCTGATGAAAGGAATAGAAGGATAATGGACGGATGAGAAATTTCTAGTATTGTTGTATTGGATTAAGCACGATTTATTAGATGTAACATGAAACATTATTCACCAAGGTGTCACATGCATATAAAATGATAAGACACAAGCAAGACAAGGATATTTTCGCTAGATATAATGTCTTAAAAGTTATGAGCCTTGTAAGGATATTATGTTTATCAAAATTTTATGATTATCATTTGAATTTTTTACCATTAACTCTTAATTTTATTAAATTTCAATTAACAACTTAAATATAGACTTACATTAATGTGATTGTCAATATTGAATGCATGAATATTAAAATCTAAAAAAATAAATAATTTAATGTATTTTAAGAGGATTTTATGTTTCAAATATGTGGATTTCAATTTATTTGCAATTGTAATAATATTAGTTTTAAAATTTAATCATTTAATTTTCAAATATTAAAGAGATGGATAAATTAGTACCTATGGCAGGTAGAGTTCATGTTTACCAAAAGATTTTATCCTCCTCTAATATTTACTACTCATCAGCATGGTTGTTTTGTCAATATCAATTTAATCAAATGTAGAAGCAAATCAAAGAGTTCCTATGGTGAGATGGAAAGGGAAATAGGAAGAGACATGTAGTGAAGGTGGCTTGGTGAACTATGAGAAAAGGTAGGGGGTTGGTCTTGAAGGATCTAATACTACAAGGTATTTCACTATTAGCCAAGTGGATCTTTAGGCCTTGCAAGGTGATGAACCCTACAAAGCACTAATAAGGTATAATATCTCTAGAGTTATTCCAAAATAAAGCCCCTATTGGAGTGATCTCCCCCTCTATGACATCATTATAGGGTCATTTGTTGTAAGTCCTGTTGAGTGCCTCCACTATCATTGGATTTAGCAATAAAGCACTTGAATATTTCAATTTGCAAGAAAATCTCTAGCATGGTTCACATCTCTGCACAAACCTGAATGTGTCCTTAAATATAGAAAGCCAATAATAGCCAACCCTCAAAATCTTATGAGCAGTTGTGCTGGCTAAATAATGTCCTCCACAAATACCAGCATGCATATCCTTCAAGACCTTTCCAACCTTCCATTCATCCAAGCATAGAAAAAGCACACCATCTCTATTTTTCCAATATAAATCACCTTGTATCAAAGTGTACTTTTGGGCTTGCATCCTAAGGGTTCTCTTTTGATTATCATTTAAATTCTCAGGGCACTTGGCATTTTTAATAAAATAAATAATGTCTGAATACCAAGGCCGCATCTCAATACTAGTAACAAACTGACTTTGTATTTCATCATTATTTATTTGGACCAAATCCATATTTTCTTTTGTCATAAGCTTTGTTAAGCCTTGTCCTCATCTCAATTTGGTGATATGCATTTCTAAATTGAACTCCTGAACCGAGTTGATCTATTTACATCTTTTATAAGTAACTTCTGATTGAGTTAAAATATTCTTGACTATTGCATGGGGAACATATGCAATCAGCTTGTCACATACTAAATAAGGCGTGAATGCTTTGACTACTTTTACTAATGCATATGCCTATTTTTCCATCATCTCATAATTTAATTCTGTTGCTTGAAAAGATTTACTGAAAAGGCAATAGGATGTTCAAATCCCTCTTGGTCCTTCTGCAACAAAACAATTGCAATTGTATGAAAAGATGTAAAGGAGAATAATGAAAAGGGTTTATTGTAATTAGGAGACCTAAGGACACGGGCTTCCTGAATTGCATTCTTTATTTTTTCAAAAGAATCTTGTGCTTCAACACCCTATTCAAACTTTGCATTCTTCTTCAAGAGTTTTATTATTGGCTTAACAACTTCTACAAAGTTTGCAATGAATCGTCTCACAAAATTGATCTTTCCTAAGAAAAATTGCACTCCTTTAATGTTCTTTGGGGCAATGACCTTTTGGATTTCCTCCACTCTTTATGGATCAATCCTAACCCCATCTTTAGATACAATATGCCCCAACAACTTTCCCTCTATTACTGCAAATTGAAACTTTCTAGGATTCAATGGTACACCATATTCCAAAGCCTTGTTAAAAATTCTTTCCAAATGACCACAATAGTCCTCTGCCTTCTTGGAATATGCAGTCAAATCATCTTGATAAATGACCACAAAGACATCAACAAACTCTTTAAATGCTACATCCATGGCTCTTTGAAAAGTAGCTCCTGCATTCATAAGACCAAAAGGCATTCTAACATAAATGTAAGTTCCCCACGGTGTAGTGAAAGTAGTCTTGAATTGCTCTAATTCTTTTACTAATACCTGGTTATAGCCTGAGAATCCATCCATCATTGATAACAGATCACATCCAGTAACCTTGTGCAACATTATCTCCATGTTGGGCAAGGAATAGTTATCATTTAGAGATGCCACATTCAGATTTTTGAAATCAACACAAAGTCTTATACCACCATTTTTCTTCCTGACTAGGACTAAATTGGAAACTGAAGATGAATGTTTTATGGGCTGGATTATTCCCGCATCCCTCATCTTCACCAGTTCTTACCACATCTTGGGAGATAATAATAGGTTGATTGGTCTCTGCTTTTGTCTAAATGGTTTGATATCTAGTTTCAATGGGATTTCATGTTGGAACAAGTCTTCCCTATAGGATTTTAGGTCTTTATATGACCAAGTGAAGACATGCTTATATCTTAGAAATTTTATTAAATTGGCCCTAACATGGGAATCTAACTTGTTTCCATTATATACTAACTGTGGTGATGTATTTGATCCCAAATTTATTTCCTCTAAATCCTCAATCTTAGCACCGAACACTTTTGAGTATTCATCCTAATTATTTGATAATGCCTTTAACTCTACAAGTCCCTTAGGAATCTAGTTAGAATTTAACTGCACAACCTCATTTTCAAAAATAGTATCCTTTCCATCTATGACCTCAACTAAAGTATTATAATCAACTTGATGGCCCTCGTAATGGTCTAGGCATTGGATATTTTTCAGTATATCTTGGTCATTTTAAAAAAATTGCCAGTTATAAATGTTATCAAGTACAACTGGCCTACTCTTAACCTCCAAAATATACACTCCACTCAAAGTCACATCATCATTTTTTAAGGCCACATTGGCTAAGAAATCAGCCATAATGCTCTTTGATCTTTCAATCCACTTAATGTTAAAAGTATCAAACAACTCAATTTTATCCCATACTGCAAGCTTATACAACTTTAACTAATCATTCTTTGTAGCATACTGAGATCTAACTTGTGCCACCACACATTCAGAATCTCCAAAAACCTTTACAAGCTTGATACCATACCTAGTTGCAATATCTAAACCCAAAAATAAAGCTTCATACTCAATAGTATTGTTTGTGTATTAAAAAGATAACATGGAGTACTTAAAGGTATTACTTGATGGAGAAAAGAATAAAATACCAGCCACAGATCCTTCTTTTGAGCAGGCTCCATCAACGTAAATTTGACACAAGCCAAGCTATTGTGACTTTAGCTCCTCCAACAATGGTTTAGTAGTTTTGCATTGTGGGAATATTTTCTCAACCCTATAATTTTCCATGTCAACATCCACATAGAAATTGAGCATATTATCATGTACCATTTCAACCATCACTGGTGCTCTAGGCTCCCTATAAAATTTCACCTCCTTCCCATTTATTGGAATTGTTGCATAAGATAAATCCAATTATACATGGCCTCCAACTACTGCAACCCATTGTCTTGACAATAACATGCCATAATGTGGTTGTGTATCCACCACAACAACATCCATTTTGTATGTGGCCTCTGGGAATGTAACAATCTTAACTTCTATTCCCTTTAAAGTACCAATCAAGGGACTTCCCTGTTATCCATAGCATAGAAAATTCCAATCCCAATCCTTTCATTACTGCATATGGCATGACATTAGTTGTTGCACCAGAATCAATCATGCAGTTCTTGCCAATTTATTATTTTTGAGCAAGGTTACATATAAAGGATCAATTTGTGAGGCCTCTCTAGTAATTATATTTCCCACATATATGATGGGGATATCTTGGTCAAATCATTCTTCTTTTCTTTATTTTCCTTTTTATGATCAGTTGGAACATCTGCAATCCTTGTCAATAATGACCATGTTGCTTCCCTATGCTCTTTAATCTTTAACATTTCTATTAAAGGAACTGAAACTTTCATATGAGTAAGGGCATGTTTCATATCAAAGGCAGACAATTCTCACATAGGGCCAATGAGTCTCTTACCTTTGTTTCTTATGTCAAGTGTAGCTTGTTTGTCATAACTTATTTCTTTCTTCTCTTCCTAAGTAGAAGAAGGATCACATTGCTTAGTATTTTCCTTCTTTTCTTTTCCTTTTTTGGGAGCGCTAGTATCATCCTTAGAGGCATTTTCTTTGATAAATATTGATCTTGGTTTCCCTTGATCAGGCTCCACTCTTTTATTCCTTAGGTTATAAGCATTCCTAGCTTGGTTGATGGCTATGATAGTGAGAGATCTCTTCTCCTCTTCACTAGACAATTTGAAATGTGGATGCCTCTTTTCATCACCTACCACATTTATGGTATTGGGCATCACATGGTCACCCTCATCCTCAAAATCAAAGAACACTTGCTGCTAATAACCTTGATATTTTTCTCTCTGGACAACCACATCTACTTTAGGCTCCTCATCATCAGAAGAAGACAATTGATGAGATCTTTCAACAATGAACATGTTGACAATAGGGTCTTCCTGTTTTGAACCTACTTGTTCGCTAGCATCCTCCATTTGTTATGCTAATGCCTAAGCAACAACACATTGGAAAGAAGAATGAGGCATGTTGCAAGTAGCTCACCAAGGAGTGTTCTCAACATTATGAGCATTTTTTCTTTTCAACAGATCATGACTCTATTTATTCTTTTGGTTTTATTGATTCTCAGGAATAGGTCTACCATCCTTCCAATTTGTCTTATATGGCATGTCACACAGATTTGGAAATCTGTCATTTCTTTTGTATTGATGCCTATTTTCATAAGACCCTCTGTCATTTTTTTCAATATTTGTAGTAAGGTCCTTTACTACATGCATTAACTTATCAACTTTATCTTCCTCTTTATTTGATCTGTTGGCTTGTCATTTTGTGTCCTTCCACAATCTTCCATCCTCTCTTTTTCCCATCTTCCTTGAGGCCTTTCTATTTCTCTCAATATTTATAGTCATTTTGAAAGCCTCCCTCAGGGTTCATGGATTTTTTTAATCTCTTAAGAGGTATGACATCTTCCCATCTACTGCATTGAAGTATGTTGTCAAACATACCTCTTCATTAAGTCTCAAGACCTAAAACAATTTATTCACGGCCTTTTGAAATTTATTATTAAATTTAGCAATATTCTCATTTGGAAACTTTATAACGTTGTTAAACTCATTTAGCATAAAGCTTGAGTTAACATGCTCTCCATATTTCTCCTTAAAACACCTGACAAATTCATCCCATGATGCTATACTATTTTTAGGAAATCCTCTATACCAGTCTCTAGCATCTTCATTCATGTATTGAACAAACAACTTCATTACTATATCCTCATGCTCAATCTCAAAGTCATTCATCTTGTTAGTGAAAGCTTTAAGGTGTTCACTAAACTTAGGGATCTTCTCTCTTACCTCATTTGGGATGATATTAGGTTGACCAGGGATCCCATCAAAGAATAAAGGATGATACCTATCCAAATGAATAGGTCTCTTTTAAAAATTTATAGTAGATTGATTTCCATTGGTTCCAATTGTAGCTCCCTCATTTGTCATATTTCTAGGCACACCACCGGCCATATGAGAAGAAGAAACTTGGTTTGGGCCAAAAGTTTGGAGATTCTGGCTAGTAACATTTTCTATTACATTTTGCATTGTACCCATAACTTGGGGACCTTGACTAGGACCGACTCCTTGTGATCCTAGTGCTAATCCAGTTGTAGTTTGTGTGTTATTGGTTGTTGCAATACTATTTGCAGAATGACTTAGGAAGGCTATTTTCCTTTTCATCTCTACAACTGCAACTTGTAATTCTTCTTTCTCCAATTCTTTAGCAAGATCCTCTTTATCCTTTCTTTCTTTCTCCAACTCTTGATCTACCTATGACATTTCACCAGGGAAACTATCTTTAGGTCTTGGCTCTTCAATATGTATACCAGATAACTTTTGTTTTCCCTTATCTTTGATAGTCACACTTGCCTTATTAGTTATTTTTTGCAACTTAGCATGCCTCTCGACCTCCCAACTTTTTAATTGCCTTAACACAGGGCCTTCACCCTCAAATTCATCTCCCCTTAGCTGAGATTCATCTTGTTATAGGCTTTCTCTTAGTAAATTCATGTCACCAAAAACCTCCTTATTTAGGCCTTTATATTTTTCACTCAAAGCTTTATCACTGGCTTGATGTTTTGTAGTGACTCTCAACAGTCTCTCCCTTATGAGCAACAAATCACAAATCTTTTTCTCTAGCTCCTTTTATTTATTTTGTACTTCTAATCTTTGTTCTCTTTCTCTTTTCCTGAAGGCCAAAACCTTCTCTCGAAGGACCTCAACATCATATTGTGTAGAGTTATAATTTTCAGCATCATCCAAGTTAATCAAGTCTTGAAGACCTTAGTTACCCACTGGATAACATGGTTGATCCATTAAATTTGGGGATGTATCACTTAGATTTGACACACTACTACGTACATGATCTTAAATTCTCACTCTATTTGTGTCAAGTCTCCTATATTGGATATGAGTTACACCTTTACTTTGAGGCCTATCCCTGGGTGTATCAAACATATGATTTAGCAAAGGCTGACTGTCTGACTCAGAGCTTGTAGAAGATGATGAAGATTTCTCAAGTAGTGTGGTCAAATTGTTGTTCTTAGGCATCCATGAAAAACCAAGACCTGACTCATCCTAACTTGATCATTCCCTCCTATTAATCCTAAGAAGTTCAATTTCCAAAACAACCTCAGGATGCTTCTTCAAATAAGACCTAGTATTCTTTTAAGACTTCATTTATATCAATATATGGAGAAACTATCACTAAACTTTGACATTGGTATAATAATGAATGTAGAGTCGCGACCCTGAACAAACCCAAGGAAAAACAAACCTCTAAAAGTTTTTATTACCATGAAACACCAGAGACCCTTAGATATAGACTCAACTATATTTCACTTTATCAAGTCCCCAGCAGAGTCACCATTTGTGTTGGAGCTATTTCCTCCAGATCAAATATATTGACAAAACATGCCTATGAATCTCTATGACCACTTCCAAATTTGCTAGGAAAAAGATCTAACTTAATGAGGATGATAAATCCTCCTTCACTTCGAGCTCCAAATACTCAGGTGGGTGTACTTTTTTAATTTACCACCCTAGTAAATCACATAGTGGATTAGTGTCCTCTTGATACAGATTTAAACATTTATTGAACAACACTTGTACATAAAAGAATTTAGTTATTTTAACATTTCAAACAACTTTGGAATATGACTAGTGCTAGAATCCTTGGGCCAAAGCCTGAAAAATGTACATCATCATGAACACATTACTAGAAATGAATTAAAACCATCTTAAAACTTCCATGCCTTACACATAATTTCTAACAAATCAACACAAGACCATCAAATTTGCAGCCCTCACTAAACCCTCACAAATAACATGCATGACTTATATTTTCCTTGAAAATAACCAACAATTATCTCTTAATCTACCTTGTAAATTAATGAATCTAAACTACCTTACAATCCTAATTCATAAAGATTTAAAACATTAAACAAAGACAATCAAGTGCCAAAATGAGATTCAAAACATCATCTTCATTAATATCTCCAGTTTCAATACACTTTTGAGAGCTCAAAACATTTAGAAAATAAAACAACTGGTCCTAGACTAGAATTGTATTACCCCTTCCTTCCAAAGGTAGCAAAATGTGGGAAGAAGGTCCTTTACAAGAATTTCCACTTGCAATATATACCCCTAGCCATCTTGGAATCCTATTATGAATCAAGATGCAACAAGCTATAGATGGCTAGGATAGGACAAAAATTGGTTACAAAAACATCATTTTCATAAAATGGCATGCCATAACCACTATGTCTAATCATGCCCACAGTAACCTAGTATGTCAACATCATGTAACCTTTGTCTAGGAATGTTCAAGATAGCTTCAAATAATTGTACTAGATGACCTCAACTATTTTAAGGTAACTATCCTCCTTGTGTTCAATGCTTAGGCACCATGTGTCCTTTACTCCTCTAGATCTAATGGTGGGTCATCAACAATTGACTTTCTTTTCTTCTTCTTCAATATGGCATCCCACTTTTCCACCTCTTCATCTAAAGGCTAGTCAAATGATACATGTTCCTTTATAGCTTCTTGAGCCATTTTCATGTCATCATCTTAGAGGACTGCAATCATGATTGTGCAATCTTCACAACGATCTGTACTTCATAAATTTTCACTAGGCTAGTATACTGTAATAACTTCTATTTTTTTTTGCAATTTCAGACCATAACCGTGCATTTGAAATAGATATCTCTAGGTGTCAATCACTAATTGGTTGAATTGATACACTTTTTACGCTTCATGCATGTGCTTTGCCAAATCTCCAACACTTTTGATAAACTTTCCAGACCACAACAAGTTAGCGACTAAGCTTTCAAAACACACACTCACCAAGTCCCAAGCAGTTCTTAATAACCGTTATAGATCTCCAGGACCTAGTGACCAGAGAAACTTAATGACTGCAAAATCTTCTCACCAAATCGCTAACACTTTTGATCACCACTCAGAACCTCTGCGAGCTAGCGACCAAAGACTTTCCTTTTAGCATTGTCCTTCAGTCGTGGGCTCATAGTTAACCTTAACCTCCCAAAACCTTCGTGAGCTAGTGATCAAATCAAACACTCCTTTTACAAATAACTGCCACACGCCACCTAGGTGTGATCCCACAATGGATAAATTTTGTGCATCTTTCTATCAAGTCATTGTGTCTGCCATCAAATTAAATTTAGTCTGTTAGATCTTTAGCCTTATCTTTATCTCTTACCAGAATCCATCATCTGCCATGTGGCACTTGCTCATTAAATCACCAGTATTTACAGACTATTATTTGATGTTCCATGAGTTAACAACTACTGTTGATTAGAAAACTTTCCTTTCACTACAAAATGGACACTTGGCATCACCTAGTTAACTTGCAAAGGAAACATCTGGGCCATGAGAAGAAATTGCGTGCTGGTGAAAAACATCTAAAATTAACACTCGCCAGGTCACCAAGGATTTCACTAACTGCCAAACAAGTTTGCGATTTGGAGATTGAAGGAAAAACATAAACCAATTGGTGGGTCACTAAGGTTTTGACATAGTTCTAAAATTGTCTGTGACCTAGCGACAAAGGGTTTGGGTTAGGCACTCACGGGGTCACAACAGTTATCCTCTAAGAATCTAAACTTCTAGTGAGATAGCAATAAGGGACAACTTGACTTCTTGTCCACTCACAATGATTAACAAGACTTTAACAAAGAAACCACGAGCTTACGATTAATAACCTATGAGGTTAGCAATTTAGCAACTAAGCGAAAAATATAAATTTTGTTAAGACCTAGACTTAGTCACTTTAAAAAGATACGTGCTTAAAGATTTAAAAGGCGGGAGGGATTTTCAAAGGCAAATGGATAATTTCAAGGTCAAAAATGCGAAAAGTAGAACCAAGACAAGACTCAAAAAATATTGAATCAACATACCCTTCATCTTTTTTGGATTTATTTAAGGATTGGGTTTGTATTCCGACATATGGCCCAAAGGAAAACCTTGGTGAGTGATTCTACATCTTATAATTGCTCACCATTTTCCTCTATACATCTTCGTGAACCCAACTCATTACATTTCCATTGTAATTTTGGTTTTTGATTCCCTTTCTATGCATTTAGATATCTATATCTATTTTGTATGCATTACATCATATTGTTACAATCTATGCATTTGGATATCTAGGTAGTCTTTGAATGATATCCTTTATATTGTATGCATCTATATATATATAGGGTTATATCTTTGTATCTATATGTACATTATATTCTTTTCATTTTCATGGTCACATCTAATTGTGTATGCTAAGTTACATTACATGTTTAAATTTGATTGTTAAATGTGCTTTTCACAAAAGGTTCTCTTTATTTGGATTTCATATTTCTTTCAAATATCATAATTGGATTACATTTCTCTTTCCTCTCATTCCCTTGTGAATGAGTGTTATCATTTTGAGTCCAACTTATAGCATTCCAGTTAGATGAAGTTGTAGACTTATGGGTTCCTTTGATCCCAAGTCCTCTCTCTTTCCTAGGAATCTTGATGAGACCAACATGCATATTAGTGACATCAATCCTATCATGGAGAATAAATCTTCCCATTATTATCATGATGAAGATGAAGCTTTAAGGTTTCCTCTTGTGAAAGTCCAAAAATTTTCCAATGACTTTGAGAAATTTGAATAATGGCAAGGATAATAAAACTCTAATCCCTAGGTGATTTCCATTGTGGAAGGATTAAGGAAGATAATTCATAATGATGAACATGGTGTTAATATCTTGAGTAGTATCTCCCATCTCATTGATACCAATGTCAAGCCTATTAGGGATTGTGATCAAGATCTAGGCCTCATTCCACCTACTATTAGTGTTGAGACCTCTATGCCTATCTCTACTTCCATTCCTAGTGTGTCCACTTATGCTCCACCTATCATAACAACTTCAATTCAAAATATTAATCCTACACATGTGAGAATTACTAAACCTATTACTCCTTCCATTCCTTCAAGTGTGCCATGCACATTTCATTTCCCTAATTAATTCCCACTTACAATAATGTTCCCTTTTCATGTTCAATCATTCCTTCGATTTCCAACAATGCTCCTAACATTTCCTATATTTTCCCTCCTACCATTCTTTCTACTAATTCCACCATTAATAGCTTGGCTCAAACTATGTCTTCCTTGCAACAAAAAATTGATTCAATTAATGAATCCAATTTCAACATTCTTGTGATATTGCAAGTCTGTTGCCTTTAGATATCATTCATGTTATTATCCCGCAATATATGGAGATTCCTTATCTTGAAATTTATAATGGTAAGGGTGATCCTTTGACTCATGTCAAAACCTTTCAAACTTTGTGTATTTATTTCTCTAATGACCATAGGTTCATGGTGTAATCACCTAAAATTTGTCTAGTAGAACCTAAGCCCCCTAATCTCGATTAAAATTGCCTTAAAACAAACTCTAAATCTCAAAGGCATAATTACTCGACATACTCATGTAAGAAACCTTGATAATCCTCCTTGCATAATTAAATCATGTCTAATATTAAAACTTGAAAAATCCTTTTATTGTCAAAACTTACTTTTAATATAAAGTCCTAGCACTTTTATTAGAAAGAGCACATTGTGCAAACATAATTTTGATTAATTGACAATTAAAAGAGGATTTTCTATTTTGTCTTATTCTCCAATCAAGTTTGGCCAATAAAAATTCTTGAATCCTCTCACATGGATTAATCTTTCTGACCACTCATCTCTACCTAACATCTTTTTCCTCTTAATCTCTTCCCTCCATTATTGAGGCAATTCCTTTAAAAGGAAGTTCTTCCTTGGATCAAGGGTTCCATCTAGATCATCTTGGTCATTTGCATACTTGTATTCTAAATTAATCTCACTATTTTGAATTCCTAGTTCTTAGTTGCTCATAGCTCTCTTGCATTGTTAGGTTAGTTCATTCCCTACTGTAATCTTGCATTGTTAATCTAGTTTTCTTTCATAGTAGCACCATTGTTTTTAGATTAATCTTGCATTCTATTTCCATTTCTAGATTTGCATTGCATTTGAAACTTCCATTTTGGAGTAGTCAAGTCATTAATCCTTCGTGCTAATCTGATGAGCATCATAAAAGGATTAAACTCACTTTAACTAGGAAGCAATAATCCACTTTTGAGGGTTTAGTTGATTCATTTAAATTGAACTCTTATAGATAATTCTTGATTTAATGGTTTATTGAGTGTTGGTTGCATTCCAATTGAATACCAATATTTAACCACACATTTTTGGCACCCACGATCATTTTTTGGTCCCATTTCTTGCAAGTTATTTTTATTTATTTTTTGAAACTGTGACGAATATCGCACCCAACATTACAGATTATCGTATGACACCTTCTTTCATCACATGCAATTGCGAGTTTTATCATACGATAATATGGCTTAAGGTGATTTATCACATTCAATTTTGAGTTTCATCGTACGACATAAGAACTCTAGCTTTCGTGGCATGGCTTTATGAGTTCCATCATACGATAATATGATGTTGACTGTGTTTTATTGTATAAAAAATAGAGAGAATTTGTATTGCTTGAATTTTTGGATTTTAGTGCTTGAGTCGGCTTCATTTTGGCTTTAAAATTATGTTTTGTAGAAAATAATAGTTTTTTATAGGGTATTTGAGGGAGAATTTGCTTGTCAAAGTTATCCACATGGCCTTATTTTGAGACTACTAATGCTTTGTGGTTATAGGATGTTTGCCAAAGACATATTTGAGACCACTGAAGCTATTTGTCTTGCAGGTTGCCTTGGAGATACAAATCAACCTTTTTCTTTCATAAATTTGATTTTCTAGGCATCTAGCTTAATTATGAGGCTTCTCTTCTTGTGAATAGTTGATTATTAGGAGAGTATACTCTTAAACTTCTAGAGGTTGAATCAGAAATATCGACCTACTTGGTTTTTCACTTGCAAAGAGTCTTTGGTAGATGAGTATGTGCTTGATGTTCTTGGGAGAAGCTATGGAGTAGGAGAGTATGCCATTTTTCCTTGTGGAAAATAAAAAATATAGACCTGTATTAGCCTATCTACTTCACTTCTTATTTTACCTTTAAAGCGCCTTCCATTGAGGTAAAAATCTCACAGGAATGACCCAAGTGGGACAAAGTAAAGCCAACTTATCCAACTCACTATAACATTTATTCCTTGTTAGCCAAAAACCACAAGGATGTAGCTATTAACTGTACTGGGTCACTCATTTGACTAGGAGAACACATGTGATAGTAATGTGTAGGGTCAAGAGGTCTCAATCTTTCTTGCAAGACTACCTTACTTGAACTACTTTTAGGACCATAGGCCTCAATTCCGCTAAAAGAAACTACATGGGATATTTGCAAATAAATTCCCTTACTAGACACCATTGGTTAGAAGCTACCCGACCTACCTCTGAAAGTATCATAATCTTTTTGTAAGGAATGATCCAAGTGGAATTTACCCATATGACCTCAAGAATACTCACCATATGTATTCCCTTGGATGCTATCCTCAAAAAATCCAACATCACCTTGTGTGAGGTGAAGGAATACCAAGTTGTGGGCAAATATTTTGATACTAGCCTTGACCTTAGGTAGTTTTTTTTCCTTGATGCATCTTCAAATGTGTTGAGACTAATGCAAATAATTGTGAAACATGCACCTGATGCTCTTGACATATTGTAACACCCCCTTTAGACCTCACAAGTTCTTGTCTCCCCAAAGTTGCTTTTTCATTTGGTGGATTGTTCGGAGACTCTTATTTGATCATGCTATTGCTTGCTTGAAAATACTTAGACCTGATCTAGGGAGATTCACACTCACCACATATTCAAAACCAAACTAGTCCAAATTGGTCAAATTTCTCAAAAATAGTGGTAAATTATCTTTTTCCTACATTCTATCATTTTCTTCAGCATCCTATTGTACGATATGAGTGCTTCATCGCACCCAGTGTTGAGTTCCATCATTCAAAAGGATTTCCCTTCACCATATTATCACACCCAGTGATGGGTTTCATTGCATCCAATGTTGAGTTTTATCATACGATCATGTGCTTGGCTAGTCACCAAAACTGCATTGAGTTCTTAAAATTTTAGTATCTTCATTGTTTGGGTTCCTTTTGACTTTTTTGTCATCTTGATTAGCAATTACCCTTTTGAAACTAGTATTTTCAATGGATTGAGTCCTTTCTAGTGATTTGATCTCTCTTCACTATTGTTTTGAGATCTTCGAAGTGATCTAGTTATTGTCTTAAGATATCTCATTTGAAATTCAACCTTGCTCAAACTTTGTCACAAGTGCCACTCAACATGCATTCATGCCTCATTCTCGGTACCTTGTACTTAGTTCTCTTGGCTACCTCAACTTGGTCACAAGTATCACCCAGTAGGAATTCAAGTCTCATTCTGGAAACCTTGCACCTCATTTTAGTTGCCTCTTTATCTATTTACTTACCCTTGAGACAAGAGCTATCATTACCTTGATCTTCTTGCACTAGCTTAGTCATCTTGTTACTATAAGTTTTTCAATCTCATCTTCCATTCCAATTAGAATTGATAGTCATTCCTACAAGGATATAACTAATCTAAAAGGAAAAGTTACTTATGATATCCCTAGACCATATTCTCATGAAGAACCTTTGCATCAAGATCTTGTTTACTGGTTGGTACCCTTTTCTCATGCTGATAACTTTGATCAAACTGACATGTCAAATTATAATTGGGGCGCACATAAATGACATGATTTTGACTTCTCTAAGGATGAGGAACCCACAGAAGAATAAATTTGAAAGTTCCAAGAAGACAAACATTTTCACAAGCTGATGCAAGCCATCATGAGTCAAGATAAGGACCACTATTTCATGCATCTCACCTCTATGGGTGTCAAGCTTCCCCCCTGACTTTGATGTAGATGGATTACTACAAAAATAGGAAGAGTATCCTCTCACAATTCTTACCAAACAACTTTAGGACCTACAATGTGAGATTTCACAACTTAAAAAGGACAAGGACCAACCCTTTAACAAATATTCACTTGAACCAATTTGTCCTTTCCTATTTGACAAAAATATTTACATGCCTCCTTTCCCATCCAAGGTAGAGATCCCTAAATATGATGAACACAATGGTAATAAAGATCCACAAGACCATGTGCGTGAATTTTGTGCCCTAAGCATCAAATTTATGCATGAATAAAGTAATCTTATGAGACTCTTTTCTTGAAGTCTCGGTGGCCAAGCTATGAGCTAGTTCACCTTGATTTCCCCTGACATTAATACCTTTGATGATCTGGTTTAGAAATTCATCCAAAAATACTCCTACAACATTTCCCATACTATTACCATGCTTGACTTGTGAAATATGAAGCAACATGTGGGAGAAACCTAGATTACATTCCTTGAACAGTGGGAAAGAATGTTGGCTAGATACTCATGATAAACTCTTGAGATTGAGAAGATCAATATATTTATAAACACTTTGGATCCTGAAATGAACTATGCATTGCAAATGCAATCACATGCCTCATTTGAAAAATTAGTTAAAATGTCTTTTCCCATAGAATATGTCCTTGTGTGAAAAGGCGAAATCACCTTAAAATATAATGAGCATAAATTTTCTTCTAATAATCAATATAAAAAAAGAAAAACATAAGTTCTGGACCAAAACCAAGGATGTCATCAATGAAGAAATTGTGGGAACAACCTCTGCATCTATATCTAGCAAACCAAAGGACCCAAATTTCTATTAGAATGATTTAGAACAATAGAGAGGGGGGGTGAATCAGTTGTTCTCAGGTTAAGATGTACCAATCGAACTTTCTAGCACTTCAACAAATGCATATCTAATAAGCAATTCAACTTGGTCTCTATAGCATATATCAGAAACATATAACATGTAGTCCACTATCCAAAATTAATTAACTTGCGGAATATAAAGATTTCAACAACATCCACATTAAAATCATTCACACAAGTATAACACCAAGATTTATAGTGGAAACCCAATTTGGGAAAAACCACTTTGTAACATGCTACTAATTTTCACTCTTATGAAGTGAGATTTGTGAAAATCCAACCCTATTAAAGGTTTACATGCACACTGTTAGGTGTGACCCTGTTAAAGGATTTAAAACACTCTGTCAAAAGTGGCCTAGTTAGAGGACTTAAGAACATTCCATTAAAATGTCACCTTGATTAAAAGATTTATACAATGACTATTAGGTCAACCTTGATAAAAGGATTTAGAGTGATACAATGGTTATAAAGTAACAATAGTTTTTGATCTAAAAAACATACAACTCACTTTGCAAATACAAATCCACTTTGCACATATGTTGATTTACTGACTAGCCTTCATTTCATCTCCATCTCTGATCTACTTGAAATTCGCTTCAAGCAATCACAACTTTGTTTGGCTCCTTCATAATTTCATCTTCAACCTTCTGCTTAGACTTATATGTCAATAACATCAACCTCTTCTTCTCACTCCATGTAACCTCATAATTAGGTTAATCTTATACCTCTTTGATTAGGTAGATCAATCTTTTATCGCTTAATATCCTCTGTAGATCTTAGGTTTAGATCAGATTCATCAAATCCTTCCATCATTATGTTCTTCATCTTTTCCTTCTAGATACATCTCCAAACTTCTCTTTGAATCCATAAGAAAATGATTACCATGCATTAAATACTCCATACAATTCATTAATAATGTCAACACATTTTACATATCCCAAGAATTCAACTATGTCGGCTAGGATTCTCAATTCTTTCTTCAAATGTGAATTACTGACACTCGGTCAATACTGTGTTCATCTTCTCGATCATCACTGTGTTCCTTGGCAAACACTATATTTTCTCGGTAATTACCTGTCACTCGATAATTACTGATGTTCGGTCAACACTAAATTTATTCGACATATACTAGTGCTTGGTTGACATTGACATCACTCAGTTTAAACTAGATTTCTTCACTTTTTCTTAGTCAAGCCTACAATTCCAGTCTTTATTCTTACTTAGATAAACAACACATTACCTTGTCAATGTGCCAACTAATCAAGTACCCATTAAAGTATCAGATAACTCAACCTTTCCTTAGGTTCTCTTGTTATCTCCTCTTTTCACATCCTCTTCATCAATCAAAAGATATGGTACTATCCTAGATAGAAACTATCTTACCAGTTAAGATTTGACATTAATGACAATATAACAATTATTTCAATTGTAGTTTCCAACAATCTCCCTCTTTGGTATTGATGGCAACACCACATGAATAACACATGATTTACCAAACAATCCAAAATCTCTGTGCATCATATTTTTATTAATATCCTTAGCTTCATTCTGATTCAAAACTTTTGCCTTGCTTGACTGCTTGCTCAATTACTCCCTCTGAATCTTTTTTGTATCTCTCCCTTAGGTTTCATTGAATCTTCTTTGTCAGTGTTGTATCACTTCATTTGTTTTCATTGAATCTTCTCCCTCTTTGAAAACAATGCCAAAGCTCGTATCTATTACTTACATCTGTACCATGTAGGTGTCTTCATGTCAGTTTTGTATACTCCCTCTATCGTCTTTCTTATGATTGATTGATATCTTTGTCTTACTTCTCACAACTCTAGGCAAATCCTAAAGTGTGACCTTTTTTGCATCAATTTGTCAAATATTCTGATTAGCACATTTGATGCAGTGCTCCTATTTTACTAGGTAGTGTCAGTTAGGGGAATCACCCCTAGTTTACCTCTAAGATATTCATGAGCATCCTTAGGTAAAGCTTTTGTGAACATATCTGCTAATTGTTCCTTTGTATTCACATACTCCAATCTCACTTCTTTGTCTTGAACTAGCTCTCTCGATTAATGATACCTAATAGTAATATGCTTAGTCTTAGTGTGCATAACTGGATTCTTTGATATATTAATAACACTTGTGTTATCACAGAAAATAAAAATTGGCTCAGTAATTTCTTCCTTCATACCTTTTAACAATTTCTTGATCCACACTAAATTTGAACAATTTACTGTTGTTGCTACATACTCAGCTTTCGCTGTAGATTGGGAAATGCAATTCTATTTCTTACTTGTCTAGGAGGCTAATATCTTTCCTAGAAAGAGTGCTCCACCACTTGTACTTTTTCTGTCATCAACATTTCCAGTCCGATATGTATCAGTGTAAACTCTCAGTTCAAACTTATCATTCTTCTTGTAATACAATCCATAATCCTCTATTCCTTTCAGATATCTCAATATCCTTTTCATTGTCATCATATGATTTTCCTTAGGATTGGCAAAAAATCTTGCCACAATCCCAACTACTAGGGAAATATCCATTCTGCTATGAACAACATATTGTAGCTTTCCAATCATAGATGTGATGTCCCCTTCTAGCTAGCAAAATCATGCTAGTAAGTGATTAGCCTATTAGTGGACCCTCGTAGGCTAGTAGGCATGGATAGGGGGTCTTTTCAGGCACAATGAAGGTATGGTTTTTTGATGGTTCAGTAGTGGCAGAGCTCAGTGTTTTTAGTTGGCTTAAGAGATTGTTTTTGGATCATTTATATGGATTTTGCTATTTTTAGCGAAGGTTTCTATATTTGGGTTTATTTTTTAGCCATAGAGATGGACCCTTGCTATTTTTATAAATATTATTTGATCACATGGGAAATTATTAGACCAACTCCAATTCTAGATGGTTAAGCCAGATTCTCATTTTTGAGGGAGTTATTCAATTTTCAATGGTTATATTTTAATTAAATGGCAGGGGATTTAATATAAAGTTAAATTGACTTTATATTTAAATCACTTAACTGATGGCTTTATAACACATCGAATGGGGCCAACTGAGTATTTTATTTTGGAGTTGAATTATTAAAATCTTTCCCTAAGTTTAATTCAATTAAATGTTAATGATTTTATTTAATGTTATTACATTAAATAAAATCACAGTCTTAAAGAGGATTTTTGATTAGGGTTTTGGAGGCCTATATTTGCTTGGGAAATGAAGAATGAGATATCCATTGTTATTTGCAAAATTGATCATTGTTGGTTTTGAGCTCTGAGAATAGTTTTCAACTTGACCATTGGAGAGCATAGTTCTTCTGTGTGTCTCCATTTGAGCTGGTGAAATACCTAGTGAATTTGGAATTTCAGAGAGTTTCATCCAGAGAATCTATTTGTGCTTTATCAATTAGTTTCAGCAATAGGAAGAAGAAGATAGTATTTAATTGTAGTTTTATGGAGGAATAAGTCATAGCCATTATCCTCTTTCAGATTTGTAGCCACAACATTGTAGAGTTGAAATAAATAAGTTCTTATAGTAGTTGGTATATTCTCCCAAGTTTTTTTTATGCATTTTGTAGTTGCCTTTATTAATCATTTTCCAATAAAGGATTGTCTTGATTTCCTTTTGTATTTTATTTGGAAAAATAAATAGAAGTTGCATCAGTTAATTGAATAGTTTCAGAATTTAAAATTATTGCATTTTTTATTTTTATTTTTAAAACCCTTGAAAATCCAAAAAAAATCATAAACTTTCAAACAACAAATTGAGATAAACATCTGCAGTAGTTAAGGACTGATTTGGGGGTTCTTACAGTGGTATAAGAGCTAAATCCTGCCATCCTGAGGGTTTAGTTATTACATGCAGCTAGAGGAGGTTGGTTCACATAGGTATTATACACGTAGGAGAGCCTTACTTGAAGGCAAACATGTTTTAGATCGACAACCGATCATCATGGGTGACAGGCGTGACGGTAGCCCACCTAGGGTAAATAGGAATGATGAAGACCAGGAAACCAAAGAGTTCTTTAGAACTATGACAACATGGCACCAACAAGTGGCCTAGGCCTTACAGGGACTAACTACCATGATGGAGTAGATGAATCCACCTAACAAGCAGAATAGGGATTAGGAGGATAACAAGAGTGCGGTTGGTTCTCCTCGAGGACCTAGGACACACTCTAGGATGACTAACAAGCCTACATGTCCTACATTTTTGAGGGAGGATTTGACACCAAAGCCTGAAGAAGAAGTAGGTGATTTGATGTTCGCATATGTTCTCATGGCTGAAAATTATGAGTGGGAGATGCTAGCTCCACAAGTTAGGGAGCGTCTCACCTTTGAGCAATTTGTCAATCAGAGGAGAGAGCATTATAGGGCAGCGAGATAGGATAGGAAATCTTGTGGCTAGGACAATGAATTAAAGCATGCTACAGGAAAGCTTTCCTTGATTACTTTTGATGGTAGTAGTAGGATGATAGCGCATGCTTGGATTCACAAGCTTGACAATTTCTTGGCACTAAGACCTATGACATAAATCAAAGCATTAAAATATGCCACACTACATTTAGAGGGAGTTGCACATGATTGGTGGTACCATGAGATGGTTACCCTTTGGCATAACTAGGTGATTTCATATTAGGACTTCATGGACAGGTTGGTAGAGAGGTTTGATAAGAAGGATCTAGAAGTCTACTTTAGGGAGTTAACACAGTTGAGACAGATAGGTGGATTGGAGTATTTCATTAGTGACTTTTAGAGGCAATCCATTATGGTGTCAAATATCTTAGATAGGAGATTGGTTGTTTTGTTCATTGAGGGATTATCTAAACCACTAAAGGGTTGGGTAAAAGCCTCTGATCCATTTAATTTGCAAGAAGAAATTAAGAAGGCTAGAAGTATGGAACAAGCAAACCTAATAAATAAATTTTAGTCAAAGGGTGCATCATCTAGCAAAGACAACAAACCATTCTTCAAGAAACCTAAGAGGAATGAAACAAAGACTGAAAATAAAGATAAATCATTCGCTCCCTTGGATAGAGAGACATTGAATGATTTAAGGAAGAAAAAATTATGTTTTTATTGCAAAGGACCCTATGACATGAACCACGATTTTCCTTTGAGACCAAAGGGGAGAGAAAATAGAGTTATGTGGGCTTACTATGAGGATTCTGATTCTAAAAATTTGGACCAGAAAACTAAAAATGAGGAATCCCGTGAAGAAAAGGAAAGTTTAGATGATGAAAAGCTCAAGAAAATGTCTACCAATGAAGAGAAGGTTGAAGGTAGGCTTATGGAAGCCCATCTCACTAGTGTGCAGCAGGAGGGATCATTTTGGATGAGAGGAGTGTTGGATGGACTATTTGTTATCACATTGCTAGATACATGTGCCACACACAATTTCATTGATTCCAGGTTGGTTGAGAGACGCAAGATCCAAACTGAGCAGTTTGAGGGCTTGAGAGTGAGGGAAGCAAATGGCTATGTCCTCAAATGTGATAAAAATATTATATGTTTTCCATTGAAAATTAATAACTTTGAATTCAAGGCTGAATTCTATCTGGTTAACATGGGTGACACAAATTTAGTTCTTGGCATGACTTGGCTACATGATATTGGAGAGTTCACTCTCAATTTGAGAGAAATGGTGATGAAATTTTAGATTAATGGTAATACCTACATTCTTACAGTGATCCGAGATAGTGAGTTTATGATGTAGGGGCATTCTAGGGTACTCGAAAAATCTGCATGGTGGTGTGTTGTTTTGGTTTTGTGTTACTTGGTTGCAACATTAACCGATGGTCTCAGTTATTGAAGAGAGCTTGGTCACTGAAGGAACTCGGTGAACCCTCTGGTGCTCAGTAGAACTTGTACTCAACAATGCCTATGGTGATCGGTCAACCTGCTTTCTCGGTGGTGCCTATGTTTCTCGGCGATGCTTGGCATGGTCGGTTGTTTCTCTGACGCTCGGTAGTTATGGTTTACTGACTAGATTTCTTGAGAATTTAGTTGGTCAACTTGGTGCATTTATTGTTGATAGCTTTTTTTGTATTCTCCTATGTAGATCTAAAGGCTGACATGGATAATTAAATGTTTGTAAGGCTATTTGAGAGCTGAGTGTTGTTGCATTTAATATTTATTTGTAATAGAAGCTGACTTGGCTTAGGAGTTAATTATTTCTTCTAGTCGACTTGTGGTTGAGGAAATGTATTTAAGAAGTGTTTGGGTAGATGTTTAGGGAGTCAGTCAGTGGGGGAAGATATAAGGATAGGTATGGATCTTGCAAGATCTTGAAGATTAGATTGTTATCTGATAAGTTGTAATAGCAGAGCTAGTGCTTTGCATGCTTGGAGACAAGGAGATTGCTTGGAGGCTTGCGAGCTCAGGTTTAGATCTACCTTAGGGTTTCCATCAATTGCTGATCTGTTTCAGAGATGGAATAGTTGGGAGATTGTATAAATACTTTATGATTATATTTGGCCCTAACCTAGAAGGCCTTACAACCATACATGTTGATGAAAATCTAGTTGAAAAATTTGTCTTGTTGTGTTATTCCGTACTATTGGTGTTTGGCTACAAGTTTGGACTGTCCTTAATTGGATCCTCCTTACATGTACTATGTCAGTTTAGGATGATGTATTATAGGCACATGAAGATCTTGTTGTGTCATGACCAGGTTGAGTGGACAGTCCATTGCACATTGATGCCATCACAGGGGCAGCAAGCATCCCAATACCATATGGACATATATGAACTGAGAATCAAGAACTACAAGGTTTTCAATGACATACCACCAGGTAGTCCTCTAGATAGAGGTATTGAGCATATTATTGAGTTAGAGGAGGGTGATAAACCCATCATTATCACACCCTACAAACATCTAAAGAGACTAGAGGATGAGATTGAGAAAACTATCAAGGAACTACTTGCTATGGGGAACATTAGACCAAGTAAGTCTCCTTTTGCTTCTTCTATGGTTTTGGTGAAGAAGAAAGATGGTACTCTTAGGATGTGCATAGATCATAGGGTCTTGAACATGAAGACTATAAAAAATAGGTGCCCCATACCATGAATTGATGAGTTATTAGATGAGTTACAAAGAGCATGCTTCTTCTCCAAAATTGATTTGAGATCAGGCTATCATCATATCCGAGTCAAAGAGCAGGATATATAGAAGATGGCATTTTGGTGTTATTGTGGCCATTTTGAGTTTGTAGTTATGCTATTTGGGATAACTAATGCTCCAACTACTTTTTAGTCCACAATGAACATGGTTTTTAAGCCTTAGTTAAGGAAATTTGTGTTAGTCTTCTTTGATGACATCCTGGTTTATAGTAGGACATGGGATGAGCATGTGTGGAACTTAGACACTATGTTGAGCATTCTGAGTAGGGAATTATTGTATGCAAAAGAATCCAAATGTGATTTGGGGTTGTCAGATTTATTATATCTAGGTCACATTATTAGTGCACAGGGAGTACGCATGGATTCTAAAAAGATTCATGCTATTGTTGAGTGACCTTCTCCAATGAACTTGACATAGTTGAGGGGATTTTTGGGGCTGTGTGGGTTCAACAAGAGGTTTGTTAGTGGATATTCTTGGCATGCAACACCGTTGATGGATTTGATGAGGAAGGGGGCTTTCTTGTGGACTCCTAAGGCACAAGAGTGTCTTGATAAATTCAAGGAGTTGATTACTTCTTGTCTAGTGTTAGCAAGACCAAATTTTAGTAAACCATTTTAGCTTCATTGTGATGCATCTGGCAAGGGAATTGGAGCAGTGCTTATGCAGGATAAGCACCTAATTATGTATGAGAGTAGGGAGCTTAGGGGACCTGAGAGGAGCTTCAACATTTATGATAAGGAAATGTTGGCCATAATGCATGCTTTGTCCAAATTCAGGAAGTATTTAGTGGGCAAAAAATTCAACATAAAAATAGACCACAATAGCTTGAAACATTTCCCGGGGCAGCGAGATCTTGATGACAGGCAACAGAAATGGGTAAGTAAATTACAGGCATGTGACTTTGATATGACCTATTTCAAGGGGACATAGAATATAGTAGAAGATGCCTTGTCACAAAGAACCCACTTGAGCTTGATGACAGATATATCAGAGGACTAGAGACATTTGATCCTTATAGAGCATGCAAAGGATACATGGGCATCAGGATTCATAGACAGATCAGTTTAGGATAGTGATTTCACCCTTGCGAATGAGCTCATCATTTACAAAAGGCACATTTATTTGGTGCCAAGGTCAGAGGTGAGGAGGATGATGTTGAGATTTTATCATGACTCACTTATGGTAGGACATCTAGGTTTTTATAAAACCTATCAATAGATTCGTGAGCATTTTTCTTGGAAAGAGCTCAAGGCTAAGGTGTTACAGTATGTTAGGGAGTGTCCTACTTGCCAAAAGAATAAACAAGAGCACTCTTAGCTAACCGGTTTACTTTTGCCACTTTTGATTCTAGATAGAAAGTGGGAGTGTTTATCCATGGAATTCATTATAGGGCTGCTGAGAGCCCAGGGCAGAGATTGTATATATGTTGTTGATCGGCTTACGAAGTTTTCCCACTTCTTCCCAATCACTGCCACATACCCTGCTACACAGGTAGTAGATTTATTCTTCAAAGAGATATTCAAGTTGCATGGTTTACCTTGGAGCATTGTTAATGACATCAACAATAGGTTTATGAGTCACTTTTGGTAGGAGTTATTTATATTGTGTGGGATAGAGCTCACCTTGAGTACTAGCTACCACCCCAAGATAGATGGACAGACGAAGATAGTTAACAAATGGGTGGAGGGATACCTTAGGAACTACATAGAAGGGCAGAAGAAAGATTGGGTTAAGTGGATTTACCTATGTGAGTATTGCTACAATTCCACTTGTCACATGTCTATTCAGATGTCACCTTTCATGGCATTGTATGGGTACGAGGCACCCAATTTCATGGATCTTTCACTGAGCGCCAGTAGAGTGCCTAGTGCTAGAGACTTGTTACAGGAGATACAGGACATTTTAAAGGCTCTTAAGGAGAATATTACTAAGGCAGAGAATTAGCATAAGCAGTATGGAGATCAGAAGAGGACTAAGTGGATTTTTGAGGCAGGGGATATGGTGTACTTGATGTTACAACCTTACCACCAGTCCATTCTTAAAAGGAGTGGTGCTGAGAAACTAAAGCCACGATACTATGGACCTTTCAGGGTGATAAAGAGAGTTGGAGAGGTGGCGTATGAGTTGGATTTGCTAGTAAAGAGTAAAGTTCATAATGTTTTTCATGTGTCACATCTAAAAAAGGCATTAGGACACAAAATTGTTCCTTCTATAGTGCTTCCACCCTTGGATGATGAGGGGAAGTTGGTTTTAGTGCCCAAGGCTATTTTGGAGTTTAGGGAGAGAAACTTGAGGAGGCACACTATCAGGGAGTACTTGGTGAAATGGAAGGATATGCCAGTTGAGGATGCTACATGGGAGAGTGAGGAGATCTTACAACATCCAGAGTTGAGATTGCTTGAGGACAAGCAATTTCAGGAAGGGCGGACTGTGATGTCCCTTTCTAGCTAGCGACATCATGCTAGTAAGTGATTAGCTTATTAGTGGACCCTCGTAGGCTAGTAGACATGGATAGGGATTATTTTTAGGCATAGTGAAGGTATGGTTTTCTGATGGTTCAGTAGTGGCAAAACTCAGTGTTTTCAGTTGGCTTAAGAGATTGTTTTTGGCTCAGTTATATGGATTTTGCTATTTTTAGCAAAGGCTTCTATATTTAGGTTTATTTTTGAGCCATAAAGATGGACCCCTTATATTTTTAGAAATATTATTTGATCACATGGGAAATTATTAGAGCAACTCCAGTTCCAGACAGTTAAGCCAAATTCTCATTTTTGAGGGAGTTATTCAGTTTTCAATGGTTATATATTTTAATTAAATGGCAGAGGATTTAATATAAAGTTCAATTGATTTTATATTTAAATCACTTAAGTGATGGGTTTATAACACATCGAATGGGGCCAATTGAGTATTTTATTTTGGAGGTGAATTATTAAAGGCTTTCCCTAAGTTTAATTCAATTAAATGTCAATAATTTTATTTAATGTTATTTCATTAAATAAAATCGCAGCCTCGAAGAGGATTTTTGATTAGGGTTTTGGAGGCCTATATTTGCTTGGGAAATGAAGAATGAGATAGCCATTGTTATTTTCAAAATTGATCATTGTTGGTTTTGAGCTCTGAGAAGGATTTTCAGCTTTACCATTGGAGAATGTAGTTCTTCTGTGTGTCTCCATTTGAGCTGGTGAAATATCCACTGAATTTGGAATTTCAGAGAGTTTCATCCAGAGACTCTCTTTGTGCTTCAACAGTATTAGTTTCAACAATAGGAAGAAGAATATAATATTTAATTGTAGTTTTATGGAAGAATAAGTTGTAGCCATTATCCTCTTTTAGATTTACAGTCACAACATTGTAGAGTTGAAATAAATAAGTTCTTGCAGCAGTTGGTGTATTCTCCCAGGGTTTTTTTATGCATTTCATAGTTGCCTTTGTTAATCATTTTCCAATAAAGGATTGTCTTTATTTCCTTTTGTATTTCATTTGGAAAAATAAATAGAAGTTGTAGCAGTTAATTGAATAGTTTCATAATTTCAAATTATTGCATATTTTCTTTTTATTTCTAAAACCCTTGAAAATCCAAAAAAAATCACAAACTTTCAAACAACAAATTGAAATAAATGTCTGTAGTAGTTAATGACCGATTTGGGGTTCTTACAATAGATCTACACAAGGTTTGATTCACTTCAGCTATATCATTAGTCTTAGATAGTTTCTATCTAGTAGCCATAGGTGTACTTACTGGTCTGGAATCCTCCATACCAAATTTTTTTCAATATCTCTTTAACATATTTAGATTGAGTAATATAGATACCTTTCTTCATCTAATAGACTTGCAAACCAAAAAATAATTTGATCTCACCAAACATAGACATTTCAAATTTAGTTTGCATCTCATTTGAAAATTTCAGACATAGGGCATCTTGTCCTCCAAATATGATATCATTAACAAATATTTCAGCTAACAAAATCCCTTTACCTTTTTTAGGCTTCATATACAGATTACTATCGTCATTTGTCCTTGCAAATCTAATATTTATCAGGTAATTATTTGGTCTCTCATACCATGCTCTTAGGGCTTGTTTCAATCCATACAAGGCCTTGTGCAATTTGCAAACCATATTCTTCTTGCTTGGGTCAATAAATCCTTCTAGTCGTTCAATGTATACTTCTTCTTCTAATATCCCATTCAGAAATGCAAATTTAACATCCATCTGATACACCTTGAATCCTTTATAAGTAGTATATGTAAGTAGAGTTCTTACTCCTAATCTTGTTATAGGGGCAAATGTCTCCCCATAGTCAATTTCTTCTTCTTGTGCATACCTCTTACATACCAATCTAGCCTTATTTCTTGTTACTTCTCCATGTTGTTTCTGAATACCCATTTTGTCCCAATAAAATTATTGTCTTCTGGACTCGACACTAGAGTCCAGGTGTTATTCTTTTCTATCTTCTCTATTTGTTCATTCATAGCTTGTATCTAGTCATCATTATCTAAAGAATCTTTTACTATTTTAGGCTCAAACTCACATAATAAGCATGTATGATCTTTCAACTTACTTCTTTTCATGACTCCAGATTCTTTATCTCCAATGATTTTTTCAGGCTTATGATGTCTTCTTACATACTAGGCCAAAGTAGGTTCATTTTTCCTTTCTCCTTGTTCTTGATCTTCAGGTTCATCATGCAAATTATTTGCTTCTTCTTCTTTCCCAGCAACATCCTCCTGATGCTCAACATTACCTATTTGTGACTCTGCATCTGGTTCAGGTGTATTACTTGCTTCTCCTTCTTCCATGTATACAAAAGATCTATAATCTTTAGGTTCTTGCTTGCACTCCAATTCATTATTTTCTATATAATCATCAATTATAACATTTTCACTTTCCACAACTTTGTTAGTGTTAGAATTCAAACACTTATAAGCTTTACTCTTAGTGGAATATCCTAGGAATATTCCTTCATCACTTTTTGTATCAAATTTTCCATTCTTTTTGTCTTTCAGTATATAACATTTACTCCTAAAGACTCTAAAATTCTTCACATTAGGTGTATATCCATGTCATAACTCAAAAGGTGTAGCATTTGTACCCTTTTTAATTTGTACTCAGTTTAAGGTATAAAGTTGTACTTACAGCTTCTTTCTAGAACTTTTGTGCAACATTCTTCTCTATCATCAGTGTTATAACACAATCTATAATTGACCCATTTCTTCTTTCTACTATGCTCGTGGAGGTGTCCTTGGTGTATACATCTATCTCTTTATCCCTCTATCAGTAGAGAACAAATTGAACTCATTTGATATAAACTCTCCACCTTTGTCAGATCTCAAACATTTCAAGCTTCTACCTATTTCTTTTTCAACTTTTTCCAAATACCACTTAAACAATTGAAATGCATCAAATTTCTCTTTCAAAAACATTACAATCATCATTCTAGAATTATCATCAACAAACATAATGAAATACTTATCCCACCACAATAACTTTGTACACCCATAGGTCTACAAAGGTCAGTATGAACCAATTCCAAAATATTGTCAGATGTATATGTCTTGCTCTTAAAACTAGACTTTGTCATTTTTCCCAATTGACACTGTTTGCACATCACATTATCAAGTTTCTTCATTCTTGACAAACCTCTAACTTTCTTCTTTTTACTAATATTTACTAGATTGTCAAAATTCACATGACAAAGTCTCTTATGCCATAACCATACATCATCAAATTGTGAAAACAAACATGTTTTTTCAAATAGATCTAGATAGATCAAGTTACATCTTGTCTATTCTCCACTTCCAATTAGTTCACCAGTGGATCAAATATTTTAGCCTTTCTATGATGAAATTCCACTCAGTAACTAGTGGTGTTCAACTATACAACACTCAACAAGTTATAGTTAAGACCTTCAACCCAGTAAGAATTTTTACATTTGATCTTGTCAGTCAATCTAATTGATCATTTTCCTTTCACAGGACATGGTGCATCATTACCAAACTTAACACTTCTACCTTTGTAATAATCTAGGGTTTCAAACTTACTTTTATCACCAATCATGTGATGTGAGAAACCACTATCAATAATCCATTTATCACCTTTACTCACATAATAAATAAGTATAGTTTTCTCATCTTCATCAGAGTCATCTTTCATAGCAACATAGACAACTTCTATATTACATTCATCATATTCACTAGTTTCACTATCAATTTCCTCTTCAACAATATAGCATGATTTCTTACCTTTTTCTTTGTAGTCTTTATACCTTCGGCGATCTCTTTCATTTCTCTTATCTTTGTACTTTCTTTCCCTTCTCTCATCCGTTTCAGTCCTATCAGGGCATCTTGCTGCAATATGGCCAACTTTGTTACATGAACAACGTATTATAGGAAGTTTACCTTTATATTTCCCTTTTCCTCTTTTTAACATTCTAGCCATAAGTGCCTCAAGATCATCTAGATCCTCATCAGAAGTGTCACTATCACTATCAATTTTCACACACTTTCTTTTTCCTTCTTAGACTTATGCTCAACTATTTGTGACTTAAATACAAATTCAACATTAGGAACAATGTAGTTATCATAATTAGACAGCTCAAAAGCAATAAGCTTACCAACAAGACTTTCCAGAGTTAGAACATTACCAGGGTTACATCTTGATTCTTGTATTGCAGAAATTCTGATAGCATAGATAGGAAGAAAACTACTCAATACTTTACCAATAACATTTTCATCATCAATGTTTCTATTAGCTCCTCTAATAACATTCACTACCTCCTTGATTCTACCACAATATTGAGTAATATTTTCACCTTCTTGCATTTTTATTTCATCAAACTTACCTCTCAGGATTTCAGATTTGGTTCTTAGCACATTTGTATCTCCACCATAGATGGTTGCAAGAGTGTCCCACATTTTCTTTGCATTTTTGCAGTCCTTGATGTCTTAAAATTGAGGATAGCTTAGGGCAGATGCAATCTCGAACATTGCTTGATTGTGTTCTTATTTTTCTTTCATCTCCTTGGCAGTCAAAGGTACGTAAGGTATAACATACTCCTTTTCCACATTGTACTTTTCCGAATCACCAATACTAGCTAGATGCAATTTCATCAGACTCTTCCATGCAGGGAAGTTCTCTTTTTTTAACTTCGGTACCTCCTTTTTGTACATCTTGATCATTAGCTTCAAGTACTTTTAAAATTTCTCTATAAGCACCAACAGATCTGATACCAATTGTTAGAATGATTTAGAAAAACAGAGAGGGGGGGTGAATTAGTTGTTCTTAGATCCAAATGTACCAATTGAACTTTCTAGCACTTCAAAAAACTCAGATCTAATCAACAATTCAACTCAGTCTCTATAGCATATATCAGAAACATATAACATACAATCCACTATGCAAAAGTAATTAAATTACAGAATATAAACCTTTCAACAACATCCACATCAAAATCATTCACACAAGTATAACACCAGGATTTATAATGGAAACCCAATTTGGGAAAAACCACTTTGTAACATGCTACTGATTTTCACTCTTCTGAAGTGAGCTCTATGAAAAGCCAACCCTATTAAAGGTTTACATACACATTGTTAGGTGTGACCCTGTTAAAGGATTTAAAACACTCTGTCAAAAGTGGCCTGGTTAGAGGACTTAAGAACATTCTATTAGAATGTCACCTTGATTAAAGGATTGATACAATGATTGTTAGGTCAACCTTGATTAAAGGATTTAGACTAATACAATGGTTAAAAAGTAACACTAGTTTCTAATCTAAAAAACATACAACTCACTTTGCAAATATAGATCCACTTCGCACGTATGCCAATTTACTAACTGACCTTCATTTCATCTCCATCTCTAATCTTCTTGGAATTTACTTTAAGCAATCAAAACTTTGTTTGGCTCCTTCATAATTTCACCTTTAACCTTCTGCTTAGACTTATCAGTCAATAACATCAACCTCTTCTTCTCACTCCATGTAACCTCATAATTAGGTTAATCTTATAGCTCTTTGATAAGGTAGATCAATCTTTTTCCGCTTAATCTCCTTCGTAGATCTTAGGTTTAGGTCAGATTCATCGAATCCTTCCATCATTATGTTCTTCATCTTTTCCTTCTAGATATATCTCCAAAATTCTCTTTGAATCCATAAGAAAATTATTTACCATGCATTAAATACTCCGCACAATTCATTAATAATGTCAACACATTTTATGTATCCCAAGAATTTAACTATGTCAGCTCGAATTCTCAATTCTTTCTTCAAATGTAAATTACTGACACTCAGTCAATTATTTGTTCAGTTTCTCAGTCATCACTAAGAACTGTCTTCCTCAGAAAACACTATATTTTTTCGGTAATTACCTGTTGCTCAATAATTACTGATGTTCGGTCAACACTAGATTTACTCAACATATACTAGCACTCAGTCGATACTAACATCACTCGGCTTAAATTAGATTTCTTCACTTTTTCTTGGTTAGGCCTACAATTCCAGTCTTTCTTCTTACTTAGATAAACAACACATTACCTTGTCAATGTGCTAACTAATCAAGTATCCATTGAAGTATCACATAACTCAACCTTTCCTTAGGTTCTCTTGTTATCTCCTCTTTTCACATTCTCTTCATCAATCAAAAGATATGGTACTATCCTAGATAAAAACTATCTTACCAGTTAAGGTTTGACATCAATGACAATATAACAATTGTTTCAATTGTAGTTTCCAACACTTTCAATAGATCCATTGGTATTTAGGCAGTGAAAGCTAACAAGAAAACTCAACCGGGTTCTAAACCCAAAAGTAACAAAGAAAGACCATGGATCCCTAGGCCTAAGCGAGGCTTCACTCCTCTTGGAGAATCACTTAAAAATTCCCCAAAGACACTTCTGGCTAACAAGATCATCACATTTACTAATAATTCAAAACCTTATGATCGTGAGATAAAGCCTAAATGGTGGAATGGTAACGACTATTGCAATTACCATCATAATAAGGGCCACAAGACCAATGATTGCATGAAGCTTAAATATTTAATCTAGGATATGATCGATAATGCGATAATTATGGTTGAATCCCCACAGACGAATACTAACCATGAGGCCTTCAAAGATCCTTTTCCTAAATATAAGAAGGGGGAATCATCTAAGGAAAAAGACAATGTGATACACATGCTTCATCTTATAATCATACAATTAACATTATCAAGGTCAAGAATAAGAGTCAAGATGAGTCTTATAATCCAGTTACTCACTCTCAAGGTAAGGTCGCTCTGTAAGGAGTAGGATCTTCTTCTTCTAAAAATTAAATGACTTAGGGATCTAAACCAACTACCTCATCTTTAGCACGTGACTATAACCTTGTTTATCAACTTCAGTGCACGTTGGCTCATATATCAATCCTTGAATTGCTTAAAATATCTCTTTCCCATCAAGAGATTATAGATCAAGCCCTCCTCGCGGCTAATGTTCCTAAGGACATAGATGTAGACAAGTTCCAGTCCATGGTCGATCATCTCTCTTCACCTCATTACTTTACCTTTTCTGAAGAAGATGACAAGTCAATCAGTCACCCACATAATCAACCCCTCCATATCGAGGTCCTTAGACATAAGCATAAGGTGAAATGTATATTGATAGATGGAGGCACAGTTTTGAATATCTGCATGTTCAACTTACTAAAATCCCTCAGTTTCTCGGAGCATGCCATTGATCCTAGACAAAAAAATAACAATCAAGGCATATGATGAAGAGGAACATTCTTCCAAAATCATGGTGGTCTTTCGCATTCGATTTGGTCCTGTGCAATGAGATATTACTTTTCAAGTCCTGGACCTAACACTCACTTACAACATACTTCTAGGTCACCCATGAATCCATGAAATGTAAGTGGTACCTTCAACATATCATCAATGCATTAAATTCCCTCACAACAGAATTGAGGTTACTATTCCTACAAACTTGACATATACCTATAATAATTTGAAATAGGTTGAAAGAATCATTCCACATAATAAAGAGGCCTTAAGGAACCAAGAAACTGAGAACTCTAAACAAGAAACACTAGATTCCCTTTAGAAGAAGTTGGGTATAAAAGAAAGTCGAATGGGGGAATACAAGCCAAATGATTCATGCTCAATGGTCAACCTGTCCATCTCACCTCAATCCTATGGAAAACCATCTTCATCCTTTCAAGCTACTAGCACTGCTGCCCTAACAATTCATCAAGGAAGCAACATGGCCAAAGAAAAAGTCCCTCTTGAACAAGAAAATAAGGAGAAAGTTGTCTTACAATGGCTATACAAAGGAAAAGAAGCTAAACAAGAGGTGAAATATATTGATATTTCTCCTAAGAAATATAGTGTAGGCTACCAAATCATGCATAAAATAGGGTATGATGGAAAAATTCCCCTTGGAAAAGGTAAAGACCTTCTTGAACCCCTACACACTGAATTCTATAATTTGAGAAATCAAACTATGGTAGGATATCATGAACAAAGGTTTGTATCGTCATCTACAAGTGATCTAGTATTTGACAATAATGGGGATTCTAATGACAAAGATGAATATGTCATCCCTATAGATTATGAAATATTTTTACATATCCCTACAGATCAAGAGGAGGTACCACAAGGATAACTTAGTTGACCTGAGATGAACACATCACTAGCAGCTAAACTAAATCCAAAATGTCCTATAGGGAAAAGATACTTTAATTGGGGGAAACTTGTTAGAATTGAACACATCCTAGATTTTCCTAAATTCATTTACTCCTATGGAGAGTCCAAACATCCTAGATTACCATGCTTACCTATACTGGACTATGGAGATTTCTCCCAAGCTTTGAATACTCAAACAACCAAACTAGCAACTAATACTCAAGATAGCCAATTTGACATGATGGATCTCAATCTAGACAAAATTGAGAGGCAAGTTGTAAATTAGGAGGATCATGATGAAGAATCTCCTTTGACCATAGCTTAGTACCTGGGATGATCTGTTAGTAGTCAAATTGATTCCTATGAGTATGAATGGGATTAATTGTCAGATGCTACAATTGACATAAAGGTGGATGTAATACATAAATGTACTCCTATTTCCACTTTCAAGGCTGGTGAAAGTTCTAATACACAACATAAATTAGAGACAAATCAAGACCATCTAGCTATCAATCTTGTCATGGTGCCTCCTATTCAGGCTGTCTCTAAAGAGGAAGAGTCTCCTCCTAATATTCCTCCTATAGTTCTTCCCTAGAATATCAACTGGAACACACTTCAAGATTATGATGGTTCCTTTACAGAGATTCCTAAACCAAAGAGAATAAGTAGAACGAGCTCTTGATCATCATTTCATGCCTAGACAGATAAGTTCGCAAAATACCCCTCATAACTCCTCTCACAATCCTTCAACAAGTCGGGCTAAAAAAAAATCTAGGGAAGATAACTTTATTGACTTATCTTCAGTAGCCATGAATGGTGATGATGATACTAGGGTCTTTTCTCTTGAGCCTACTAGTTCCTTACCTCTCATTTACCCTGAGCTAATCGACTAGAATACCTTTGAGCCCATAAGCTTATTGTATTTTTCTAATGACCATACCCTATCATGATACCTTAATTTTGTTGAACCTCTTCCGTCTTTCACCAGTACAATTCATGACAATATGTCAGTGGAAGATATCAAGTATCTTAGTCACCAGAGAAAAAATAAAAAGAACAAGCAATATGATGGTGAAAACCACTCTATGGTAGTATCATCTCCAAAAATAGTAAAAATAAATGACGTATCCAATGGTGAAAACCTCTCAGAGGCGCCTACAGATGAGATACTTGATATCCTCCCTGAACATTTTTAGAAATGATCATCAATGCTTATAGAGCCTACACAACTGGTGAACCTAGGTACAACAAAAAATCCACAAATTATACATCTTGCACAATCTTTATCTGAAGAGGAGAAGAATAAATTCATCTAGTTCTTTGTAGAAAAGAACAATTTTACATGGTCTTATTTTGATATGGCAGGCTTAGACACAAATCTCATAATGCACCATTTATCTATTGCACCAGGCATAAAACCAGTGAAACAAAAGCTAAGAAAAATGCATCCTCATATTGCATTAATGGTTAAAGAAGATCTCAAGAAGCTACTCAAAGATACATTTATACAAGCAATGGACTATGTTGATTGGATTTCAAACATTGTACCTGTCTCAAAAGTTGAAAGTTCATATGCATATGCACATATTTCAAAGATTTGAATAAAGCTTATCCTAAAGATGAATTTCCTCTACCAAACACATACATGATTGTGGACCTTACTACTAGGTTCCAAAGGTATTAATTAATGGATGGATTCTTAGGATACAATCAAATCTATAACACTTGAAGATCAAGAAAAGACATCATTTACTTGTGCATGGGGAACTTTTTGCTGGAATTTCATGCCATTTGGCCTAAATAAATTTGATGCAACATATCAACGTGTAATGATAACTATCTTTCATGATATGATGCACAAGAAAATGGAAGAATACGTGGATGACACATTAGCTAAATTATCTACTAGATATATGCACCTCAATGATTTGGATATGATCTTCACAAGAATGGAACAATTCAAGTTAAGACTCAATCCAAAGAAGTGCACTTTTGGGGTTACTTCTGGAAAACTTCTTGGATACATTGTCTCGACATGAGGAATTGAAGTGGATCCAACTAAGGTGAAAGTAATAATGGAGATGCAACCACCATGAAATATCAGTCAAATGAGGACATTGCAAGGAAAACTACAATCAATAAGGGGATTCATCTCACAACTAGTTGATAAGGCACAACCCTTCACTAAAACTCTGCATAAGGGTGTGACATTCAAATGGAATGAGGATTGCGAGAAGAATTTTCAATAGATCAAAAAGTACCTACTAATACTCTAGTGTTAATGGCTCCTACTCCTAGAAAACCTTTATTTCTCTACATATCAGCTACCGCCTCCTCCTTAGGTGCATTTCTTGTGAAACATGATGATCAAGGATGAGAATGAGCAATCTATTATATTAGTAGAACTCTAGTATCTTATGAGTTAAACTACACATTCATTGAAAAGGCTTGTCTGAAAATAGTGTTTTCTTCTCAAAAGATTAGGCACTATATGTTGGATTACTCTACACAACTGATAGAAAAAATTGATCCTCTCAAGTACTTACTGAGCAAGGTGACAAGATACACAACCTCTCGTTGCTAAATTTCTTAACAAATCTATCCTACATTTAATGCAACATCCCTAGAAAATGTACTTTGATGGCTCATTCACACAATAGGGTGCATGTGCTAGAGTTTTATTTATCTCTCCGCAAGGCTAAGAAATTCCCAAGGCTTACAAAATGGTCTTCCCATGCACTAAAAATGTGGCCGAATACGAAGGTTTGGCTAATGGACTAAAGTTTTCCATTCAATGGAAGATCTAAGAACTTCATGTCTACGAAGACTCTTAGCTTGTGATCAACCAAGTCACTGACGAATATCAAACTCGAGATGAAAATATATTGCCATACAAATGCCTAGTCAATGTTTTAAAGAAGTACTTTGTGTTTATCACTTTCCAATAGTTACCATGTATAAAGAAACAAGCAACAGACACTATGGCTACTTTAGCCTTGATGTTGCAATTGGAAGAGTATCAATTTTGTTATGACTTCCTAGTGGAAGAATTTCCTTTCCCTGCTTATGAAACACCTGAATCCCAGATTGTCTACACTATTATTGCTCTTAATACTTACCATTATAGCCATATCTATGCTTACCTTAAAGACCAAACCATACTTGAATCTCTTTCCTAGAATGAAAAATAGAATCTCATCTGAAACACCTCTTGGTATCTCATCATCACAAATGACTTATTTAGGAGAGATCTTGATGGTACACTTCTTAGGTGTTTAGAGTGTGAGGAGTCCAAGAGAGTGCTTAGAGAAGTTCATGAGGGTATCTGTGGATCACACTCAAATGGTTTATCCTTGGCAAATAAGATCCTCAAATAAGGTTACTACTAGCCTACCATGGAAAATGATGATGTCTAATTTGCTAAGACCTGTCAAAAATGTCAGTTCCATGGGAACTTGATTCACTCTCCTTCTTGGGACTTGCTGCCTTTCATTAATCACTGGTCATTTCAGTAATGGGATTTTGATCTTGTGGGACACATTTATCCTTCATCCTCCAATGGATACAAGTTCATCATTACCACTATTGAATACTTTACCAAATGGGTTGAAGTGGAATCCCTTATCAAAGCGACAAGAAAATAGGTGGCTATGTTTATCCTCAACTACATAATCTACAGGTATGACATTCCCTCCTCAATTATCATGGGCAATAGAGGAAATTTAAATAAAAATGATATTGATGAGCTTTGATTTTGATGAGCTTTGTGCTAAGTTCCACATCACACATCATTCCTCCTCTATTTACTATCCTCAGGGGAATGGACAGGAAGAAGCCTCAAACAAAATAATCCTAAATATCCTACACCAGAACAGTTAACAAGTCAGGAAGGGATTGGCATTTGTAGATCAATCCAAATTTATGAGATTATTGAACAAGCATCAGAACTCCTAAAAGGGCTACACAATTTTCATTGGTCTATGGTTCTGAAAAAATCCTACTGATCAAAGTTGAGATACCTTCACTTAAGATATCACTACATGGGCTTGTCACGGATGATGATTACAAAATTTCCTGACTTCAAGAGATGGAATTACTTGATGAGTGTAGAAAAGAAACATTTGAAGAGAATGTTTAAAGGATACAACAAAAAGGTTTGCCATCATGAATTTCAGGTCGGTGATCTCGTTCTAAGAGAGAACTTGAAAAATCAACAACATAGAGAACAAAAGGGAAAATTTGAACCTAATTAGCTGGGTCCTTTTGTCATTAATGCAACATTTGGTTATGGAGTTTATCAGCTAGCTACTCCAGAAGGTGATGTTCTCAAAGATCATATCAATGCCCTCCACCTGAAACAGTTCTACAACTAGACATTCTACATCTTGTACAACAACGTGTGATTAATTTTTTTCTTCTAAAAATCATATAAAGTCCTAAAAAAATTCTAAAAATCATATAAAGTCTTGAACAAATCCTAAATAGTAGATAAAGTCTTGAAAAATTGATCATCTTGGTGAAAACATGGAAACAAGCTCCTTGATTTATCCCCAAAAAATTAAAAAATTAAAAAAATACAAAAAAGTGAAAAAGTGAAAAAAGAACAAAAAAATGAGAAAAAAGAGAAAAAAATAGAAAAATGTTCCTTGGTGAAAACCTGGAAACATGCATCACTTGTAATCAATGCTCGATCTATCAATGTATGGATGAACTCTCATGCTATCATCAACCTCTCTACTTCCATCTCCCACTTCTTATCCCCTTTGTGCCGTCATGGGTTGGAACTAGTCTTTGTTTTGTTCTTGGTTCTTATCTATTACATATGGGAAATTGCACACTACCTATCTGAGCTATCAACACTTTATCATTTGGTTGATCTTTTGAGCTTAACCTAGGTAGTATATCAGTCTTTCCCAAAAGATGATTTTCCACCGACACTACTTGGTGTTTCTCAACACCCAAATCCTACAGTGTTTCTTAACACTACCAGTCTGGACATCACTATGTTTCTCAACACATATAGGATCCTACACTACCTTCTACACACATGCACATTGAAATAAGCTCAAAGGTGTTCCTTAATACCTAGCACAAACTACAACTTAGAAAATTGAAAATGACTGAGATATGCTAAACTTTTTTCTTGTGTGTTGTCTATTATCATTGATTTTCCTTGGTATGTCTTCTAAGGTTGCTTGACGATGTCTACTTGACTTGAGATTCACGATTGGGGCATCATATATTTTCTTTGATTTTTGCTTGTGGTGTGGTTTCAATAATCCTAGGTGGTCTAATAAACTGGGTGTCTTTGGGAAGAGCCTCCATTGCGATTGGATTACCGCACATACCTTGACCTTCTTTATTTAGACACTTAGGTGAGGTTGTAACTATCTCCCTAGTTATTGCTTGTGTGTGACATATATGACGACACTCCTGGTTATCTTGGCAGACAGTGCCTTAATATAGGTGTTATCTTACAACATCAAATGAGAAACAATGTTTAGGTCATCTTGACACTCGTGCCTCAATGCTTACATGTGTTTCCTACATGTCATCCGATAAGGTTATATTCATATCTCCATGGTTTCTCTCATACTAGTGAAGGTTGTATTGATCCCCGATGTCCCAAATGCTCAAATGATGATAAATGAATGACTATAGGATCAATGACATGACTTTGTCTTAGGCTGGATTTTCCTTCTAGGGCTACATTTTAGCTATTCATTTCCAGGTCTCCTTGAGCTATCCTTTCTTTCTCTTCGTCGAGGTGATCAATTGTGATCATCCCTTGTTGACTTAATCTAGTATCTGCAAAGTGCTTGGAACACTGCAAAAATTGCACCTCAAGCTAATTTTGACGTCCTGAATCTATTTTCAGGATTGAAATTGAAATCTGAAATTATTTACCTAGTCAAATTGCAAAGTCAACCCTGTTGGCAATGGGCCAACATCCCTTGTAGGGTTCACAACATGAATTAACTGCTTCCTGTGTCTTCTATAAGTCTAGTGGTTGTATTGGGCATTAAAATGTCAATCTTTTAGTGCAATGACAACTACTACTTGTAACAAGTGGTATCAGAGCTTGTTCATAGGTTCAAATCCATGCAAGCCATGGAGAGTGACGCTGGGAGGGGGATTGTTGGCAGTGGGCCAATGTCCCTCATAGGGTTCGCAACATGGCTTAACCACCTCCTACGTCTTCTATAAGTTTAGTGGTTGTATCGGACATTAAAAGGTTGATCTTTTGGTGCAATGACAACTAATACTTGTAACAAACCCTTCTTGGTCAAATGCAGTTGACCGCTGATGATGTCACTTCTCGCTCGCTTCCATGTTCATTTCTTGAACTTTTGAGGTCAATCTCATGCATATTTATCAAGTTTAAGTGATTTCATACTTGTCAACCTTGGTCAAAGTTAGTCAAAATTTAGTCAAATTTGGTCAACAAGACCTCAAAACAACTCTAAACATGTTGATAACCTATTTCAGGCTTTAACCTTTCTGCCTCATTTCAATTTTAATCTCGAAGGGGCATGACAATATAGATAATCTTCTTCTGCAAATCAAATCTCCTAATTATCTAATCAATTCAAGCTTCATGGCTTGGGGCATCTCATCTTCATCAGGAACCATATCAAGTTGAGATTCTCCGCATCTCTTTCTGAAAAAGTGATATCATTGCTTCATGTCAGGTCACTCAGCTATGCATCTATTTGATCTCTTGGGGCATCTCATCTACATCAGGACCAATATCAATTTGACATCATTCTTGAGGCATATCAGGTTCATCAAGACTCATATCAATCTGGTAATGTCTCTCAATCAGGTGATTGGCTTCCTCAAAATCCTTGTTGTAGCATTTATCTTGAATCCCTTAAACAAATATTCAATCTCATCGCTTCACATCAGACTGGATACACTGGTGTGTGCTAAAATGTTGTCACACTTCTATGAATCATTGCATGCAAAAAAACTCAAGAATGAGCCCTCACAAATCGATCCATAGCTCTCTATGCATGGAGTTGCAAGATTTGTAAAATTGCTCTCAGTTAGAGCTATGAAGTATATGACCTTGCTAGTCAACCACACAATGAGAGATTCCAAATCAAAGACAAAGGAAACAATACCAATATCTCCAATGAAATCCAAATGAATGCAATGCAATTCAAAATTAATCTAAGATGAGCATGCAAATATGCAAATTAGGCTATGAAAATATAAATGAAAGAGTTACAAACCCTTTAATTAAACTATGTGAGATTAATCTAAAACATGAGAGGAAATGATACCATGATGATGCAACTATGATGCAAGCTAGGATGTGATGTAGATGCAAGATGAATGCCAATGATGCTCCAAATCTTCAAAACTTGATGCAAAAATGTCTCCAAAAGCTTCAAGATGACTTAGAAAACCTATAGCATAACAATAGCATAAAATTCAAATGTATGCAAAATGAAGAAGAGAGCTCTTTTTTTATAGAGAATGAGAATCAATGGACGATCCAGATTAAGAGGCAAAAGACTTAATCAACGATGGAAAAAAATAGAAGTTTGATCTTTGTGCACAAATATCCTCCAATAGGAAAATAAGAAGCATTTACTTTATGTCCATGTGAAAAAAAAAATATTTTTCTCTTTTTATAAAATAAGAATAATGCTTTATTTGTGCAACATAGGATAAGAAGAAAAGTGAAGATTTTTTATTTAAATAAAAAGGGAGGAAATTCTTTTTAATTAAATAAACGCTTAGGACAAAGTGATTTTATTATTTAATTAAAAGATATTTTTAATTAATTAAAAGAGATTTATTAATTAATTAAAAGGGAGCATGTTCTCTTAATTAAATAAGATTTTTTTAAAAAAAAATAAAATTAAATAAGGCTCAAACCTTAAGAAATATTGAATTGATTATGATTTGATCAAGAAAATTGATATAATTGATATTGTTGATATTTGAAAATATTGATTCAGAGATTTGACAAATTGCAGAAATAGGGCCCAAAGTCTAGGCGACCATTTTAGAGTGTATACATTTGCCCCTCTTTGACTAATGTGAGATTAATTTGGGATCACATGCAGTCAAAGATTGAAGTTGAAATGTGAGATCGATTTGGGATCACAAAATAACTCAGATGTGAGGTTGATTCGGGATCACATCTAGACAAAACATAAACAAAAGATTTTGGACATGAGATTGATTCGGGATCATATCCAAAATAAGAAATAAGAATCTCAAGCTTGAGCGAAAGCTCACAGAAAGATAGCTGAATCAAGAAAATCAAAGAATCAATGATTAAAATCCAATAGGTACTGCCCCCTCAGAATCAAAATCGAAATCAGGTAGAGAGGAGCAACAAACTGATAAAGAGTTGATCAAATCATAATGAAATCATAATCGAAGATAAATGATAACAGGATAACCATTAGACAGTGAAAACATGCCCCAGTGATGAATTAGAAGAAAAGAAGTGGGGTGAATGAAAGACTAGAAGTTTGAAAGACATGAAAAGGAAGAAATTCCATCAAAGATCAAAGAATTATGCCTCAAAAGGTCAATCAACTACGTAGAAGAATGAGAAAACTTGGAAACGCGACTCAGATTTCGATTTCGAGTTTGAAAATGGATAGAAAATGATGTGATATGAAAGACCAGAAATGAAAGATATGATCAAGAAGAATCAGAAAATGAGCACAGTTGACCAACTAGTCCATAGATAATAAAAATGAGAGCTCTCTCCATATGCAAGATGCAAAAACTAAACTATGATGAACCTAAGAAAGCAAACTACTATGAAAGTGGTTGACTTGCAAGGTCACAATGCTTATAGACATCTAATTATCATCATCGAGCGTTATTGGTAGCGTCGTAAGATCATACAATGCACACTAGCATAACTGTGGATATGAATATGATCTCTATCAGATAGAAATGTGGAAATCCCACCTAGGCATCAAAGACATGGAGGTTAAGATGACTAATGCAATGAGATTACCTAAGTTTGATATGACAAGATTATGCTTGTATCAAGACACATGAAAGTCAGGATAACTAGAAGCATGCACTCGCAAAACAGTCAAGGATAATACCTTGTCAATCCCTAGTGTCAAGTAGGACCAACATAAATGCTCATGACAGTTAGGATCAACGAAATATACCCACAAGAAGATAAAGAAATAAAACATGTTCTCATACCCTCAGTCTTCTAGCTATGCATCATTGAAAACTTGTCAGGGAGAGACCACTCATCAAAGAAATCATCATAGATAGCACACAAAGAAAAATAAAGTCAACATATCTCAAACGAGTTGATTGTCTAAGTGCGTGTGTGTTGGTCATAGAGTCAGACTCTGGTTATCACATCTGTCAATGAGAAATATCGCATCATACTTAGACTATTGGGTAAGACATCTGATAAGTGTTAAAAAACACTCGACGCAAGGGTAGTGTTGAAAAACATTGTTTGGGGTGGTGTTGAAAAATACTTGATTGTGAAATGCCCCAAGAGACAAACGCACCTAAAGGACCTATGCTAACAGGTATGCCCCTTAGAAAAAGACAAAGACCAATTCCAGACCAAGTCAAATAAGGTCAAGGCATGATGGAGAAAGGCTAAGTGTTGAGAGCGCATGCTAAAAGACAAGGGTGCAAAAGCCTCAAGTAGCACCTGTTTCCAAATTTTCACCAAGACACTTTTTCTATTTTTTTGAATTTTTAAATTTTTAAATTTTTTTGGACTTTTTATGCTTTTTAAGATTTTTTCAGCATCATATTTCAATTTTTTTGAAATTTTTTTGCAATATATTTTTTTTTTGGAGATACATCAAAGCGTCTATTACTATATTTTCACTAAGATGATCATTTTTTAAGACATTTTTCAATTTTTAAAATTTTTAACAATATACCATTTTTTTGAATTTTTTTAAGATCAATAAGTATGTACAAAGAATGCCCCCAGACAGAATGAGCATCAAACTCCCAAGCAAGATCACATCGTGTAGTCCCAAAATGTTGCAAGGTGGAGAACAAGGCGAATTAGCAAGCTGGTGGAAAAGATGGAAGATAAAAGAATGAATGAGAATGAAGGGAAGAAATCCTCAAGGCAAACTCCTCAAGAGTACCCAAGCTAGGGAAAAAATTATCATGTAAAGCACATTTGGACAAACAATGAAAGGCCAGCATAGGATAAGTCACAAAAGCGCACTGCAAAAGAAGGAACGGATGCAGTCCAAAGGAGTAGACATATAAAAAGGCTTCGTAGCATCGTGTTTTACTCTTTTTTATTAGATCAAGACCAAAGAGGAAGAGGATAGCGACAAGCTAGAATGAATAAAGGAAAATGAAAGTGAAGGCTAAACATGAAAGGAATGAAAGCAAGATCATCATAAGATAGCTCACAAGATAGCCAAATGTTCATGTATAGGTCAACATTGTCAAGATCAAAGATGAAAGATGGAATAGATGCAATATGTAGAAGAACTACGCACGATGTCTGATTGCCAGATTTTTATCACGGTACTTATCCAAGGTGCTACAAGGGAGTGGTTTTCACCATATGATGAATTTATTTCTTTTTACTTTTGCTACCAAGGTGTTTGTTTCCAAGTTTTCACCATGACACATTTTTAATTTTTTTAATTTTTTTCATTTTTCTTTTTTCTATTTTTTAAATTTTTTATTTTTTGGAAGAAGGCAAGTTTTTTAGATAATGCTCCTTGAAAGGATAAACCATGATATGTCAAGAATTCAAAATGATATGCTCAAAGATGCTGATAGGAAAAAAAAGATGGAAGAGAAAAATGAAGGATAAAGTTTTATGTAAAGCGAGTGAGGCTAGAAGATAGGAGGAATAAAAAAATGAGAAAAAAGGATAGAAGGTAGAGGGATAATGATTGAAAGGATTGTGAAAGGGTATATGGAAAGGAAAGAAAGATCAACATCAACACACACCTTGGAGGGTGGCGAGAGGATAGAGGAAATGTGAAGGAAAGAATACGAAAAAGAATATGGTGAATGTTTAGCAGAGGTTGTGGTTCAGGCACATGAAATGAAAGAATGCTTTTGGAAAGAGATGAAATGGAAGCCTTTGGAAACTTGAATGTCAACTTCACTTTTTTTTCAACATCATACTCTTTCAAAAGAGATTTTGGAATCCATATAACCTTAGGTTTTTCATTGTTTTTCGATGATTTAGAGATAATATCTTCAATGATGGATTTTGGAACCTATACTTGTCTTGTAGTTTTCTTCTTAGATATCTCTTTTGACTTTATGTTTCCATGTCGATTAGAGGAGACATGGTGATCTTCTTTTTTTTATGGATTCTTGTATTGCTTCTTTTTCTTGTATTGAACATTCAAGTTACTTCCAAACGACTTGAGACTTGTGGAAGTAGGATATGACTGGTTTAGATGGATGGATGGATGAAAATGATTCAAGGGTATGTATCTATGTTGATCTTAAGGAAAGATAGGAGATGGAGGGATGTAAGAACACAAGATGGATCAAAAAGTAGGAGAGCTAAGAGGGGAAAGTGAAGGGACATAAGGGCCCAAGATGGAAGGAAGACATGAAGCCTTTGGTATTGGTGGAGGAGGTCCAAGGATGGACATGTAAGATGCAAAAGGATAATCAATAAGTTCATCAACATCTATATGACAACCAAGGACATCAAAATCTTTAGAGTGAGTATTAGGATTTTCAATAGGATCATGAACATCTTGAATAGGAGCAACTTCTTCGATAGGATTGTTCAAAGCTTGCAAAGACTTAGGAAGAGTTGGAAGCGGAAGTGAACATAGAGTGATAGAACAAGAAGATGGAAGGCTTTGATCTTGACAAGGAGCTTTGGATAGTATAAGCGTATCATTTTTTTCTTGATTTTCAATAGGTTTAACATTGGAAGTAACAACACCATTTTCAATAACCTTAATGGAAGTATCATCTTCAGAAGGCGTAAGTGTAGTAAGGTTATTTTTATTTTCGATAAGCTCAGCAATGTAAGTAGTAGCTTGATCTTGCTTAGGAGAAGATTTAAGACATGGTGGAATAGATGAGGAAGGGCGTAAAGAATCGAAAGAACCATGAAACGAATGAGAGATATTATGAATAGGATTGGATGACATAAAGAGTTTTTTATCTTGATTTTTCTTTATCATTTTTAGAGTCCTCTTGGCATAGATCCACTTCTAAAGACAAGGAAGCAGGTTGGGATTATATGGAAGACTTTGGAAGAGATGGTGAAGGACCAGCTGAAGTAGGCATTATAGCACATAAAGGCTTAGGCTCTTTAGGTTTAGCATTATTGAAAGTATTTTCAACCAAGTGAAAGTTAGCTTGAGTTTCTTTAAGAGGTAGCCCTCAAGGATAACTATAGGGAACTGCATGAAAAGCATTAGGATCTTTGTTAGATGAAAGATTTGTGAAAGATTTGGAAGAATTGGAAGCTTTAGGAAATGTATGAGTATTGGAGGAAGTAGGGGATGGAAGGGAACCATCACAAGACAAAGGTTCAACATTAACATGATCTTGCTTGAGAGTGTCATCTTTATTTTCAGCATAAATGTTCTTAGAGGAAGGATTCTTATAATATTTACGTTTCAAATCAGCACGATGCATTTTATATTCCTCAACAGTAGTAGCTAGATTATAATCAAGGTATTGTTCACAAAACTCATCAAAGTTTCTTTCAAAATCTGAATCATACAGATCACCATCGCGATCTTTCCAATATGAGGACCCATTTCTAGTAAGCACAAGGACATGACTAGGACTCTTAGGAATAGAGGTGTCATAGGTATCACTACATTGTCCATCATCATAGTCATCATAGTCATCATAGGTGGGTGCGTCACTCTTTGTGGAAGAGGTATCATAAGGACTATCACGTTGCTCATTATGGTATTTCTTGTGAAGAGAAGTAAGACTCTTGGGAGAAGTAGAAGAGGAACGAGATTGTGAAGAGGAAAGTGAAGACTTAGTGTAGGAAGAGGACTTGGATAATGAGGAATTCGAATAATGTTTAGAAGAGTCATGATAAGATTTAGAAAATGAAGAATGTGAATAATGTTTAGAAGAATCGTGATAAAATTTAGAATGTGAGGAATGATGAGAAGATTTAGAAGATGAAGAATATTTGGATGAGATCAAGAGTATGATTCTAGCAAAGGCGTCTGATTTAATCGATTTTTCTTTTATTTTTATCATAAATTCGTCACTCATGAGAATTTTGGAGGAACAACGCTTTTCAAATACATCAATAAGCTCAAGATCATCTATTCTTAATAAAGGTTCAAAAACCAAATATTTGAGATTCATGGTTCTAGAAGAAGAAGAATCCAACATAGGAGCAACAGAAGAGATAAAATAGAAGAAAATATACTAGATAATAAGAGGAAAAGAATCAAGAAAAAGAAGAAGAATTTCCCATGGGAATATAAGACTTCAAAAGAACATGGGAAATGGAGAAGAAAGAAGAAGACTAAGATTCATCTTATGCAATTGATACCATAACATTCATTGAGATGTTGAGCAACATGACAGCACTTAGGATCTGAGATCTGGACTGACCAAGGAAGACCAAGCTTCTAAGGAGAACTCACTACAGCAGGACGGAACTTAGTTTCAATATTCCAATTAGATCTTTCAAAAAATTTCGCAATGATGATCAAGCACATAGAACAACCAGAGAGTTCAAGCAAACAATCTCCAAGCAATGGGCAAGGGACAAAGCAACCTTGCGCATGAACAGAGATAGTGACTTAGTATGCTACTCCTTAAAGATTCTACTTGTGTATGTTCTTGAAAATGTTTTAGTAGGCACATAGAACACAACACCTTAACAAGTTGTCTACAACGATATACGTCACTAGTACAAAAACAACAATATATGACCAAATAAACTACCAAAAATTGTAGATAAATAACCAAATTTAATCACGTGACCAGTGGTAGTTTATTGTCGATCATTTATCTCGTGACCAAATTTATGACTAAATTATTTTAGTCATTTATTTGGTCATTGATTTGGTCATATATTTAGTCATTTGGTAGTTTATTTGGTCATTTATTTGGTCGTTTATTTAGTCATTTATTTGGTCGTTTATTTGATCATTTATTTAATCATTTATTTGATCGTTTATTTGGTCATATATTTAGTCATTAATTTAGTCATATATTTAGTCATATTAGAGCACGATGGAATCAAATTATCATCATCCTACTTGTAAAGTAGGTGCTCTTCCATTGAGCTAGTACCTTTTAAAGAATAATCATACCATGTATACTAGTACTTTCTACTAAACATGATTTCAAGTTTTTCCATCTATAGTTCAATGGTAGCAAAAGTTTAAAAAGAAGATGACTAGTGATACTTTAAACTCAATGGTGAAGTTATTCAATGTGCAACATAAGAATGAAGTGAATGATGTCATTGGAAAATACATTACATGTGGCTTGTTCCCCTTATTATAATGACACTATCACTAATCATTGTTTGAACACTTTAGTTTGTCAATTATGACCAAATACCTTGGTCACAAAAAAATAATAAAAAGTAACTAAATCGACTAGTTCAACGTTACTTTTTTAAAATACAATGTTAACTGATTTCTTTGAAAATTAAACAAATTTATAAAAAATATTTTAAAAAATTCTAACAAAGATAAATTTTTAAAATTCTAACAAAGAAAGTATGTTTTAAAAAATTCTAACAAAGACACAAATTACTCTTGTTAGATACAATCTTTGATAGATTACTTGATACTGTTCTGCAGACCAGAAAACTCACCAATTAAAGGTTTCAAGGCTTCATGTGCATTCATATCATGCTTAGTAACATCTTGCTCATACTGCTCCACATAAAGTCTAATTGTAGCACCAGCTAAACCTATACCTTACAGATTAGATCCCTCATTGTTAATCACCAAATATTTTACTAGTAAAGAAATGTCAGACCTAAAGTACAAATAGTACAATGATTCAACTTAAATAATTTAACAATCCTTGTTATTAAGAATAAAAAATCTTTGGTCAATATTACGATATTGTCTTTTCTTCTACAATAACAGAGAAGAAGTTTTTATGTTGCTCAAATAAAGTGTAAAAGTGTATGCTACTAACTTTCCTTTCCAGACAGGACATGATTGCTTTGACATCACTTGACAGTGAAAAAGGTCTTTTAAAGGCCTATCATAACAACAGAGGGGCAAATGGGCAAATGTTGTGGGCATAAGCACCAAGATGAATGGGTTTAACAGATTTTTTCAATATTTCAGAGCTTTTGTCCAGAGAGTTATTAACAGTAATAGTAAATCTTACTATTCATAAGATAGGCTTCTGTCTAAAGAAAGAAAATGATAGGCTTTCTTTAAATATCATGTGTATACATCTATATATATACACACATACATGTGTACATATACATATATGCACACATGTGTATATATACACATACACGTGTGTGTATACATGTGTGTATATGCACACATATATACACATGCACATGTGTATATATATACACATGCACGTGTGTACATGTGTGTATATACACACATATACACATGCATTTATATATACATACGTGTATATATACACACATGTATGTATATACACATACACATATATACACATACATGTGTGTATATACACATGTATACACATATACACAAATACACACGTGTGTATATACATATACACACATTAGTGTATATATACATACATATACACACGTGTGTGTGTATATACACATGTACATGTGCATTTATATATACACGTGTATATATACACACATACATGTGTGTGTATATACACACATACATGTGTGTGTATATACACACATACACATATATATACACATACATTTGTGTATATACACACGTATACACAAATACACGTGTATACATATACACACATTTGTGTATATATACACATGTGTATGTTTATACACATGTATATACACACATGTATATATATACATCCTTATAGCAATATAATATACATCCTTATAGTCATGGATCCCACGAAATATTAAATTTAGTTTATAAAAATTGGAATTGGAATTGGAATTTCCAATTCCACCTATTTGAGTGGAAGATGAAATGCCCATTTTGGGGGCAAAATTGAAATTTTGAAATTCCAATTCCAATTTTTTGGATAGACACAAACATGGAATTACATTATCCAAAAATCTAATTCCGGAATTAGATCTCATATTCCATGCACCAAACGGGCCCCAAGGGACTCACACATGGTACAATTAATCTAAGTGATATGTGCTAAGCCCATTCTAGGAGATACCCATTCTAGGACATAGGTAATAAAATGCTCCTTTTGAAATATTAGGTAATCTTCAATTTAATAATTTTCCAAGCTAATAATTTTCTGTTGAACTTGACAATCCTTTAACTATAGGATCAAGGATGTCCTTCAAGGGATGAATAGTGCCATATTTACAACATCCCCAACTTCCTTCTTCTTTACTAAACACAGCCCATCTAGGCTACCAAATCTGCCACATTATTGCCTCTAAACTTGGTATGCCAAATGCATATCTTGTCCAAGTTATTTGTTGCCATTGAGGCCTCTTGTAAAGAATATTTTATCCTTGCTTCTCATATCCACTTATTCAAAGCATCAAGGAGAATTTTGAGATCAAGAAAGAGGCAAAAACTAAAACTGGTTGTCCTTCTCGATTCCTAAAATCATAGCCTCCTCCAGCTGCTCCTAGTTTGACTCATCAATATTCAACTTACAAATTCCCAAGAGTGGACCCTTCTAGTTAACCACAGGCTTAATAATCCTATTTGAACTAAATCCATCATCAAGGAATTGGATTAGTTACTAGGTATCGAGAGAAAAGTTATCATGTGTGTTGTCCTCTTAATCTGAGCACTAAATCAAATTTTTGTCAGCAAGTAGTTAAGAAATCAAATAAAGGTCCTCTCAATAGTTGAGTCGATCAGGACTGAACTAAAGGTCCTCTTAGTAGTTGAGTCAGATCAGGACTAAATCTTCAGTCTTAAACTAGAATAATTAAAATCCTTTGTCATCAGTTAAGTAGATTAAGATAGGTCTTGAGTCTTCTTCTGGAACAATGCAAGGTAGTTCTTGTTAGTTGTTAGTTATCTTAGCAAATTAGTGGGGATTTTGTTTCAGTTACAACCACCATTTACAGAATCAGTTCCATGTAGTCTGGGGGTTAAAGGAGCACTTGATGCACAAAGATGATGTCTTTTAAATTGAAAACAAAAAACAAAATTAATTTTCAGCTACAGGTAAAAAGGAATGCTACTAAAATAGTCCAAAAACTGAGGACATTCGCCCTCAAGTTTATACCTGTTATAGCCTTGGGGATGGAAACACTCAAGAGTGGAACCTGTGAATACTCTGCAGGACGTCCAGAACCAGCAGGTAATGATACCAAGGTAATGCTACCAGACTCATGCCTTTCAGTAAGTGCCTAAATTGAGGTTTGAACCAGTGGTTCCTCCATGAAAGCCCACCCAATTTACCAAATATGTTCACATCTCATTCAACTAAATTGACTTATTGAATCTTAAAGGTTGATGGAAAAAAAAAATTTAATCTATAAAATCTACTAGTTGTTTTAACTTTTAGCTTATCGTTTACTTTGTGTGACAATGGATAATATTGGAAAGTTGAAAGCCCCCCAATTTACCAAATATGTTCACATCCCATTCAATTAAATTGACTTATTGAATCTTAAAGGTTGATGGAAAAAAAAATTAATCTATAGAATCTACTAGTTGTTTTAACTTTTAGCTTATCGTTTACTTTGTGTGACAATGGATAATATTGGAAAGTTGAAATTGATGTGTAATTTAAAGACAAGGCATGTCGGAATATGGGGAAAAAACCATAAATACAGACAACATTCTGGAACATACAACCTAAGTTGCACACCTTTATGTTGCAGTAACTATTTTCAGAACTAAGCAACTTATCATAATAATAAGATGATGTACAGCAATACATAAGCATACTTCAGACAAAATATAACTTGAAATACCAAACTACCTCTTTTACACTGTTGAGCAAAAGATCAGATAAGTTATTCCCAGAACCTGCAATGAATGCAGCAACATCTTCATCATTGCAATAGAATATAGTAAATTAAGCATGCTTAAAACAACCAAGCTTTGCTTTATAACTCATGGCAAAGACAAACTTAGAAAACTTTTAATCACCCAAAACAAAAAAACCACGAAACAGTATCTGATGATCAATAAGCTAGCATTAAATAGAAAGTAATCATAAAGGCTTAATAATCGTTAGTTAAACAAACATTTCAATGTCAAAACTACAAACTCCTTGGACAGCAGGCAGTGTTCACTTGCATTCTTCACAGAAAATACAGCAAATAGATTAATTCTTAGTATACTAGAGAAGATTAAATATCATAATCTAAATGTCATCACACAATTCCTAAAGATTTGATTTCATGGATACCTTTTTCACACCTTCACCCTGATAAAATCAAATGAAAGATATGAATATCCCATATATCCAACATACAATTTTTTCATGAGAACAAATATTCTAAAAGACAGTTATAAGGATAGGGGGAATAGCATAAATAATTACATTAACGTCCAAGACTGGCAAAATAAATCATTAACACTTGTGGCAAAATCATCCATCCTTTTTAAGCTTTGAATGCACGTGGACAAGACGAGAAATGTAAGACAATCTTTCAGGATTTGAAATCAGTTGGGCAATATTTTTCCTTTATTCATGATTCTCTTTCAAGAGCTTTGTATCAAATATCTCCAAAAACATGCAGGTATTTCGGTTGTTTTGAGTTTGGAATCTGAATAGTACAGGTTTTTTTGTTCTCTTTTTTAAACTTTGGCTTTTTGGAGTTTTGTAAACCAATTCTCTCATAGAAAACCACCAAAATGACTAGAAAAGATCATGTGCAATTGCTTTGCATACACTTTGGTAGTTGGAGTGTACATTAATTATTTTACTAGAATACTGAATTTGAAATGCTTTCATGTTTCAACAAACCTGAATGAACATCTTTTCAATGACAACTTTTTAAGTGATCTGCAGCCATTAGTGAGGTATGCAAGTGATGCATCAGTCAAAAGATAAATATTATCCAAGATAAGGATATTTAGTCCACAACACACAGCACCAATTGCTTCTAAAGCACCATCAGTCAACTTCCTGTATTCAAGTAAGAAATGAACATCAAGAACCTTCAAAAGCTATTAAACAAAACTAATGCCTGACACCACACCATTCATTAAGCTTTCAAGAATTGAAAAAACACATTAGTGATCTCCAAGGCATTAAAAAATAGTAAGGCCACAAAGGGGCATTGTAATTCCAAGTTGAATCAAATTAAATAACAAAAAAAGTGGTTTAATTCACTGACACACTATCTGCAAGAGAAAGCTCTGTCAGCTCACACCCTAAATAAGAAAGGATTTCAGTCACAAATTCAACAGTAACACTCGTTATCCCTGCAATTGAGAGTACCTCCAACTTGTGCATTTTCTTTAATGCAAGCAGAATTTTGATTGCATCTAGCTGATTGCACTCCTCCAAGCGCAATTCCCTAATCACTGGAGCTAAATGGTCAGCAAGAGCATTAATGCTAGCTTCTGAAAAGAATGAACATCGACTTAAGTCCACAGAACATAGTAAAGGAGCAGCCAGTACGAGTGCCTTTAATCCTACATCTGATAGGTGTTGTTAAACAAGGCAATCCCAAAGAAGGGAGAGCAAAAGTAGCTTGTATCAAATGATCTGTTAAACCACGTCCAGACATGCCTAACTGAAGCACCTATTAAAAGTTGAAATCCTGCTAAGTCACTAACTAACAAATTTCCTCTTTAAAAGTCAATACATAATAAAGACCACAAAGATATAAAATTATCTCCAAAATAATTCTACATAATGAAACAATGGCAATTCACAAAAAACTACAGAAAACTATTCTAATAAATATAATATTAAATAAAAAATTAATGATATTAAATAAACAAAGAAGATTCATGAAAAAATTAATCCTGCAAATCTGGAAATCATAGGCCATAATTAGATTTACAAAATTTATTGAACATTATTTCCCACTCAATACAGGTATTAACTTCCATTATGGCCAGTAATCATATTCTACAGGGGACAGATAAAGTATCGTAGAGCCAAAGAAGGTGGAGAATATTAAGTACTATAACTTAGTACAATATGTTTTAATAAAAAATAAAAAAATAAATTCTAATTACCTGATACATACATAATACATACATAAAAGTCTACCCAGATTGTGTTAAAAATGTGTGGTGAATAGTAAACAAGATATGTTCAAGAAGCTGCAATTTCTATTGGCAAATGAATCACAGCAAGAATGGCCATATGGTTCAAAGTTTGAGGAATTGACTTGGAGGTTAGTAAAAACATGAAGCTAATTTGGCCAGAAATATTTGTTGGTATAGGAATTTTATCTCCATGCCAATTTGGACAAGCACTTTTTAGCTTCTCCTGATTGGATTGGAAATCGAGAGATTTAATTTTGGGAGAAAACCAACAGTGAACCATCATTAAAACATTGTAAGAACTCTAATACACTAAAACAATAATCACAAGATTTAATAGCCATAACATTGCAGGCTGAAGTGTACAACAGAAGTACCAAACAGAAGCAGGAACCTGTGATCTCCTAATGTTAAGATTTGTGTTCACCTAAATTTGAAGCGTGAATGACATTTCTTAGAAGCAGGTCATGCATGTAGACGTAATCAATTGGCCAAAACAAATAGATTCCAGGCAAAAGTAAAATAGTTATCAAGGTGCTCCCCATGTCAGCTACCCAAATAAAGGATCAACAAGACAAAAGCCACTGATGAAAAATTAAGCAATTGAGAGTAAAAAACTTCTAACTTGTATTATCCAGATAGAGAAACTAAATCTAAAGGGAAAACCATGTCTAAAGAGTTCCATCTAATTATCCACACTATTAGAGGATTATTTTTAAAGTGAATAAGTCAAAACCCTCGAAACAAAACTACCAGCAGAGATTATGTGAAATTAGAAAACTAAAAATATAAAGAGACAGTAGCAAACCTCTAAATTAGTGGTTGAACATTGTGACTTCAACTCATTAAGCTCTACCTCTGATATAAGAGAACAATTTGGAACGCATATTTCTATTTGTGACCCTGTGATGAACAATTGTAGAACCTGAGCAGTCACCTTTCATGATGCACAGAAAGCACGATAGATTTTGTTCTTTGTTGCATCAGGGATTCCTTCCAGTGACTCAATGCACTCAACATGTTTGCACAAAACTCCCAAGCACAATTCTTCAAGTGGAGGTGGTAAAATATGGATTTTGAAGTCGTTGTCTCATGTAGGTGCCCATTCAATTAGAGAAGCAGATTTCCCACTTGCAGCAAGCTTTTCATTCCGAGCTGCTAATACTGTTGCTCTTTCTTCTACCAAGAGCCTAGCAGTAGAAAATGGACCAGGCCAATCCCTTTTCTCTTCATCACTTCTACCTTCAATATTAATCTTGGGCCTTTTCTGAGAAGCTGAAGATTGTCCATCTTCTGGCTTAAAGAAAGCAAAATGTGCAGCCCTTCGTTGTGCTATTGCAAGAAATCTATCTTTGGCCGAAACTCTATTACTCTGGTCCTGAATTTGATTTTGGTGAATGGCATTTTCTTGCATTAGATTTTGCCCTTCATGTCTCTCATTATGACTCTAGTTTTGGTTTACAGAAGCGGTGTTTTCTCCAACATCAAGTTCTGCATCTCTGTTATTACGATCCTGGTTTTCATTTTCAGGAGCATTATCCACTTCCATTACATCTTGCTCTGCAGGTCCATTATTCTGTCTTTGTTTTTCTTGTGTATTTTTTTGGCCATCTTTACCAGCTGGATCTGCCAGTTCAGCACAACAAAGAATTCCATCACCCACATGGCATTCTGCATTTGAAAGAATTTCTTTATCCCTGTAATATTCACCTGCATGATTTCTCATTTCCGCATTGTTGTTAGCTTTACCTTTGGAATTCATCATATTCTACTTATCAGATTCATTGTCTGAAGAATCTTTTTCTTTCTCAGACTCGTCCTCTAAAAAAATCACTTCACTGGATTTCCCAAAAACTAATTCCCTTTTCCACTTGCCTCTTCTCGCGTTACTCCCCTTGCTTGTCCCTGTAGTCTGATCTTCTTGAATATCGATAGGTGTGCTGTATAATTTTCACTTACCCCGTCCTCTTACTTGACCTCTACTGCTTGCATCGCCCCTACCTCTTTTGGAACTTGTCACATTATCCTTGTTGACAGGAGTTTCCTGCCCCTCAACAGTATCTATTACGATTCTATGATTAACATCATCTATTTTTATGGCCGAGGAAGGTCCGACTTTAGCACAATTATCTAGCACTAACTGTGTGTCATTTAACCTATTACTGATTCTTGCGCTTCTCCCGATGCTGTCTGGAGTTAAAAAAATTGGACTTTCACTCTGACAATGCATTGTTTTATTAGATCTAACCAACAGGGTACTATTGTCAATTGTGGAGGGCATAGCAGTTTCTTGCAAAACTGGAGATTTGTGTGTCCTGAGGTTTGGCATGTTACTACAAAGACCCTGGCCAAATAGTTTTAGCAAACTATATTTCCTTTGTATTAGCACATGTGAACAATATATGAAATTTTCTACAACATCACACAGTTTGATAAAGAAAACCTTATTATAGATGCAATGCACCATAGAAACATAAAATTTTCAGTGCTCCAAGCAATCAGCGAATGAACCTTCACATTCCTTGCCTACCCTGCATCCAAGCACATTTGAAAACATTCCTTATGTCATATAATTCCTCTTCCATACATCCTACCATTCATGGAAGTTAGAGGTCACCAAAATCCATTATCATTACTAGAAAAATTCACTGTTATCCTGTTCACTGTTCAGGAAAGAAACTACATAAAAACCAAACATAATTTAGAAGGCATAGAATAAAGTAGATGGCTCATTATACTGACCTTGGGTTCAAGACGTGTTGAATATCATCCAGTGAAGGATCATTAACTTCGTATTCATATGGAAGACAGTATGCCTTTTATGTGCGGAGATTGATATAAACATAGTGACCTGCTTCAAGACTGTGAGTGTAAGCATGAGATTTCCATCCTCTGACTTGATAGTACTTCCCACAGACAAGGAAAGCATAGACAATCAAGTTTAAAAGAGACAGTGAGTAGAACTTCTCAAAATCAAAATCTAAAACCTGCATACATAAAATCATGTGGTAAACAAAAAAGCTAAGGTCACTTGAGCCAAATGTATTAATAGCTTTTCTAAAGTACTTCTAATGAAAATCAACTACTGTTTTAAGTGAAACTTCCTATGAAAGTTGATTTATTTTCAAAGGTTTTTCTTTATTGTCTTTGCCTTCTTTTTTTCGTAGTAAGCTGAATTCAAATCTTGAGAGTTCAGTGATCAACCATGAAGGCGACAACAAAATACAATCTAAAGATCAATAAGATTCAGTGTTAGAAACAATAAGTTGAATGTTACAAATTGGTGCTTGTGTCTGCTCTTAAAACTGTTATCAGAATATTATAGTCAAGCACATTGACAATGAACACTAAGGGGAAAAGACTGTGATTACTTAGATAAAGTGAAATCCAATCTAAAGAACAATAAGATTCAATGTTAGAAAAAATAAGTTGAATGTTACAAATTGGTGCCTGTGATTGCTCTTAATACTATTATCAGAACATTATAGTCAAGGACATTGACAATGAACAGTAAGGGAAAAAGATTGTGATTACATAGACAAAGGTAGAGCATGATGTGAGACAGTTGCATAAATATATTCAAACCAAACACTGTCAAAATGATGGACTTCAATGCAAAATAGATTGCTAATGCTTAAAAGCACTGATCTTGAAGATAAAAAGAACAAGGAAAGTACGGTCTTTCAGTTTAATCATAATGGAAATGGTATTGATGAAAGGACAACAAACAGTCAATTTGATGCATGAAATATGACAGCAACAACTAAAGATTAGAAGTCTCCTGCAGAATCATGAAATTATAAGAAAATTAGTGGTAAATGAAATAATAGAAGATCACAAAGATGTAATGACAATGAAGATAGTGGCTTATATACTGGGAAAGGAATAAAAGAAACAAAGACCTTATAATGCAAAAATAGTGATAGAGGTGAAACGAAGCCAGGGAGATATGAATTAGAAGCAATGACTGTTGTAACTTGTAAGGAAGAGCAGTGATAGTATTGGAAATGTATAAGATATAAAAAGTGGCTTCAAATATCAAGAAAAAAGTGTTGCTTCTATAATGCCAAGATAATGGTGTTTAGTGCCATTAAAGACAGTGGTATAAATATGTTTTGAGACATGAATGACAGTGATCAAGATGTTGATACAAGAGCGAGCCAGTGTTATAAAAGTTGCAAATCAAAACACTGCTGCTATAGAACAAAGATGAAGATGTCAGCAGTATGCATGAGTATTAAAGGTGAAGGCAATGCACAATTAGAAAAGATTTGAAGACATTATTCATGGAGAGGACATTGACTAAGATGAGAAAAGAATCAACTCAAAGCATAATTGAAAGGACAAGCACATGGAATCATCAAAAGTATTTAACTCATTCAACTCAAAAAAAGACTGCTTACAATTATTGCAGACCTGTAGATAGCAGATTTAATTGAGATTTGCAAACAGCAGCACCAAATATAATGAATGCCTCCACAAACTGTAATGAATACTTCCATAATTAATTTGGAAGCCTAGACGCCTCCAAGAAGGATAATTTGCAGACCAAAGAAGGCATAATAGTCACACCAAACACCACACGTGCTAATACCAAGGTTGGGCGCTTCTTCCAAGAGGGGCGATTTCATCTATAAATCCAAATATGCATCAAAACTTACATATCTCAAATGAGGAAGTGTCACCTAGAAGCTGGAAGTCCTTTGAATTAATACCCACAAGCAGAAAATCATTTCTCCACATAAGATAGGATAAAAGAAGATAAATTGGAAGCAACATCTATCCACACATTAATTGTTCATGACCAATGTTGGTTTTTATATAAATTGAGAATACTAGATAAAATCATATACACATTGTATTTCACAACCAATATTGGTTTCATATAACATGAAAACATCAGGTGAAACCATATAAACCTTTTATTTCACAACCAATGTTGGTTTCAAATAACATGAGAATATTAGGTAAAATTGTATATACATAACTCATATAAGTTGTTTTCACTTGACAAATAAAAGTTAGCATGCAACACATCTTAAATAAAATAAATAAAATGATACACTTCCAACAATTAAATTACACTTGTGTACCTGCCATTACATCCAAAGTATCTTCTTCTGTGCTTTTACAACTCTATCTCCATGGCAAGTCTTGCAAAATTCCTATATGAAAGATCTCAAAATTTTCAATACAATATAGCGTACCAAAAAACATATTGAAGATGAAACCCAACCAAACTCCCATATCCTCTTACAAAATTCATAAATGTGCATGTTACTAATGAGAATTTAGAAATGTAATGAACTACAACATGTATAGTCATCCAGAAGTCCAGTAGTACATATAATTAATATTATGTTCTTTTACAAACCTATCCGTCACCATATATCTTCTAAATTTTTTAATGAAAATTCATGCTTACAAATATTAATGCAAGATAGATGTCAATAATTACTCAAATATACAAACATCCAAACCTCATTTACAACTCAAACTAATCCAGAAAATACCTAAGCTTGTAATAAGAAACAAACATTACATCAAGACTTAACATGTATGCTCCTCTACTAGTTTAAAGGTCACATATTATTGTTAAGGTTGCGTCTGTTCCTGGTCATATACAACACATTTCATATTAGTCACAAAGATGTTCTGCATTACCCATGTGCATTGTGTATGCACGCACATGTATACAAAGACACATACATGTATCTGCAGCAAGTGTGTGTGTGCACAATAGATGGCAATAAATACTCAACTATACAGACATCCAAACCTCATTTACAAATCAGAATAAAGAAAATACTTGTTTAACAAGTTTAACTTGTTACATGTAGTGTAACAAGTTTTGTTTTGAGTCGAGATGTGTATAAGTGCACATTCTTGAACTACAATGTATATCACTTGAACCTTCAAATGTCCTCTCTTTCACAAGAGTAAGGAGATTAATTTGATTTTATGCAATTCAATCATCTGCTTTGTTGTATGAGTTAAATTTTTAAATCAATAAAGATCTTGTCTTTCCTCCCCATCTTGAGGTCTTGAATTGTTGTTTTATTGTATATTTGTGTTGAGTTGCTTGGCTTCATAATCCTTAACTGGATTCTCATACCTTGACCTGTTCAAAAGGTATCAAAGCAAAGTGCACTCTAGTGATGTGTGAACACCAGTCTTTATCATTTAGGATCCATGAAGCCCAATCTCCATATAGTCATAGATTTTTAAAACCCACAACTGAGAATGATGCCCAAAGCTTTGTTGGAAGATACCAAAGATGAGATCATTGGAAACATTCAGCACAGATGACCGTCCAGAATTGTACACCCTTCCAAGTCTTACAAAGTTGACTTCTCTATAAAAACTTAAACTGGAAAAATGCCACAAATTGGACCAGATGAGGTTTAGACCGATTGACATCATTGGAAAAGTTGCAAATGCATGGCTGAGGCCATGTATAGTCAGTGTGAAGCACTGTGAGAGATTGAAGTTGGTGGCTGTCTTGGAAAATAACATACCAACTGTTGAACCATTCATCGACATGCAGTACAAAATAGTTGAATTACAAATACAAAAGTTTATTTATTATTATGAGGCATCTGATTTTGTGCCTGTGCAGAAATGGCCAAGGGAAGTGGTTGATGTGGGCTCACTAAAAATTTCTCTTTTTGGTCAAATTTGTGTTATTCGGAGGCTTCAAATTGAGTTCATAAATTAAATGTTTATCCCAACGTATTCTTCCATCTATATACAAATAGAGGCAGTCATTTCCGTAGCGAATTGGCTAATGGAAAATGGTTCAGACTGGCCTCAATCAACCAAAAAATGGTTCAAACTCGCTTCAATCAACCAATAAATTTTTTTGGCATTCGGCAAAGTTAGTATTGCAAGGTGTTTCTGGATTCAATTCCATGATTCATTCTGATGATAGATAAGAGAGTCACGCCATTAACAGACTAAACCAAACCAAATTAAACAATAGCCAAATTAAACAATAGTCATAGACAGGGCGGTTAAATAGAAGAGGGTCATCAATTGAGTCCAGCTATAGGAGGCCCTAGAGTTAGAGGCTGGATCTGGAGATTCCTCCAATGAGGAGATTAATGCGGCCTTCATTCCCCAATTGGATTCACCACCTAAACCATGAGTATGGTGGGTCAATCCTGCTCCTCTAGCCAACACCTTAGATAGCATAGAAACACATGTTCGAGAATCTAGCAGTTTAGTTTATTTATATTCAACAGCGAACAACAAATAGACAATACACATCCCAGCACCAATCTCAGCTCTCAATGAAGTTTACATTGAATAGGGGCATTGTCACATATAAATAGAAGAATAGCCCGATTATTGTGAAATTTGGGACTAATATAGTCCCAGAAACCTGGCAGCGACGATTCCATGCGCACACAGAACAGGAAAGCCGCATTAGTCATAAACAGAGCCACTCTTATAGACTACCACATAAATGATCTGATTTCCATGTGAGCTTCTACCTTGTATACTCAGCTCAGCCACGTCAGCAGGCCAAGAGAAGAGGGGGCAGGGGGCAGGCGGCAGGGGCACAGTTCTATGCAGATGTAGGAATTTGACTCTAAAATTGAAACTAGCAAATCTAAACCTAAAACAATGTCCCAAAACCAACAAATCTAAATAATCACTTTCCTCAAACCTAATTAATGAAATCTCCATTATTAAATTCAAGAGTACATTATATAAAAAGCTACAACAATATCTATACCTCAAAACACCACTCAAACAAGATCACTGCAAAATTAGTCAAGAGCTTCCCTATGCAGTTTGACAACGAGCAACTTCACCTCTTGCACAATGTGCACCTTCCACCCATCCTTCAATCTTCCACACAAAACTGCTTTATCACCAAATCAATCTCCTCAAGAAAACAAAAAAAAAAACCCTTTCTACACAGTCCTCCCTAAACCACCTGATTTTTCTCCCGAAAATCTTCTTCCCGCTGCCCTCCTCCCGCCTTCCTCTGCCAGGTGGTTTTTCTCCTGAAAATATTCTTCCCTCTACCCTCCTTCCACCTTCCTCTGCCCCGCCTAAATGAAAATGCATGATAAATTTAAAATGGTAGTTTGTCTTAAGTTTTAATTTAAGACAATAATATTAGTTTTCATTTTTATTTATAAAATTAAAATAATAACTTAAATATTTAAGATGAAATTTTAATTTCGTCTTAAAAAATTTCTTAAAATACTCTAATGTAGTAATGGGAGTCATTGTTAAGATAGTGTAAAGAAAAGAGTAGTCAGTTAAAGAATTGTAGTTTGATGAAATAGAAATTTAGATGTAGACTAAATTAAGAAGTCAAATGTATGATAAAGTATCAAATGTGATGAATTCAAAGGACTTGCTTATATATCAATCATTGAGGACTAGGGAAGGCAAATGCTTCGGTATAGAGAAAATAACTCACATAATGTATCAACTCTATGACCCTGCAGTATGAAAAAATGAGGTTCAACTTATTATCCTAAGTGTCAACTTTTATTTCATCTTTAAAAGTAGGATTGTACTGAATTGCTTATACATATTACAATGTTTAGCTTCTAGATGGTTTGTACTCATGAAGTCAGGATAGGACATGATCCACTTTTTCTCATGCATAGTGTTGCTTCAAAAATTCTCTCATTGAAACAAAATCTCTATAATCTATATTACTAATTAAGTTATATATATATAATGTAGTATTAAATAATATATAATATATATATAAATTAATTAATAATAAAATTATTATTATTACATCTTACTGATATATTTAATATTTATTATCTAATATTTTCATTATTATTAATTACTAAATATATCAAATCAAATAGTAATAATATAAAGAGTTTTTCTATAAAATTTGGATATTATTTCATTTATTAATATTTTTATTTTATAATATGTTTAATATTTATTAAATAATAATATCTATTATTTAATATATATTAAATATGTTATTTATGAATAAATTATTTAATAAAATAAAAAATTGCATGATATATACATTGTAATAAACTTTGATTAAGTGATGGAGTTATAAATCGCTTAATTAAAGTTGAAATCTTATATGAAAATTGGTTGACCTTGAGCATTTAGAGTTCACTTTTGCATGGTAGGAAATAATTTTTAGACTTTGAGTCTAATACACCTTGAAAGGGTGCATGTTTGGCTCATTTTTTAAACAACTTATGTTTTTAAGACTTTTCATAACATGACATAGATGATGAAAATATTTATTTTCATTATTTGAATAGGTCAAAATATTATCCAAAACTAATAAAGTGGAGTTATTTTTAAGGCTTTCACCACCTCAGTCATCAATTTCATGTATGTGGTTAATGGAACTTTAGTGAAAGCCAATGGCACTACTTCAAACTCCTACTATCCATAATATACTTGAAGGTTGTTTTGGAATGACATCATCACAAATCCTTATTGGATTATGACTTCAACTACGATCAAGCTTAGAAAATATTGTTAAGCCCTTCATTCGGTTAAAGATATTTAAAGGAGTAATAATCATTCATTTAGCTAGTTTTGGTTGGGTGACTAATTATTTAGTCATTTTTGTTTTGATGGCTAATTATTAGTGATTAATTATTTAGTCATTTATTTCGTCATTTTAGTTGTGATTTTACTCGATGACCAAATTGGTCATTTATTTAGTCATTTATATTTGTATAACATGATCAGTTTTAGTCACGTGACTAAAAAAATGATAGAACATGATCAATTTTAGTCACGCGATTAAAAATTTTAGTCACCTAGTCATTTATTTGCCAAATTCTACTAGTGTGTGGCTTTCTAAAAAGATTCCTCAATATACATAAGGTACGTGAGGCCCAAATCCGTAGATGAGAAGAATCCAAAATCACACAGCCAGGGGGAGACAGTAACCCAAATCTCCTCCTTCACTTCTCAAAGGTATAAAGTTCTTTGAAGCTTAGCCAAGAGTGATATCAAACTCAATTCCCAAGAGAGGTGTCTTTCGATTCACCACCCGCTATTTATACTCCGCCGAAATATGAGAGTTAAGGTCGTCCCTTGAGGTGGTGTGTCCCCAAGCAGACCTTCTAAAAATAAAATTAAGTAATTCACTATCAAAAGTATTTAAAGCACTAAAGGTGGAACACTTAACTCTTCAAGTAAATGTGAAGTGAGTCCAAAAGTGGAACATTTAACTCTTCAAGTGAATGTGAAGCGAGTCCAAAAGTGGAACATTTAACTCCTCACACAAACTCAAAGTGAGTCCAAAAGTGAAACATTTAACTCCTCACACAAACTCAAAGTGAGTCCACACCTTAGAAAATTAATGAGATCAAGAAAGTATAAAAAAGGGGGAAACTTTGTGGAACACTTAATGCTCTTTTCAAGTAGACCCCTCCCTTATGTATGAATGCTGACCTTGCATCCAAAGGGCGGTAATGAGGGGTGATTAGAAATAAGCGAGTCCAACACCTAATTTAGCTAACAAGATAAATCAAAAGTAATCTAAAGTTTCTTATCAATACTACTCACAAATGACAAAGGGTTGAATCAATGAAATATTTAACTTTCCAAGCAAACATAGAGTGAGTCCACAAAGTGGTGCATTTAACTCCCTATGTAAACAAGGAATGAATCCATGCCCTCAATCACTCAATGAGATATTTGATATTGGAACCAAGAATTACTTAAGGTTTAAACACAAGCATTCACTTACACAAACTTGTATGAAAGCAAATCTATGTTCATTCATTTTCCATTAAGAGCATCAATTGAAATGTGTTCTATGAAAGCATGTAAACACTTAAGCCAAACCTATGAGAGATTCATTTTTAATCCCAAAATCTAAATGTTGTAGAGATGTAACAAAATACCTCAAATCCAACGCAATGTGCTTAGTAGATTTTACCTTTTTTTTGTTTGTTTTAAGCATTTTTCATGAAAGCGAGCCATGAACCTTCAAATGAACAAGACAAGAAAACAAGCAAACAAGATATGCAATGTATATCCAACTTATGCAAACTCTAAGGTTAGATTTGAAAATCAATTGTTAGGAGCAATGATAACCAGCAAATAATCCAAATGATAACTCATATCATGCATTGAACAATGAAAAATAAGTGCATACCCATCACAAAATTTTATTTTTTTTGCATTTGACCTAGTCAACAAGATCTAATTTTTTTGATATGATTTCAGCCAAAAAAATAGAAATGAAAAATAAAGATCCCTACTAAAAAATAGAGAGCTTTCCAAAAATGTAAAAATTTCAGAAAAATCTCTTCATTTGTGCCTTAGAGACCTATTTTACCAAAATAGACTAGTTTTTGTAAATCAATTATTTAAGTTATGATATTGCATCCAAATTAAAATCACAAAGAATGGACCCCATGTGAAATTAGAAGAGATTTCCAAAAATATAAAAATTTCTAAAAAATATGCTAATTTGTGTCAAAAATTAATTTTTTATGAAAAATCAAGAAAAAATTATAAAAAATTGAAAATACCTCAAAAAATTCTAAATTTTTTATTGGAGCTTCTCTAATATGTCATCAACTTGAAAAAAAAATTTCATACCAAAAAACCAAGTCGTTTGGGAGATATGATCAAATCTTTCAAATTTAGGGTTTTCCATCTCCAAACAAATCTGCACAAGGGTTAGCTCCAAAAATAATCAAAACTAACATAAAAAGAGGTGGGTTGCCCCATGGTGGGCACCAAAAAATGTGTGCTAAAATTTTGTTACACTTCTATGAATCATTGCATGCAAGGAAACTCAAGAATGAGCCCTCACAAATCGATCCATAACTCTCTATGCATGGAGTTGCAAGATTTGTAAAATTGCTCTCAGTTAGAGCTATGAAACATATGACCTTGCTAGTCAACCACACAATGAGAGATTCCAAATCAAAGACAAAGGCAACAATGTCAATATCTCTAATGAAATCCAAATGAATGCAATGCAATGCAAAATTAATCTAAGATGAGCATGCAAGTATGCAAATTAGGCTATGAAAATGGAAATGAAAGAGTTAAAAACCCTTTAATTAAACTATGTGAGATTAATCTAAAACATGAAAGGAAATGATACCATGATGATGCAACTATGATGCAAGCTAGGATGTGATGTAGATGCAAGATGAATGCCAATGATGCTCCAAATCTTCAAAACTTGATGCAAGAATGTCTCCAAAAGCTTCAAGATGACTTAGAAAACCTGTAGCATAACAATAACATAAAATTTAAGTGTATGCAAAATGAAGAAGAGAGCTCTTCTTTTATAGAGAATGAGAATCAATGGACGATCGAGATTAAGAGGCAAAAGACTTAATCAACGATGGAGAAAAATAGAAGTTTGATCCTTGTGCACAAATATCCTCCAATAGGAAAATTATAAGCATTTACTTTATGTGCATGTGAGACAAAAAGTACTTTTCTCTTTTTATAAAATAAGAATAATATTTTATTTGTGCAACATAGGATAAGAAGAAAAGTGGAGATTTTTTATTTAAATAAAAGGGGAGGAAATTCCTTTTAATTAAATAAAGGTTTAGGACAAAGTGATTTTATTATTTAATTAAAAGAGATTTTTAATTAATTAAAAGGGATTTGTTAATTAATTAAAAGGGATCATGTTCTCTTAATTAAATAAGATTTTTATTTTCTTTTCTTTTAAATTAAATAAGGCTCAAACTTTAAGAAATATTGAATTGATTATGATTTGATCAAGGAAATTGATATAATTGATATTGTTGATATTTGAAAATATTGATTCAGGGATTTGATAAATTGCAGAAATGGGGCCCAAAGTCTAGGCGACCATTTTAGGGTGTATACAACTGGTCTCACTCGTCGGTCTTCACTCTATCAAGTTTGGAGCTGATATCTTTGAGCTTTAATCAATATTTGTCCAATCAAGTTTGAAGTCGGTTCTCCTTATCAAAAATAGTCTCATCGCTTCTCATCAAGCTATTCTCTAGTCTCGCTTCAAATCTATTCCTTGAATTAATGCACTGCTCACACATCGATTCAAAGAGGGGTAAATGTAATCACCTAAAATTTGTCTAGTAGAACCTAAGCCCTCAATATCGATTAAAATTACCTTAAAACAAATTCTAAATTTGAAAGGCATAATTACTAGACATAATTATTTAAGAAACCTAGATAATCCCCTTTGCATAATTAAATCATTTCTAATATTAAAACTTAAAAAATTATTTAATTGTCAAAACTTACTTTTAATATAAAGTCCTCACACTTTTATTAAAAAAAGCACATTGTGCAAACTTAATCTTGATTAATTGACAATTAAAAGGGGATTTTCTATTTTGTCTTATTCTTCAATCAAGCTTGGCCAATCAAAATTATTGAATCCTCTCACATGGATTGATCTTTCCCACCACTCATCTCTACCTAACATCTTTTGCCTCTTAATCTCCATCCTTCATTGTTGAGGCAATCCCTTTAAAATGAATTTCTTCCTTGGCTCAAGGGTTCCATCTAGATAATCTTGGTCATTTACATACTTGTATTCTTGCATTCTAGAGTAATCTCCCTATTTTGAATTCCTAGTTCTTAGTTTCTCATAGCTCTCTTGCATTGTTAGGTTAGTTCATTCCCCAGTGTAACCTTGTATTGTTAATCTAGTTTTCTTTCATAGTAGCATCATTGTTGTTAGATTAATCTTGAATTCTAGTTCCATTTCTATATTTGCATTGCATTTGACTTTTCCATTTTGGAGTAGTCAAGTCACTAATCCTTCATGCCAATCTGATGAGCATCATAAAAGGATTAAACTCACTCCAACTAGGAAGCAATACACCACTTTTGAGGGTTTAGTTGGTTCTTTTGAATTGAACTCTTATAGCTAAGTTCTTGATTTAATGGTTTATTAAGTGTTGGTTGCATTCCAATTGAATACCAATATTTAACCACACACATGGAAAAGTTGTTTACTAGAACCTTTCGAGATAAATCCTTGCAATGGTATTGTTCTTTGCCTCCTTATTATATTGATTCCTTCCAAAACCTTGCTAATGCTATTATTCAACAATTTCAAAACAACATTGGTCCTAATATTTCTTTGACTAATTTAATGCATTGTATACAAGGTGTTAGAGAAAAAGTGACTGATTTCATTAGTATATTTAAGCATTTGCAAACTTAGATTTCTCATCCTATTCCTAATATTGTTGTGCAACGCATCTTTATTTACAAAAAGACATTAGAGATACAAACCTATTATCTAAATTATCTTCTATTACTAAATTGTGTGTAATGCTTCATAATTATCAACTTCAAGTGAGTCAGTTTGAGAGTACCACTATGATGGCTCCTATTGATAAGAGTGATGTTGTATCCAAAAATTTCAACAACTTTTAGAAACCAAAAACCTTCAACAAAATCAACAACTCATCCAAAAATGTTGATGAACAAGTGAAAATAACATCCAAAGGTGTGGCTCCTTTGTTATATATCTTTAGACATGCTCATAATTTTACTCAACTTTATGAATCTTTGCATAATGTGATGTTGAATTTGGTTAATGATAATGTGCTAAAGTTTCCTTGTATCAAACCAATTGGCACATCCAATTTGCTACCCAAACACTTCTATCAAAAAGATTTCTATCAATACTCGATACATATTTTTCGCATCTAGTTCAAATAGACAGAGTTAGGTAGATATTTAACTAACGTTAAATGTACATTTGGGTCATTCAAAACTTGAATTGTCTATTTTAGTGTTTAAATTAAAAAGATGAAATTGTAGAAAATGAAAGAACCTTTCATTCCATTTATGGAAGAAATCATTTCTTTGATATGCAGAAGTGTTTACATAAAGAACATTACAAATAATTTTTACAATTTAAATCTTTCATAAAATTTATAAAAGGTAAATTCAAAGAACCCACACAAGCCATGGGAGATCTCCTCAAAGCATGCAAAAGTAAAAATACACATGTAGAAGTCAAGATTTAAAGAAAGAATAAGGATTCGTCATTTCCTAGTGGAATGAAATACTGTGCTTGAAATCTGAATTAGCTTGCTTCTGAGAGTTGCCTCTGTGTCTTCAAGGTACTAGCACAGATTGGTAAAAATAGTGTTAGTCTAAAGATAGAGAAATGAGGAGTCTATATTCTATGTCTAAAAAATGACTATCCATACAAGAATATTTTAGTCATGCAATATAGAAGATCAGAAAAGCTAGCTGATGGTATAAAAGATCATTATGTTTTACTTAATGAGTTTGTTTCATTGTGTAGGTGCAGGTATACATTTATGGTTTACTAACATGTGGAAACCAATGTGGTTCCCACAAGGGTTGAGCCCAGTGTGTGAGTAAACGATAAAGATGTAGCTAAACTATTAAAGGGATGTGTCATTTCTAACATAAAACCTTTAAATTCTATATTTTAGGTGGAGGATCAAATAGGTAAAACAAAAGAGAAACATTAAATTATTGAATGTACATGTCATGAAACCTTCCAGTTTAGCCCTATAAACATCAAGATACAATCATCTTGAGAAAAAAGAATAGATACAAAGTTTGACATCATGAAAAGTTACAATGGAAGTAATGACAAAAAATAATTAATATGTTAGATATAGATGATATAGGTTACTTAATGCAGTAGGTCATTGTCACATTTATTAAAGAGACAACATTGTTCTTTGTACCGGGAAAAATTCCATGATTACCATTTCATAAGTCAATAAATGGTGTCATGATAATTTCCTAGGATTACCTTCAGCTACATTAGATAGACATAAAGCATTGCTTCTTTAAATCTTTAGGAAAATTCTAGCAGACCATTTATTCATGAGAGTAGCTATAAACAAAAAATGAACATATCATTCTATAATGAAAAGAACAACTTCAATCAAAGACAATAAGGTTGCAGGTCATTGAAATTTTTAGTCAAGTGTGCCTAAAAACAAAGTAGAAGCAAAGGACATATATATCAAAAGCTTTAAAATAACAATGAACTCCAAAGATCAAACCATGGGACAAGTAGAAACATTTCTTGAAATGAGATAGTCTTGATTCAAGTACAATGTTTAAAGATACTAGCATGCTACTTATGAAAGAAAACATGATAAGGAATATCATGGAAGTGGCATTGAAAGAAAACATTTGAAGGCACTATGAGTATCAAAGGGAAGGAAATCAGATATAGGATTGTAGTGCTACTACAATAAATTCATAGAGATATGTTGAACACAAAATCCACTGTTGTTTTTGCATCATAAGGAAATGAAGGAAAATAAATCAACAAGATGATCAAAACCAAAAAGGACTTTTATATAACTATCAAAGAGTTGTCAGCACTAATAAAGAAGTTTATGATAACATAAGAGCATTAAGACATGAATGAACTTCCATTCCAACAAGGATAGTGACATAGATAAAGAAAAAATCATATAAGTGCCATGGATCAATGAACATCTACAGGTAATCTCTCATAATCAATTTTGTTATGAACCAAAGAAAAGAGACACAAACTATCATGAATGTTGCAACAAGGCATTACTTGAAGATTGGTTTCTAAAGAAATTTCAATTATTGAACAAAAAATTTAAGAAATAATTAAGGATTCAATCAGTTAACAATAGGTCTTTGGTTGAGAATTAATCAAGACATGAAAAACATAGAAGAACTAGTGGTCATCATGTTTCAAAAAAAGAATAAGAACACACAAGAAGATGGAACACCACCAACAATGATTATTGAAAAGTAAAACAACTAAATGACAATGGAACATTCATCATGCATATATAACATATTCTAAGTTATTTGCAAGAGAAATGAATTGGTAGAACCAGTAGTTGGCAATATTTTTATGCAATGGAGAGTAGATTTTACAAGGAAAAACATTGTGCATGATGTAGTAAATAGAAAATGCCATTGAATAAATAAAAAGTAACAAGTGAAAAAATAAAACATGATATGCATATTATAGGAAGTTATCAAAGAGGTGTTAGTCATGATACAAAAACTATTGTGATAAAAAAAATAGTGAACAAATTAAAAGGTTTAAAAAGTGCAACGGGATTTTGTAAATTGTTGAGCATAGATTTTGATGAACAAAGAAATATTATTTATAATAACATTGAAGGGGAAATGCATACAATGATCATAACTACAGAAGAAAGTATGGTTACAGAGAACAAAATATAGAGCTTCAAGCTTTAAAAATATGGTATACACAATAAAAACAAGAGAATCTATATCATGTAAGATATAAGATAATTTGGTAGGGTCCAAAGTAGCCATAGAAATATCATGTTCCAAAGGAAAGGTAGGATTCATTCATTAATTACATTAATTCAGAGTAGAACATTATAACAATAGAGTAACGACATAGTCTTTTTGTATGAGGCTATACAAAATGTAACCCTCATTCCAATTCATGAAGGTAACAATTCTGTTATCATAAGTATGAAAGATTTAGTATCATGAATCTACGATAAATTAATCTTTGGGATTAAAATAAAAAATTATGGGTCATTTTCTATAATCACATGCCAACAAAAGTTAAAAGTGCCAAGCCATAATTAAGCAGAGTCATGTATGTCTAGAAAATCCCTAAAAGAAAAATTCAAAACAAAGTAAAACAAAGGTGTTCCCTCATTTTCTTTATAGAATGACTTACTTGGAGGAGGGTTCTTGTTGTATTAAGTTTTTTTTACTTATGTAGATTGAGCTTCAATGGTACATATAAATATTCATCATCTGCAACTATTTTATTTGTTAGATAAAAAAACCTTAGAAGTGTACAAACAACACAGAGAGATAAAGCCAAAAATTATCAAGAGACCAATACAAAAAAATATTTCATATCATATGCAATGTATCAGAGAAACCCACAAATTTATCCATATTTTCAAAATGGTATAACATATAAAGATTTAAGGCTATAAGTACCCAAAATGTCAATTTATTCTTATAGTCCCTTGACACTAGAAGAAAAGAGATTTAGAAGAACTCATAGTTTCAAAATGACCTTCATAGTTGTAGAGAAATCAGAAGAGAAGTACAAAGAATCATTGTAATTTTCTATAAGAACCAACTTGAAGAACACCAATGTATCAAGGGTTATTACACACAAAGACATGGATAGATTGATAGATCCTTCATTTAAAGAAAATAAGGAAAAAAATATTGAGTCTCTTTAAATGTTTACACACATAAAAGAACAGAGAAATCCTCATTCATTGTCAAAATGCAGAGTATTCAAAGGCCACAACTTAAAGACGGATAGTAGAGTCTTAGAAATGACTTCAGAAAATTAAGATGTCTATAAAGCCCCAGTATTAACGAGAAAATACATGTATGTGTCCAATATTTTTAGAAAATATCAATGTAAGTGCAACAAGATCACAAAAGAAAGCTCTAGAACTCAGTGAAGCCCCAAACCCTAGCTTCCCAGAGACAACTGATGAAGACTCCAGAAGACCAAAGTAAAAGTGGCTTCAAAGTTAGGGTTTGATGCCCAAAACATTAGCATATTTTTTGAACTTGGTGATATTAATGGGATTGATAAAATAAAATCAATGGGGTTTTATTTGATTAGTTGAGATTTGTGATAAAATCCCATCTTATTTTAAACTTGTTTTGTATTTATTAAATAGTTACATAATACTATTTAATAAATATAAACCAGGTTTAAAATATTCATATTATTTATTATTGCATGTTTTTCATATTTTTAATATATTTAATAAATATTAAATAATGATACCTACTATTTAGTAAGTATTAAATATATTAAAATGTAATGATTAAATAGTATAAGTGATTTTAAAAGATATTTTACATGTTTTAAATTATAAATAATAATAACTAATTGTCAAAATTATAAGACAATAGTTATTAATTATTTTTTCCATATGCAAATAATCAAAATTGGAGTTGATATTAGAGGCTTTATTTGTCATGCATGGGAATATTTTCAAACTTTGAGTTCTTATTTGGCCAAGGAGGGGTTTTCCTTGTCTTCAACAGTGAATGGGTAGTTATGGAGCTATTTTTGACAATTTTGAAGTATTTTGAGTTCAAATGGAGACTTTGGATCATATGTGCATGCATTAGAAGGGTTTTGAGAATATTATTTTGTAGATTTCAGGAGTTACACCCTCTTTAATGCATGGTTTTTTCACACATCCGATATTGAACTCTATTTTGGGCTTTTGAGTGGTAGTTGAAGTTGTAGTTTAGTTTCAGTTTTTCTTTTTTTGGCTTTACCTTCCTATAAGGTTAATGCCTTAGATTATTTTAGGGTTTCTTTCTTTTGACCAAATTTCTATACATTGCAAATTGTATTGGACACAAATTGTAGCAATTTTTTTTTCAGGATTATTTTATAGAGATATAGGTTCCTTCTTAGTTATTTTTGTTGAGCATTAATTGTGTGTATTTGATCAAAGTTTTGTCTATTAACTTCATTTTATCAAGATATTTTTATTTTTAGATGTAGAACTTGATATAGATTTGGGTAGGTTTGTGAAATTGTGTCCTCCATTTTGACACCAAAAATTGAGAAAACAACTTTATTTTCCTTTCAAGGCATCTTAATATTGGGGCTTGTCATAAGAATCTCTTTTGCATAATATATCTGATAGAGATTGAGTGTTTGGTGTCTTTAGAGTATTTCCCATGAATGTTTTTGAGTTGTAAGTTTGATTATTCATTTGGTACATCACCCATTAGATTTTACATATTCATTTCAAAAGAATCATTTTTATCCTTTTCCTTATTTAAGTTAATTTAGGTGAGTACCATTAAGGAAACAACCTTTTAATCCTAGAGATTCACTCTCGCTATAGGATACCCACAACCTGAGAGTGTTTCAATGTTGCAATAGGATAGCTTAATTTCACATTTTATAAGGGTGCAATCCTGATTGCCAATAGTTTTTGGCACACTTGGTGGGACCACAACTAATACTCAGTTCTTTCGAGCTACATACTTGTTGCTATTTTAGTGTAGACAATAAATTTTAGCCTTCAAGAATGTATTATTCCAACATTTGGCAACTATGCTACTTTGGCTTTTGAGTAGATTTAGTATTTTTACATATCAAAAAGGTGCAAACAAGGTCTAGTAGACTGAAATTTGATTGCCAAGAGCTTCAACCAGTGAAAAGAGGGGGTAAGACAATGAGAAGGGCATCAAGATTATCACAAAACCTAAGAAGAGAAGAACCTTATACATCTAATCCTACAGTTACAACCTTTGGTAACCCTATTTTTATGAGTTCTGATGATATTAGTGATCAAATTCATGAAAATTTTGAGTTTCCTAACAATTATAGTATTCTTAGTAATTATGGTTTAGAGTTACCAATAGTTTCAAATTTGTTTCTAGCAGCTATAAATCAATTACTACTAGCTAATCATGAAACACCAACTGTAGTTAATCACATTCCTCTACCAATGACAAAAAAAATACCTTTTACAACATTTGATTTAGGGAGTCCTTTGAATATTCAACAACATCATTAGATTCCTACTACCACTCTAAAGAGCATTCTATTTTTCATGGGGGGGAATCATGTTTTAGCCATTGAGAATATAAGGGATGTGGCCACTTTATGTAGTATGAATAGAGTTACTCATTAGGATGTCACTTTGAAGCTATTGGAAATTTCATTGAAGGGAAAGGCCTTTATATGGTTCAGAGGACTATTGATTAATTTTATGGCTACATGGGATGATCTCGTTGCACAATTACATTATCAATTTGAAGACAAAGTAGATTACTTCTCATTGGTTGAGCAATTAACCACTATAATAATGTATAATAATGAGCATATTTTAGATTTTAATTTTTAGTTTTAGAAGACATGGGATATAATTCCACTTTTAGTAAAACCTTCTAATGATTATTTTTTCCTATTTTACTTAAGGCTTTAAATAGTGACATTTCAGTGCATATTCAGTCTATGTGAGGTCGTACTTTACTAGGAGCATTTGATGTGGCCATAGGGGCTGAAAATAGCTTAACACAACCTAGTAAGTTTCCCCTAGGCATCCTATGTCATATTTTTTAGTAATTCAATCAAGTGCATAGGTTGTGCCACTTTTTGTAGCTATTACTCCATTATTTTTAGCATTTTAATACTCAGGTTGCAGCCCAAGAACATGTAGCTAGAACCCCATATCAAGAGCTTAAAGAGAAGAATCATGAGCTTAAAGAGTAAAATGAGAGTATGATAAGAACATTTTAGACTTATGGCAACAAAAATACTAGCTTAGAGAGGTAGAGAAATCGGTAGAATAGGCCTTATCAAATGTCATACCAGCTAAATAGGCCTAGCTACTAGGCTGCCAATTTGGGTCAAGGTAGAGATTTTAGTCAAAGGACAAGTTAGCCATATAATCCTTTGATACTGAGCACTTTGAAATAGATAGTACCTATTCCCCCAACTCAAAATAATAAAGCCCAAGATGAAGATTGGTGTTACATGTGTAATTAACAACACTATTGGAGAAATTGTTCTAAAGCCTTAGAAGCAAGGCATTCTGTCATACTTCAAAATAATGAGGCAACACAACCAATTTTTCCTCATGAAGGAAATGAGCATCAAGGCACACAAAATCAATAAGGTGCTTCTGAATCAACTCTTATGAATTTTCAAGAAGAAGAGGTTGTGGTTATTAATAATGATCAAAATAAAGCATGGAGACCTATGACAACTAGCACAAGGTCCAAAGCTTAGATTGCTGATGAAAATAAATAAGCTGATAAATGTAAAAATTGGTAAATGACAAGTGATCAAGGCCAAATAGGGCCTTATAGTTCTCAAAAGGTACAAGTTCTACCAAGTACACAATTGGTGGACCCATACAAGCCCAAAATGTACCATCTCAATAAGTACAAGTGAAAAAGGAAGTTGTTGTTCCAAAAGTATACCAAAAGGTTAGTATTAAAAACTTCAATATTTTTTATCATTTGATGAAGACACATGTTCTATGTCTATGTGGGATGTTCTATCCCTTCCCAAATAGAAAGATATGTTGCCTGGGGCTTTATAAATTCTTTCTTTGTTAAATGAGGTGTTGGACCAACAACTTCCTAATATTATGCTACCTACTAATCCTGGTAAGAGTCATAAAAAATATCCCAACCTAGTTAAACCACCACCTTTTTATGTGAATGTAATTATAGGACAACATGTAGTACATAATTTAATGATTGATTTGGGTGCTAACAATACTGTAATGCCTAAAAAGACTGCATGAAAATTAGGATTAGAGTATAAGCCAATGGACAATGGGGTAGTGTAACTAGATGAGACTTTTGTTGATACCCTTGGAGTTATCAAGAATCTAAATTTGACTTTGCACGCATGACCTAATTTTTCTATCCTATAGGATATTTATGTGATTGATTTGCCTCCATATTTTTCCATTTGCTTATCTAGCGATTTTATAACTAAGATTGGAGGGTATTTATTAGTTAATTGATCACACATATTTTTAGAACCTGTTAACCCGTGTTTTGAACAACCCTTGGTAACTCTCTCCCATAGATAATTAGAGGAAGTGGTAAAAGTACAAGCATCTATATTTAATTCTCTTAGAATTAAATATCATTATATTGTATAAAGTAATCAAATATCCAGTAATGTCACTTTGGTTGGGGTGGAATTAAGTTACATGGTGATAATTATTTGAACTATCAAATCAATTAATTCTTTAAGAATTAATTATTATTGTAATGTGCAAAAACAAATTTTGCACCCAACCATATAGAAATTCCCATGAAAGTGAAAAAATAAAAGTGGGGAAGGTAGAAACCCATTGAAAAGAGATGTAAATAAATTAGGTAAGAGGAAGTTACAGGTAGTTACCCAACTACTTAGGAGGAATTCTTTAAAAGGGGAAACAAATTTATCGTAGTGGGGCTCTCTCTCCTCGAGAAAAATGAGATTTTGTAGCCAAGTTTTAATCTGTAATGAAAATACATATTTTGTCAAAAATATTTTGGCTTTCCTCAAGAGTCTATTTCCTTTAGTATTCTATGTGCTATGAAGAAGGAATTGATATGTGTGTCACCATTGTGGAGGAATATTGATAAACCATGTTTTATCAGTATTTGAAAATATTTATTTGAAGATTTATGGAAATATTGAGAGATTGTGTGTTGTCAATATTTATATACATTTTCCATTGACAATTATTTATTTCATCTTCTTCATTAGTTGTACCAAAATTATTAATAGAATTTATTCTATTAATAAATATTTATGTTTTATTTTGGTTGCAATTATTTATTTTCTAGAGAAGAGGGACTAAATTAAATACACTTTTAAATTTGAGGGACCTGCCCATTTTGAAGAAGAGGAAAATCATTCTTTTCATAATGATTTATCCAAATGTTGCAAAGTTTTATCACTATCCATTGGGCAAATTGGTGAAGCAAGCACAATGACAAATTTGTTTGCTAACATTTTTGGTGACTCTGCTGGGGATCAAAGTGCATTGTGCATTCAATTTTTAGAAATTTAGAGGTACATCCCCTATGATGGAGGTTGGTGGATTTGTTGAAGATGCATTCTAGAAAACCTTTTAGAGATATCTAGAATTATTAAAAGATTATATTCCTGCAAGAAATGAGGATAAAATGGATATCTTTCTCTTTATGCCATCATTTAGGGAGAATCCAATCATGGAGGTTGTAGGAGATGTAATAAAAGAAGTACAATTATTGAAGTCTTTCTACGATGCTGTGCCAATCTAAAAGAAATCTCCTATGCAAGTGTGTGAAAAGGAAGAAACTTGTAAGATGAAATATGAGAAAGAAAAATATCTTGAAAAGAAATCAAATGATAGTAAAGAGGAAGAAAAATATCCATGTATCTTTCAACCTCCTAAGATTCCCATCTCAAGTATAACTTCACAAGATCTAGAGCAATAATCTATAAATAAAGAACCACATAAGCACTCACAAAGAAAAAATAATCAAGGTATGGTAAACTTTACTAGAATTTTGAATACAATTGTGAAAAATGATATGCAAGAGATTGATTTTCCATTCCATTTTGAAGAAAATCCTTTTATTCATGAGAAAATTTTTGACTCTATATTTATTTTTTCATCCATGCCTTATATTTTTCCCATTGACATGGTAAATATTACACTATTGTTGTCATTGTTTCTCTCTGTACAAAATCTACTTCCTTTCTACCAAAAGCTAGTTCGAAAAGGCTCATATTTTTATCAGCATGTAAATGGTCACTTTTAGCCTTCTCTCGTTCTCCCTTTCATTGTAAATAATCCATTTTGCATTTCAATTTTGGCTTGTCTTTCTTTGTTGTGTTATTTTTCAATAAGGATATTAGCTTTGCAGTTTTTCCCCTTTACTTTGAATCATCCTACATTCTAAAAACTTTTCTTGAAACAAAATCCCTCAAATGATCTCAAACAATTTAATGGTCCAAATTTTCCAGTTTCAAACCCTTTTTAAAAATTCCCTCTTAAATGAGATATCAAGAGATGCTCTTACACCAAATTCCATCTACATTGCAAGTCTTGTTGCACCTCGGATGGATGATTTTTTTGTATGGTTATCCTAAGAAGCTTGTAGATTATGTAGAAAATTTCCCAATTCAACATATTGTCTTCCTAATGATTAGCCACCCTACTATGTGGAAGGGGAGGAATATTGTGGTGTAAGTGAGATTTACAAAGAGTGCACAATGTGCTCCTTATATTTAGATTTTCTTTGAAACTGATCATGAACAACACAATTTAAAGAGAAACTACCATTGTTTCTTAATTCATCACCTTCTACAGATTGTGTGAAAGAGGGTCATGGTTCTTATAATAATAGTGTTGATCTTGAAGGTTATGCTATTGGAATAATTCAAGCATCATAATTCTATACATATCATACACCTTTGAACAAACAAAATGATTTTGTCAATTCAATGAGAGCTACGAGGGACTTTGTTGAATGAGTTTCAGATTATTTAAAGATCTTAGTTTTCCCATATTTGGTACTCTACATTTTCTTTGAACAATACCTAGATGTTTGGAGAACAATGTTGATTGACCTCTCTCTTGTACTTGGAGCTCTATATCCATTATTTTCATTGTTATTACATGCATCTTACTTGTTTCAACTATGATTTTTCTTGTATTGGCAATAATTATATTGGATATCATGGGAGTAATGTCACTTCTAACAGTTAGTTGAATGCAATCTCCATTGTAAATCTTGTAATGTCAATTGGAATTGTGGTTGAGTTCTATTTTCAAATTACCCATGCATTCTCTGTGAGTGAGGGAAGAAGGTCACAACAACATGTGGAAGCACTATGATGCAACATGTCATGCAGAAAATGGGCTGACCAATAGATCTCAATACTCCCTTGGAAGCTAGTCATTCTCATGTTTGGTATGAAAGGTGGGGTGAGAAGTATGATGGTAAGGGTAGTGCCATGAAGTACATAGATAAATGGGTTTAACAGGTAGAGGGTGGAAAAATATGGAGCTCCTTCACAGGAAACATTCTCAAACAAAAATAAGTGCAAAGACTTACAAAACACCCAATGTGTTGTTTAGTTTGTTTCTAATATCACCCCAAAAGCCCGATTAGGTTCATGAAATTCATACAAACCTGATAAGTATAATAAATTATTATTCTTTTCACAAGTTTGAAATCCACAATCTGTATTCTAGAGATCGGATCTTTGTTAAATGAAATAGATAAATAAAAATTGAGAATGAAACTTTGGAAATTGAAAAATCATGATGGATGAGATACATTTGTTGGCCACCCCCCACTACATTCATGGTTTGGCAATAATTTCATTGGAATAATTTCTTGAACCCACAAAAATCATACTGGTGTTGATTATAAATTTCTCACTCTGACTATTGTACACTGATGTTGTGATACCCCATTTACCACCAATAAAACATATCTGTTGTGAATCAAATCAATATTGTTACCAAGAATACTTGCTTAACATAAATCTAGAGATGAAAAGAGCAGAATGAGATTGAATTGGCTCATCTTCTTTGGGCCACGACATGAAACTTTCACACAAATGGAGTAGTAGGATTAAAGTGTCGAATTCCACAATCTATGTTAGTGTTCCTTGATTGTGAATGAGTGTAACCCTTGGAGTGGGTATGGACAACCCTCACAACATGAATATTTTCATCAAAATCCTACGGTGATAAATATTTTTACATAGATACAAAATGTGAAATAGATCCACGGATATAGACAAATGGATTTTTTAAGCAAGTAGTAGAAATTTATTCACAAATTTGAAGGGCGTGTGCATTATTTTTGCAATGTGTTTGAGGAAAATATGAAGTCATAGAGACCGAGATCATTGAGAGAGTTTTAGACATTTTCTAGAAAATGTTGATGGTAATTATAATACCAAATTACACAACTAGCCAAATCACATCTTTTCTAGCATCTTCACACAAACATGTACGTATAGTATGGAAGCACATAAAAGGACCATGCCGCTCAGAAAAATCACTCAAAGAAATGTGATTTCAGGGATGATATGGTTGCAATATGTACAACATGGAATTTGAGGGGAATGCCTCCAAAACCTTTAAATTAATCAACCTTTTTTTGAAATGCATTTCTGACTGGAAGCATTATTTGTATTTAAGGAAACAACATAAAAGAATATCTTTCTTCATTCATGAAATAACATGAGAAAATATTGATTCATGACTCTGTGGCCCAATAGATAAAGAATTGAAGTGTCCCTGAGCTTCTAGAGTTCTCTGCATCCCTTGCAGAATGCAGTCCTAGATAGAACCAATGTTACCTTGTGTTTTGAAAAACCCTTGGTAACTCTCTCCCATAGATAATTAGAGGAAGTGGTAAAACTATAAACATCTATATTTAATTCTCTTAGAATTAAATAAGATTATATTGTATAAAGTAATCAAATATCCAGTAATGTCACTTTGGTTAGGGTGGAATTAAGTTACATGGTGATAATGATTTTAACTATCAAATCAATTAATTATTTAAGAATTAATTATTATTGTAATGTGCAAAAACAAATATTTCACCCAACCATATAGAAATTCCTGTGAAAGTGAAAAGTTATAAGTGGGGAAATTAAAATTGGGATAAAACCATTGAAAAGAGATGTAAATGAATTAGGTAAGAAGAAGTTATAGGTAGTTACCCAACTACTTAGTCAAGGAATTATTTAAAAGGGGAAAAATTTTATTGTAAGGGGGCTCTCTCTCCTTGGGAAAAAGGAGATTTTGTAACCAAGTTTTAATCTATAATGGAAATACATATTTTGTCAAAAATGTTTTGGCTTTCTTCATGAATCTATTTCCTTTAGTATTCCATGTGTTGTGAAGAAGGAGGTGATCTGTGTGTGACCATTGTGGAGGAATATTTATAAACTATGTTTTATCAGTATTTGCAAATATTTATTTGAAGATTTGTGGAAATATTGAGAAACTGTGGGTTGTCAATTGTTACTATAACTAATGGTGATGATGATGAAGACCGACTAAGATCAGAGGTATACAAGATAGTAGAAGGATCATACCAGTTAATATTTTTTCATTGATGTCAAGTAATTGATTTTTGGTTTATATTGAGTTGCCATATCATTTGGATTATGATATAATTTGAGTGAGTTAAGGAGAAAGAGAAAGTGAAATGTTTTGGACAGCTAATACAGATCAAACAATGATAAGGTTATGTTGATATAATTATTTTCTACTAAATATTTGATTATATTAAGTCAATAAAGAAGATTAGTCAAGTTGGTAAACAAAAAATTTTGGTTATTGAGTAGGTAAACATCATTCGGTAAAAGGAAAGTAAATTTTGGTAAAGAGAAAGGAAGTCAAGACACCGAGTAGAAGGTTTCACTTACCAAGTGAAACAAATAGAATTTCAGTTGAAGAAAAGGAGCTAGCCATCGAGCAAGGAAAAAAAATTAAATACAAGGATTAGGATGACATTTAATGATGAGCTATGATGATCTGGAAGATTATAAGGATGAGGAAGAGTTAGTTAATGAGATCTATGATCAGGAAAATTCAAGGTGATGGTCTATGGTATAGATCTAAGTAGCAAAAAGTGAAGGTACAAGTTTCAAGAAAGTTCAAGTTCCAAGGTGATGATAAAATATTTTACCGAACTCTAAATTCATTGAATTAGTTTAGAGGATGATTGGATGATTGAGATCAATCAAAGGAAAATGTAATAAAGGAGATTAAGAGGCAAAACAAAGTCTATGTAAAGGATGAAATTGTATGAAGAAAAATATGGCAAGTTGAAGGGTTGATGAGTCACTGACTGATGCAGTAAAGAAGAAAAAGGTTGAAATCTGAGTTAGCAAGTTGAGTTTGGTGAAGTGTTGAAGCCAGTGGAAAGTGATGGAATGAAGTGAAGACAAATAGCGCACAAGGGATATGATTAAGCAAAAGGTAGTTGTAGATTTACAGATCAATTTATATACTATTACTTATTAACATTTGTAACAAAAAATCTCTTAACCGAGTGGACTTAATAGTCTTATTGTAAATCCTTGAAAGAGGTGATATTCCAGAAGAGTATTTGAAGACCTTTAACTAGGCCACTCCTAACAAGGTGAAGATCCTAACAGATCTAAGGAAAATCCCCTAACAGGGTCACATTTGACAATGTGTATTGTAATCTTTAACCAGATTGCTATTTAACTGAGCATACTTCAGAAAAGTATTTATTTAGTGGGTGACAATTCCCATAGTGGTTTTTCTCTAATTAGGTTTCCACGTTAAATATTTGTGTTATATGTGCTGAATACTTATTGTGAATGTTATTGCTGATTGGTAAAGTTAATTTGCGGTTATCAATTAATATTGAATCACCTCTATTCAATGTAATGTATGGGGGAAATATGAGATCCACTCCTAAATCCAAATTCCCAAAGGAAAGATCCAATTTGATCAACCTCAAGGTTAATACACAATCAAATCAATCTATGGAGAATATGAAAGAGAGAAAACCCCTATATTTCCCTATGGTAGAGTTGTGCTTGAAATATGAAATAATTGAAATACAAGTACTAACCTCAAATTAGGGAAAATCTAGAAAATGCCAATTTCTAATGTTTGTGTGTACTTTCAAGTAATTATGCAACCTATTTTGGACTGGAAATGCTGAGACGAAGAAAACCCATAAATCTTTTGTCTTTTCGATAGCAGGTAGTCTTTGACCCTCATAAAAGGTCAAAGGCTACGTTCTTTATTTGAAGGTCAATTCTGACTTTGTTCACAGATCTCAGAAGTTTGCCAAAAAGGGTATCCAAATATGCTCTCAAATCTGAAATTCCACACTTGTACCTATAAGAAAAAGGGGTTTTGTTTGTATGGGGGGTTTGCCTTGGTCAAACCCCAATTTAGGAATTAACCTTGAAATTGAATTGAAATGTAGTGTGCATAAACAAAGCAAATGAAACAATTCACCTTGCTTATGTTGAAGTCCTTGTAGAGGATTCGAATCCTCAAATCCACAAGTAGGGATACTCCAATGGATGTAGAATGAATGTAGGATGTCTCAAATCAATGGCATTTTATCTTCAACACCAATCTTGAATTGATATTTTCATATGAGGAGGCTTGGATGAATGTAGAAGGATGGATCTTCAAGGGGGTTCCAAAGAGATTGAATCCTTTAATGGCTAACAATGGATCTCCTTGATGGATGAATGCTTGAATACTTGAATGCTTGCTTGAATTCACTTGCTTGCACTTGAGAGCTCGCTCATGAAATTTCTTGATTGTGGGTGTGAATAATGGATGAGAAAATGAGAGAGGAAGACCTTTTATTGTGGACTAGGGCACAAATCTCTAGAGAAGGCCGACATTGGAGAATTAAATCCCAATTAACCTTAACCCCTAGAAATGGACCCATATTAAATGTAATTTAAGGATTTACCATTCTGAAACTCGAAATGGCTGACCCGGAGACGGGAAAACAAATATCTCTGAAACCTGACACCCAAAAATCATGAAAATTTGAAATTTGAACTTGGGGTTAGGGACGAGGTCGACTATGCCCTAGGTTAGGTTCGAGGTCGATCCTAACCTAGGTCAGGGTCAAGGTCGACTTTGACCCTCAAGGTCAAATTTGACCTTGAGGTTAAAAACCTCAAGGCCCTAGCCCAGATTGCTAGGAAATATAGATATGAAGTGAAAATCAAGCGCAGAGGAAAGCAGAATAGGGGGAAAAGCCAGATACATGCAAAGACCTGATCAAGGTGCTTAACATGACCCCAGACCATTTACTTGGAGGGCTAAACACTCTTATAATGGAAGTGCTTCCATTTTAAGATGATACATTAAGACTCCACTTTAGCAAGAGTATGGACTCAATGCAAACTCTTGGTAAAGGAGATCAGAATGAAAAGATAATCTTATCATAATCCAAGGGAAAAAGAGAAACCTTAAGCCCCCAGGCACTCAAGTCTTCATCGACTCCTAGATCACAATAAGAGAGACATCTCTAGAGAGAAAGAGGGTGTGATTACCTCACCCAATGAGAACTTATGTCCCATTGTGAACCACACAAGGAAACAATGCAACTAGAAAGATGGAATTGAACCGCCTAGTGAATGTGGCTACTCACTAGTCAACCCATCAAGGATTTATCCTTAGGAATATTCTATTCCATAAGAATAAAACCAAAAACAAAAGAGATCTAGTCTTAAGGACACCTCTGACCTTAAGGGATCAAAATATATGTATATTTGAAACTGGAGGGATCAAGAGATCCTAAAATATAAATCCACGTTTTAAGGATTAGTCACTAATTCAAAAAGGGAAAAAAAAAAAGTATATTGAAAAATATGTGCGTATCGAAAAGTGTGTGTGTGCAACAAGTGAGCAGAGTGTATGCCCCCACGTTAAAGTCATTGATGACACTTTAACATGAGCAATGGCTTTAACAAAAACATAAAAAACTCCACTGATTATGTTTCCACATCGAGATGCCCCCAGATGAAGACAAATCAAGGGAAATATCATAGGAACATACAGAGAACATAGAAGGGATCTACCTACTATGGGGTCAGTATGATCATAAGATAAAATATATATGATATTATTGCAAATGAATTGACATCATTCCCCAAAGAAAGTAGAAGTACAATCACAAAGGAGGAAAGATCACATAAGATATATGAAAGAGAATCTTTTCAGACCATGACATGGAGACCAAAAAGAATTAGTGCTACCACATCTCGAATCCAAGTAGATTACACAAGGAAACATTTACGAACAATAGCACAATTACAACATAACATTGAACAACTCATAGAAGAATAGAGATACATATAGAAGAATTTGAACAACAGTTTCGATTCCTTCATAACCTATCACCAACTGAGTAACAAGGATCTTATAAAATAATCTAACAACATTTAGCAAACACATTACAGGAGAAGCACAATACAATAGGCAAACACACAACAAAGCTACCATGAAGGACAAGCCGATCAAGCACACCACCTACTCTCCCCATCTTGTTGTATATCATTTAGGGAAGGTGGGTAACTTGCAAGAGGTACTATATCCAACACAGTAGGAATGATAGCTAGTTACAAACAAGGATCCTCTTGAGAATCACAATGTTCAATATTAGGTGTAAGAGTTAATTATGATGATAGCATATTAGGTAAATCAATTTCAATGCCAATAGTCTCATATTCATCATTAACATTAGTAGTATCATCAAGAGTTTCTTCATCCAAATTAATCAAAATAGGATCTAAGATATGAATAGGATCATCATAATCATGCATCTTAACATCATTATTAGTAACAACTTCTTCTAGCACATCATGCATAGATTTATCCGAAGAAGGTAGAGATCTTTGAAGAATAGAATTATGAGCTTTAGCATGAGCATGACACTTCTTACGATGTTCATTAGAAGCTTGATTACATTTTGATTTATTTGAAATAGGTTGAGAACTAGGAGGAACAATCATAGGATCCTTACATGTTCTTTAGGAAGATCAATAGGATTATTGCCAATAGGAGGAACAATCACAATATCTTTGATAGGTTCAATAGAAGGAACTTGATTAATGGAACTAGAACCCATAGTTAAAGTAGGTATAGAAGGTGTATGAAAAAGACCATGATTAAGATCCATAGGAGGAATTCTTAATTCAAGAATCTTACAATGTTTATAGGCTTGATATGAATGAAAGAGATTATCAGGTTGAGGAGGACATGAATTAGGTAATGAAGGCCAAAAGAAATCAAGAGCATCACAATCTCTAGGCCTAGAAGGTTGATAAAAACTATGATTAATCATCTTCACTTCTTCATCATGAATGAACTTAAGACACTTATGGATAGGTGAAGCAACAAAATGCATGGAATTCAACCAAGGAAAACCTAGCTTAACTTGAAATTGATCAGAGGTAGGAACAACAACAAAGGTAGTGTTCACAATTTTTCCACAAAGTTCAACCGGTAAAATAATAGAACCAAATGATGGATAAAGAAAACCATTGCAAGTTTGAATCCACACATCTGATGTATCATAAGAATCATGTTGTAAGCTTTTCATAAAAAGATTTTCTTCAGTAATAACATTAACTAAGGATGTAGGATCAACGAGACAACCACGAGTAGGTTTATGAGAAATCCTAGCATAAATGTAAAGGGGACCATCAGGAGCTTTAATAGTCTCAGAGTCATCAAAGGTAATGAAAAGTTCCTGAGGTCTTTTATTTTTAGGTTGTTGTCAAGGTTTAGGTTGAGTCTTCAATTTAGGCTTAGGCTTTGGTCGAGTTTGAGATTGAACTTGAGGTTGAATCTTAGGTTGAGGCTGAGGTTGAGGTTGAAGGTTGAGGTGGAGATACCAATTGACCAACATGCTCCACTTGATTAACAACATGATTGAGATCATCCATCTTTGAATCATACACAATTTCCATAGTAGATGGTTGAGCAATTGTATTAGTATCATGTGTCGGTAAAGGAGTCATATAGATTTGAAGGTTTTGATTAGGAGGAGAGACATATTTGTTCCCACTACCATCAATAATATCAACAGATAAGGCATTAGAGTTAATTAAGTCTTGAACCTTATGTTTTAAAGAATAACACTTCTCAGTATCATGACCATTCTGACGATGATATTGACAAAAAGCTTTAGGATCAAAAGATATAGATGCAATCATAGTAGGTAAAAGAGGTCGAATAGGAGGTAAAGTAATCATATTAGCAATTAACAACCTATTCATAATAGTATGTAAAGATTCAGAAAGAGGAGTAAATGTACGATTTAATCGAAAAGTAGTGGATGTAGAAGTGGCATTGTGAGATGCAACAACAACTTGATCAACAACTGCATTCACTTGTTTGTTTATCTTGATATAGTTGTTGAATTTTTTAAATTTGTTTGGATTAGGAGAAACATCACTCTTATCAACTAGAAAAAGAGCCATTGGAGTCGTGCTCTCAAATTGACTCACTTGTAATTGATAATGATGAAGCACCGCACAAAGTTGTTGAAAAGAGGTAAATTTAGTAAGTAGAATCTTATCTCTAATATCCTTTTGCAAATTTGAAATAAACATACATTGAATATCAATATCAGGAACATGATAGGAAATTTGAGCATACAAATGCTTACATCTGCCAATAAATTCAATTAATTTCTCATTAGCACTTTGTTTACAATGCATCAAATTAGTCAAAGACACTTGCGGGCCAATGCTATTTTGAAATTGTTGAATAAAGGCATTAGAAAGTTGTGGAAATGAATCAATAGAATCAGGAGGCAAGGAACAATACCATTGTAAGGCCTTGTCATGGAAGGTTCTAGCAAACAGTTTGGCTAAAATCCTATGGTCATGAGCATAATCACTACAAAGGATTTGGAATGTTTTAACATGATGAACATGATCTCCTTTTCCATTATAATTCTCAAGATGAGGCATATCACCTTGCTAAGGAAAAAGAGTATAAATAATGGCTTAGGACAAGGGACTTCCCATGTCACATGTAGGAATACTAAACTTGTTTTGATTTAAGGAAGCAAGTTGTTGTTGTAAGGATGACACAGTTTGAGCCAAACTGATGATTGTTGAATCATTAGAGGAAATAGGAGGAGTAGCAAAATTAGACACACTAGGTAAAGTGTAAGAAGCTGTAGGAATAGAAGACACAATTGGAGGAACACTAGGAACTATAGTTGGAAGTAGATTGGAATAAGTAAAAGGAACATTATGATATGAAGGTTGTGATGTAGGAAGGGACACAAGAGGAACACTCATAGGAACAGAGGGAACCGTCATAGTCACCAAAGAAGGAGTATAGGTAAGAATAATAGGTAAGGGATTAGAAGGAGGTTCAATACTAGTAATATGAGGAATCAACCCTAAATCTTGAGCTTCTTGAGCTAGAGGTTTAACATTTGAATGCATGAGGTGAGTAATACCATGCAAGAGGTTACCACCTTGATCACTGCCGCGAAGAACTTTCTTAAGAGTCTCTATAGCTTGAATAGAATCTTGATTATGGTTCTCTTGAATGAGCCAATTACCCATTTTATCAAGTTCAGTTGAAAGTTTTTGGACTTGTTCAGGAGGAACTCTTAAAGCATCATCCTCATCATGAGATGAATGAGAAGAGTTTTGCTCCATAGTAGGATTGGAATCATGGAGAATCAAATTATCATCCAAGATCCTAAGAAAAGGAGAGGAAGATTTAGGATCAAAGGCACCCATGAGTCTATGAATTCTTCTAACCGAAATGTTATAAGTAGGACCAGTAGTAGTAAAGCTCATAGACCAATGTAATGCAAATGAACTAAACTAAGAACACATAAAGCAAGAATATTTTTGTATTTTTGAAATCTAATTAGCATGCAAGATCTAACACAAAAGAGAAATCTAATACTAAAAAGATAAAAGGAAATTTAACACCACAAAACACAATAGGGCATCCAATTCCACAAAAGAAAGGAGAGTAAGTATGTCGGGTTCACCAAAATGAATAGGGGTAAAATGGAATCACCTCTATTCAATGTAATATATGGGGGAAATATGAGATCCACTCCTAAATCCAAATTCCCAAAGGAAATATCCAATTTGATCAACCTCAAGGTTAATACACAATCGAATCAATCTATGGAGAATATGAAAGAGAGAGAAAAACCCTATATTTCCCTATGGTCGAGTTGTGCTTGAAATATGAAATAATTGAAATACAAGTACTAATCTCAAATTAGGGAAAATCTGAAAAATGCCAAATTTTGATGTCTGTGTGTACTTTTGGGCAATTCTGCAACTTGTTTCGGACTAGAAATGTCAAGATGAAGAAAACCCATAAATATTTTGTCTTTTTGACAGCAGGCAGTCTTTGACCCTCATAAAAGGTTAAAGGCTAGATTCTTTATTTGAATGTCGATTCTGACTTTGTTCGCAGATCTTGGAAGTTCATCGAAAAGGGTATCCAAATATGCTCTTAGATCTAAAATTTTGCACCTGTACCTGCAAAAAAAAGGGGGTTTTATTTGTATGGGGGGTTTGCCTTGGTCAAACCCCAATTTAGGAATTAACCTTGAAATTGAATTGAAATGTAGTGTGCATAAACAAAGAAAATGAAACAATTCACCTTGCTTATGTTGAAATCCTTGTAGAGGATTCAAATCCTCAAATCCACAAGTAGGGATAATCCAATGGATGTAGAATGAATGTAGGATGTCTCAAATCAATGGCATTTGATCTTCAACACCAATCTTGAATTGATCTTTGCATATGAGGAGGCTTGGATGAATGTAGAAGGATGGATCTTCAAGGGGGTTCCAAAGAGATTGAATCCTTCAATGGCTAACAATGGATCTCCTTGATGGATTGATGCTTGAACACTTGAATGATTGAATGCTTGTTTGAATTCACTTGCTTGCACTTGAGAGCTCACTCATGAAATTTCTTGATTGTGGATGTGAATAATGGATGAGAAAATGAGAGAGGAAGGCCTCCTTTTATAGTGGACTAGGGCACAAATCTCTAGAGAAGGCCGAGATTGGAGAATTAAATCCCAATTAACCTTAACCCCTAGAAATGGACCCATATTAAATGTAATTTAAGGATTTACCATTCTGAAACCTGAAATGGCCGACCCGGAGGTAGGAAAACAAATATCTCTGAAACCCAACACCCAAAAATCATGGAAATTTGAAATTTGAACTGGGGGTCAGGGACGAGGTCGAATCTGCCCTAGGTCAAGGTCAAGGTCAACCTTGACCTAGGTTAGGGTTGAGGTCAACTTTGACCCTCAAGGTTGACTTTGACCTTGAGGTCAAAAACCTCAAGACCCTAGCCTAGATTGCCAGGAAATGTAGATATGAAGTGAAAATCAAGTGCAGAGGAAAGCAGAATAGGGGGAAAAGCCAGATACATACTAAGCCCTAATCAAGGTGCTTAACATGACCCCATACCACTTAATCGAAGGGCTAAACACTCTTATCATGGAAGTGCTTCCATTTGAAGATGATACAAATGGCATAAAAGATTGTATTATTACAAAAGAGATGTTGGATCAACTTGCACTTGTTTATGGAGATGATTTACATGTACATAAATCAAATATTGATAGTCTAAGAGGAAGATTTGATGAGATGAGAATGAAAGAAGAAGAAAACATTTCACAATACAATTTCATAATTAAGGAAGTGGTAAGTGCTATCAAAGGTTCTAGTAGAACATTAACTAGAGAAGAAGTGGTAAATAGAATTCTTAGAACTCTTTCACCCAAATATGCTATTCAAGTTTCTTCTATCCAAGAACTAAGATCCATACCCAATAATACTATTAATCTTGATGCTTTGATTGGTAAGATGACTACATTTGAACTATGTAATTTTGATAATAGTTTATAGAAGATTGAAACAACTTTTAAATCATCTTTAAGAATTGGTAGTTCAAGAAGAGAGAGATTATTAGTATAGTTTAGGTGGAAGTGACTACGACAGTATACTAACTGAGGAAAAAGAATAAGAAGAATTGGAAGCACTACTGGAAAAGAAGCTACCAAGAGGAAAATGAAAGTATAAAGGTAAACTGCCTCTAAAATATTTTAATTGCAACAAGATTGGTCACATTGCATCTAGGTGTCCTGATAATGATAAGAATGATAAAAAGGATAAGAAGGAGAACCGATACCGAAGGTTTAGAGACTACAAGGATAAAGGAAAGAAACCATGCTACCTAGTTGAGGAAGGAATAACCGATGAAGAGTCTGAAGACACATAAGAAAGTGAGGAAGTGGTCTATGTTTCTATGAAGGATGAGTCAAAAGAAGAAAGGCATGAAGATGAAAAAGCCCTTATTTCTCAAGTTAGCAAAACTGAACCATGGATAATTGACAATGGTCATTCACATCATATGATTGGTGACATCGATAAGTTTGAAAATTTAGAAGAATATGATGGAGGATTTGTTAGATTTAGAAATGATGCTCCATGTTTTGTAAGAGGAAACATATCCATTATGCTAAATGAAAAGATCAAATGTGATAATTCTTATTGGGTTCAAGGACTAAATTATAATTTGTTGAGTGTTGCATAATTGAATAACAATGGTCACCGAATAGAGTTTCAGAACAAAAAAGTGAAGATCTATGATGTTGTTGGAGATTTGATTGGAACCAATGAACAATCAAAAGGTAACTTATTCTACCTTGATACTACTACAAAAAATTTGCTTATTTTTCAAAGTTGAAGATGTATGGTTATGGCATAAGAGATTCTGTCATGTGAATTTTGACAACTTAATTAAGGTGATAAAAAATAATAGAGTTAGAGGTTTACCAAGATTGACCAGGCTTGATAAATTTATGTGTAAGGAATATCAGATTGGTAAGATGATTAAATCAAGTTTCTCAAGCAAGACTTATTCATCTAATGGTATATTGGAGTTAGTTCATATTGATCTCTATGGCCCTATGAGAATACAGAGCTATTATGGTGATCAGTATTTTATTTAATTATTTGTTGATGAATACTCAAGAATGATGTCGGTAATGTTTCTAAAAAAAATTCTGATGCATTCCAAATGTTTAAATGGTACAAGGCAAGATTTGAGAAGGAAACAGGTAAGAAACTGAAATGTTTAAGATCAAATAAAGGAGGTGAATTTATCTTTGATGAATTTACTATCTTCTGCAATGAGAATGGAATCAAAAGACAAGTCTCTACACCAAGAAATACACAACAAAATGACATAGATGAAAGAAGGAACAAATCAATATTTGATTGTGCTTGAACATTGTTGATTGAGAAAGAGGTTGCACAAACATTATAGAGATAAGCCATTAGTATTGCTATTTACACCCTCAACCGAGTACAATTGAAGAAAGGTATAAATAAAAATCCTTATGAACTTTGGTATGGGCATACACCTAATGTTAGATGCTTTAAATTTTTTGGAAGTAGGTGTTACATTTTGAAAGCTACTAGGAATGGAAAGTTTGATTCTAAAGGAGATGAAGGTATATTCCTAGGATACTCCACAAAGAGAAAATCTTATAAATGTTTGAATAAGGCTAGTAACAAAATTTTGGAAAGTGCAAATGTAAGGATTGATGATTTTGTAGAAAGAAATGAAGAAGATAGAAAACGGGAACCAAAAGATTATCAAAGATTTTTATATGTACATGAAGGAGTTTCTGGTACTCTACCCGAGGTGCAAGAAGAAATCAAGGAACTAGTTGAGCCTCCACCGAGAGAAGAAAATGCTGAAAATGAAGGACTACCACAGTCTACCGAGCTTATTTTAGAAAAATAAGTGTGAAGACACCACTCACCGAGAAAAATAATTGGAGAAAAGAATGCAAGAGTAATGACAAGAAGTAAGTTGAGAGACAATACATGTTTGATTTTTGAATTTGAGCCAATACTAGTCAAGGATGCACTTCACATTGAAGATTAGGTTAATGCAATGAAAGAATAGATTGATCAGATTGAAAATAACAATACTTGGTCACTGGTACTGAGACCTAAGGACATGAATGTTATTGGTAGAAAGTGGGATTTTAGAAATAAACTAAATGAATATGGAGATATAATAAGGAATAAAGATAGACTTGTATGCAAAGGATATGCTCCAGAAGAAGGTATTGACTATGTTGAGATATTTTATCCTATTGCTAGACTAGAAGGTGTGAGAATTTTACATGTATATGCTGCTTATAAAGGTTTCAAAGCTTATCAAATGGATATTAAGTTTTCATTTTTGAATGGAATTCTTGAAGAAGTTTACATTGAACAACCTGAAGGATTTGTTGAGAATACTAACAAGGACATGGTATGCAAACTACAAAAGGCACTACATGGTTTGAAGAAAGCACCTCGAGCATGGTATGAAAGGTTACATTCATATTTGATCAAGATTGGATTTCAAAGAACAAGTGAAAATAATAATTTCTATCTAAAATATGATAGTAATGAAAATATTTTGATTGCTGAAATATTTGTTGATGATATCATATTTGGAGGAAATGAGTCAATGTGCAAATCATTTGCTGAGGAGATGAGAAAGAAATTTGAGATGTCCATGATAGGAGAGATACATTTTTTTATTGGACTACAAATTCAACAAGTCAGAGATGGAATCTACATCACACAATCAAATTATATCAAGGAGATCCTCAAGACATTTGGTATGGAAGAGTCAAAACTGGTTGGTACATTGATTATTGTTGGTTGCAAATTGGAAAAGGAAGATGAGACAAACAAAGCAAATGAAACACTCTACTGATTAATGATTGGTAAGCTACAATATGTTGCACACAACATACTTGATATTTCTCATGCAGTAGGTATTGTTTCAAGATTTTTTTCCAATCCAAAGGAAACACACATGTCTGTAGTCAAAAGAATATTTAGATATCTGAAAGGGACTAAAGATTTTGGTCTTCTATACAAGAAAGGATGAGATTTTGATCAAAAGGTGTACACTGATGCTGATTGGGCTGGAAACATTGATGATAGAAAAAGTACAAGTGGGGGAGATTTCTTTTTAAGAGAAATATTAGGTGACATGGCTAAGCAAGAAACAAAGTTGTATTTCATAGTCTACTACCGAAGCTGAGTATGTAGCAACAACTATGAATTGTTTAAACATTGTGTGGATCAAACAAGTACTTGAAAGGATGAAAGAGGAGATTACTGATCCAGTTACTATTTACTATGATAATACAAGTGCTATCAACATATCAAAGAATTTTAGTGATGCATTCAAAGATAAAACACTTTTTTATCAAGTATCATTATTTGAGAGAACAAGTTCAAGACACGCATGTGATATTGGAGTATGTGAATTCAAAAGAGTAGATAGAAGATATATTTACTAAACCACTACCAAAAGATGCTTTTGAGTATCTTAGAGGTAAATCAGGGGTTCTTACCCTATCCAATATTCACTAAGGCAAGATGCATGCTGCATCAATTCAAGGATTCATTAGAATATCTATTTTGTGATTTGATGCTAGTGTTCACTCTTTGGGTGATGCCTGAAGTTGTGAAAGATGTTCATGTATTAAATGAGAAATTAGTACATGTTAGGTATGATTCACTTTCTGAACAAAATTTTCAAGAGTATGTGTCTTTGGAATTGTTGTCAAAGAGGAAGAATATGATATTGAGGGAGAAGATTTCTATTGATGATTATAGAGATAGAGGGAGAATATGCAATTGATTATAGAGGGAGAACAATAAAAGAAGAAAGAAGAAGATAAAGCTTAGAGGGAGTAAAGGAAAATGACAAGTCAATACATTTTGCCATGATCAATTGACAGTGAGTGTTGCCATCAATTCCAAAGAGGGAGATTGTTATTATAACCGATGGTGATGATGATGAAGATTGACTAAGATCAGAGGTATACAAGATTTTAGAAGGATTAGACCAGTTATTATTTTATCATTGATGTCAAGAAATTGATTTCTACTTTATATTGAGTTTCCATGTCATTCAGAGTTTGATATAAGTTGAGCGAGTTAAAGACAAAGAGAAAGTGAAATGTTTTAAAGTTGAAGAACTTAATTGGGAAGCTAATAAAAATCAAAAAATGATAAGGTTATGTTAATATAATTGTTTTCTACTAAACATTTAATTATATCAAGTCAGTAAACAAATAAATTTTATTACGGAACAGGAAAAAAGTCATTCGATAAAAGGAAAGTAAGAATTGGTAAAAGAAAGGAAGTCAAGACACCAAGTAGAAGGTTTCAGTTCTGAGTGAAACAAATAAAATTTTAGTTGAATAAAAGGAGCTAGCCAATGAGCAAGGAACATAAATTAAATAAAAGGATTAGAACGACATTTAATAATGAGCTATGATGCGGTGAAAGATTCTAAGGATGCGGAAGAGTTAGTTAATGAGATCTACGATCAAGAAAATTCAAGGTGATGATCTATGGTATAGATCTAAGTGACAAAAAGTGAAGGTACAAGTTTCAAGAAAGTTCAAGTTCCAAGGTGATGATAAAACAATTTACCGAGCTCTAAATTCATTGAAATAGTTTATGAGGATGATTGGATGATTGAGATCAATCAAAGAAAAATGTAATAAAGGATATTAAGAGGAAAAAATAAGTTTATATAAAGGATGAAATTGTATAAATAAGAAGCTGGCAAGTTGAAGGGTTGATGAGTCACCAACTAATGTAGTAAAGAAGAAAAAGGTTGAAATCTGAGTTAGCAAGCTGAGTTTGATGAAGTGTTGAAGCCAATGGAAAGTGATGGAATAAAGTGAAGACAAAGAGTGCACTAGGGATTTGATTAAGAAAAAGGTATATGTAGATTTACAGATCAATTTATATAATATTTTTTATTAACATTTGTAACAGAAAAATCTCTTAATCGAGTGGACTTAATAGTCTTATTGTAAATCCTTGAAAGACGTGACATTCTAGAAGAGTGTTTGAAGACCTTTAACTAGGCCACTCCTAACAGGGTGAAGATCCTTATAGATCTAAGACAAATCCCCTAACAGGGTCACATTTAACAATGTGTATTAAAATCTTTAACCAGATTGGGTTTTAACCAAGCATACTTCAGAAGAGTATTTCTTTACTGGGTGACAATTCCCATAGTGTTTTTTTCCCTAATTGGGTTTCCACATTAAATACTGGTGTTATATGTGTTGAATGTTTATTGTGAATGTTATTGCTGATTGATAAAGTTAATTTACTATTAAATCTATTATTGGTTAATTTACTATTATTGGTTAATATTGAAGTTTGTCTAACCAAGTAGACACCGAGTTGAATAAGAGAAAGTTTTTAAGGTACAAAGAATCACGGATTACTGATACACCCCCCTCTTCATAATCCAACAGTCAATATTTACATACATTTTCCATTGACAAGTATTTATTTCATCTTCGTCATTATTTGTACCAAAATTATTAATATACTTTGTGCTATTAATAAATGTTTAATTTTATTCTGGTTGCAATTATTTATTTTCTAGAGAAGAGGGACTAAATTAAATACACTTTTAAATTTGGGGGAGTTGCCCCTTTCGAAGCAGAGGAAAATCATTCTTTTCATAATGATTTATCCAAATATTACAAAGTTTTATCACTCTCCATTGGACAAATTTGTGAAGCAAGCACAATGACAAATTTGTTTTTTTAACAGAACCAAATATAGGACCAAGGTCACCACTCCATCATATCTAATTGGAAAAGATTTATTATAACCATATAAGCCAAGTGTTATTAATGCTTTTGCAACTATCCTTTTTTATCAATAAGAAGTTCCCATTTCCTCTAAAGCAGGAACACAAATCAAAGACATCCCATATATCCTCCTAGATGAGTGGGTAGTAGAAAACCTTCTTATTGGTTAACAAGAACATCTAGTAGAAGTTAGTTTAGACAATTATTTGATTCATGAGCCAACTAATTTCTTGTGAAATGTTATGAAAAGTATAGATTAGTATTCTAACCAACAATATAATGGTGTTTGGAAGTTATTTTTTGATGGTTTACATAGAAAGGTTGGTGCAGGGGGTGGTTGCATATTAGTTTCACCTTTTGATGATAAGTATTACTCATCCTTTAGATTTACATTTAGTTGTACTAACAATATAATTGAGTATGAAGCATTTATTTAGGGTCTTTAGTGGGGCACACAAAACGGGCATGGTTATTTGTAGGATTTTGGGGACTCATAAATTATTGTAAATTAGGTGAGAGCTATCTACACCACAAAAAATGTCTTGTTAAAATATTATAAACATAGAGTATGAGACCTTATTGAAGATTTTTATGCATTTAATTTATTTTCCATTCCCAAAAATAAAAATAAGCATGCTGTTAGGGTGGAAGCCATAGGTGCACGATATGATATACCTTTAGAAATTAGCAATAATAGAAGACAACATTATGTAAAGGTCATTGTTAGGTCCAGTGTACCTAATAACAATAAAAATTGGCATGTCTTTGATTTTGATCAGAAAATTTTTAATTTCTTAAGGGAAGAAGTTGATTTTTCTAACACTAATCAATAAAAATTAAAACAACAATATGAGGATCAAGTAATTCCATTGAAAACTAACAAGCTTCCCAAGGTCCTAGTAACTTAGGAATCTATTTTTAATACTGATGATCAACGAAGAAAAGAAAAATATATCTCAAAAATCAAAGAGGAGCACTATGAGAACATTGAAATTTATAAGGATAATATACTCAAGCTTCACAAGGTATGTACCCCTAAAGAAATATGTTCTTTTGTACTTCTTTGTTAAGAATTTAGTGACATATTTTCTTGGGAAAATTTTGATTTGAAGAGTTTTGACCCTATTATATCACAACATACTATAGATCTTGAGCCCAATGAAAATCCTATTAGGCAAAAGAAAAGACCTGTTAATCCTAAGTTAGAACCTCTCATGATAAAGGAGCTGAATAAGCTAATTGAAAGAAAAACAATATTCCCCATTAAACATACCTCTTGGGTGTGCAATCTTGTACCAATTAGAAAGAAAAATAGAGAAATAATAGTGTGTGTTAATTTTCATGACCTCAATAGAGAATCATTGAAGTATAGGCATCCTTTTCCTTCCATGGAGCAAATTTTACAAGTTGTTTCTAGTTCTAATTTTTTTTCCTTTGTTAGATTATTTTTTAGGTTATAACCAAATACTTGTAAAGGAAGAGGACATATATAAGTGATATAGTCAAGGATGGAGAAACCTCAAAGATATTGGTCCAACCCTTGCAGCCTATACAACACAACAAAAGCAACAAGACAAAATGGAAATAAAATGAGAGATTCAACCTTTTATTATTATCGGTAAATCATTTATAATAGATCTGCAATATGAAACCTTACATGCCAAGCATACATACTTGATTACATCTAGACCCTTAAAAATCTATCTTAGTTAAGCCAAATAATCTAAGAGATCATCCCCACAATATCATTCCCTTTTCTTCTTAGGAACAAGTCCATAGCTTAAACAATAATTTACATCATCGGTCGGCCCATAAAAGATTACATTTCCTCAATAATTGAGAAAAGTTGTTACAAAAAATAGGTTAGGCCCAAAATAATTAGTAACAACCTCCAATAAAAGGATTAAGAGATGTGACAACACAAATAAATTGGCCTCCAACATAACAAAGATCTTGCACGATTGCACACATAAAAACCAATTGGAAGATCAAAAAAGGATCAGAAAGCTATAATGACCAACCAGAAAATGAAGAACATGACAATCCTAAAAAGAATCTATCATAACTCAAGCACGATGAATCCAAATGAGGTCTAATAATAGGATAAGCTCCAGGATGATGCCAAGAACACACTATAGAAATCACAACTCAAAAGATCAAGCACAGGTTGACCACTGACCAAAACATCAAGCTGATCAAACAAGAAAAAAAACATTTTTTTTTGTTGATGAAATATTTCCAAGATCCTAAGATGCTCTTGCATCACACACCCTAGGTAAAATAAAATGTTCCATAAGAGAAACTTATGAATATTTAACAAGGCTTGGAACATAAATCCCATTCTTTTTTTTGATCCAAACATCCTCTTCATCTGCAAATCTCTACCTCCGCACCTCAACACTCTCCCCTATCAGATCCATCAACTTACTCTCCTCTATACTCTCTTTGTCATATCTTCTAGAAAAATCAAGGCTCATATTACTACCTCTTACCTTTTGCATAATTAATCTACCTTTGTTACAAATCTTTATTTGTTCAACAACCAAGATCCTGTTCTACTACACTTTACCTTTATATACAATCAGATACTAACTTGCCTTCATCAGATCTTCCTTCAAGATCATTCTTTTGATCCATACTAACCTCTACAGTCTACTTCTCTAAACAAGACCTCTTTACCATCCTTCAATTCCTTTCACTTCTCCCTTCTACTTCCTTCAAAGTAACTAGAGTAAACTTGTGTCCATCCTTCTCTATTGTGACCAAATTTCTTCTACAATCATGAATAGATCCTCTATCAAATTGCTAAGGTCTTCCCAATAGAAAATGAAAAGCACTCATAGACACCACATCACATAAAAATATATCTTTGTAAGGTCCAATGCTGAAGTTAATAAAAAATTTCTCTTTCACCTCTACCATATGTTCATTTTAAAACCAACTTATCCCATAAGGACAAGGATGTTTAAGCCTCTTCAATCCAAGCTTCTATACCATCTCTTATGATACCAAGTTTTCAATACTACCACTATCCATAACAACCTTATGACATTTACCTCTTGATTTGAAAATAGTCTTAAAAAAAAACCTCCTTTGTATAGGTTCATCTTCCTTTTTACTCAACATGATGAGCTCCTAAGCATAAGAGACTCTCCTATCTCATACTTTCTTCATTAACCACAAATTAATCAGTAGTTTGTTCCTCATGTGCCACAAGATTTTATTTTCTCACGTTCTTACTCAATCCTTTAGAACATTGAAAAGCCCTATGTCCTATGCCACCACATTTGAGACAAGTACCTTTAAATTCCTTTCTACCATTCTTGCTTCTAGGTATCCTGTAATCAAATTCAACTTAAATAGTTTGTTTCTCCTTGCCATTGCTACTAACTTATTTCTCCCTCCCTCTAGGGTTACTTCTTCTCTTCAACTAATCTTATGCTCTCAATACATACTGATAAGAATCCTCAATAGTAGAAAGCCCTAACATACTCAACTCATCTTGAATATTAAATCTTAGACCATTAACATACCTAGCAACCTTCTCCTTAGATTGAGAAACCAATGGTCAAGATGAGGTCGTGCTCCAATTTTCTTGCGACATCAAAGTGTGAGGTGCACTTTTCTATCTACCCTGGGTGTTTGATGCAAGAGAATCTTGGGTTCTTGATAATCTTTCATCATCTTGGAGGAATTTCTTTATGGTCTAATGAAGTTCCTTGTTTTGGGAAATTTTCAAAGATTTTGTGTGCACACAATCTGTGGAGATATTTGGCATGTGTGATGAAAAGGGTTTTTTCCTTGATATTTGTGGAGGCTATGTCTATGATCACACCTCTTTAGGTGGTGTGGATTGTGAGATATGAAATGTTCCTTGCTGACTGGTTGTGTTTTTCATGTCATCAGTTTAGTTGTGTTCACTAGTTGATTGTTGAGGAATGCGGTGGAGGTTTTCGATTGATGGAGCTAAATGGCATGGATATTGAGGTGTACCTATATGTGTAGCCAACATGGTGGTTGGATTGCGCCTAGTGAATTAATTAAATGATTTGATTTATTTGGGATCTAGGCTAACTTGGTCTAAATATTTGTCTTAGGATATGCAATACCTTGAATGTCGACCTATGGTGGTTGATATGTATAAATTTAGGGCTTGCAATTGTAAGAGGAGGGGTGCTGGATAAAAGAGAGATGAGAGAGGATACCTTTGAGGTTGGATAGATTAGAAATAGGATCTAAGATTCATTTCATTATATATGGACGTAACCGAGAAGTCCTTATAGCTTTGCATTTTTGAAGCCAATTTGATGTTAGTTGATAATAGATTTGTTATTATTTGGTTATATCTTTGTTGTTCTTTTATGTTTTTCCACTTTGTTGACCCTTGCCACGAGATTGGAAATCTCCAGTGGAGACTTCTCCTATCTTGACTACATCAATAAGATAGATTTTATAACCAAGTGGGGTACAATGAATTATAAGAAGATTCCATTTGGACTATCCAATGTTGATGCTACATTTTAGAGGCCATGAACATGGCATTTAAAAGTTTGATGTACAAAATTGTGTTGGTATATTTATATGATATTAATTTATTTCAAAGAATCCAAAGATTCATCTAATGCATTTGAAAAATATCTTTGAAAGATGCAAGAAATTTGACATTTCATTAAATCCAAAGAAATGCATGTTTATTGTCCATGAGGATGAATTACTTGGTTTCATTATTTCCAAGGAAAGAATCACCATTGATCCTAAAAAGGTGAGTGCAATTATAGCCTTACCTTTACCAAATCATAAAAATAGACTTCAAAGTTTCTTAGGAAGGACTAATTTTGTTAGGAGATTCTTCCTTGACATAGCTGATTTATTAATGCCTTTGACTACCATGCTTAAGAAAAATGTTTCACTTAGTTGGAAAAAAAGATGTAAAAAGAAGTTTTGAATTAATTAAAGAGGCCTTAGCTTCTACCCCAACATTGTGGAATCCAAATTTTACAAAAGAATTCACTTTATATGCTTATGGGAATATATATAATATTGCTTCTATTCCAATAAACCAAAATGATCAAGGATTGGAGCAAATCTTTGATACTTTTCAGCCAAGGTTTGAAAGATTATGAGTTGAATTATTCCTTTGTTTGAAATTGTCATGCCCAAAAAAAAACATGCAAAATGCAACATTTTTTTTTTAAAAACAAGAAATATAAGAACATCCATGCAAGGGAAATCATGGAAAAGAGGTCATGAGGTGGTTTCACACACATGCCCTGAGTTGGTCAACCTCCTTGCACAAACACAGTTAAGGGTCGATTGTTCCCAGGTAGTACGACCGCTTGAAACAACTGATGACATGATTCATAGGGTTATAATAGGATGATAGATCCACCATAATAACCCTTAACTGAAAGACAACTCGAAAGGTAACTCCAAGACAGAAGGTCATTAAAATTTTTTCCATCTCATAGGACTAGAATAGCCGAAGGTAAAGTCATGAGGAGGAAACTCATAGGTGCAAGGATAAAATATATAGGGTGAGATGATATACTTAAGGGATGATATACTAGAAAGAGGTTATCCTCATCCCTTTTTCTTATTTTATTCTAATTACTATTATATTATTTTTATTTTCTATTTGTCTTACAAGTGGATGAGGGAAAAATAGTTTTTTTATTGACTGTGGTTTTTATAAAATGTATGGGATTTTTTTTTCCCATACATTTTCCAGAGACTTTTAGGTCTCTATTTGTCTTTCTTTTGTGTTTTTCTTTCACATAGTAGTTTCTACATTTGTTTCTTTTTTTACTTCTATTGTTTTGTTGTTCTTTGTATAATTTTTTTGACATGATAGGAGCACACATAAATGAATGTAATTAACTAAAACTTAGGATCAAGTGATTTTCAAGAACAATATACTACTATAATTTGGATATATTAAGTTATCTAAACATCTCAATTCTTTCACAATTCAACTTGAATATCATTCATAATGTTATTGAGAACATGCTTCTAGAATCCAATTCTTCACTATTTTACAATCATGAAATAGAAATACACTATAATTTGATTTCCTATCATACAACTCAACAAGAAACTTTACATTTGGATAAATAAAATACATTGTTTGTTTCCTCATTGAATCCATTTTACAATGAACAAGAACAATTTCATATACAATTAGATATAGATCACAAACGTTCAATACAATAACAACATGAGATGATTCTCATTACATGAGTTCAACAACACAACACTTTAAGTTTGCTCCCACAAAAGACTCCAAAATAGAACCTCTCCAAAAGCTTTTTCCACAAGAACATGGCTCCCACATAAAACTTGTAAATAGAGGGAATACACCATGGAGAGCTCACCTCCCATCCAAGGTCTCAAGGAGACCACCCTCGAGCTGGAGAATCAAGAATAAACGGGTATACACATCAACAATGCAAACAAGCATACATACACAAAACTACATATAACTCCCAACCATGGCTTCACAAATGGATTTCTCAAACCCATTGAAGTAGGGTGAAGGTGGGATTTTCCAAAGAGGAGAATTCCATACAATCTATATTCCCAACAAGAGTATTCATGCCTTCCAAAGGCTACCATATCAAAATTCTCATACACAAATTTCATCATTATCATCCTCAAGATGCAAGGTTACAATATGGCTTCATGGAGCCCATACTCCATGAAAATTTCCCTCTTCTCCAAGAGAAGAGACTCTCACTACAATGGAGAGCCCAAATAACCCCTTCACCCAAGGCTACTACTTCCCTTCCCAAGGGTGAGTGATGCCTTCAACTCCCATGAACAACACACCCAAAACCAATGGAACAAGAGTGATTCAAAATCAAAATGCATCCCAACCCAACACAACAACAAAAGATTTACAATGAACATTACATACAAGGTTTCACATGTTCATTATACACTACAAAAACATCAAAATTTCAATGCAATAAGAATTCCTTCATATCAAGAATCACCAACCTTGGTCCAAAGAAAATGGCAAGAAGGTAGTTGAGAAGAGCCCTTATCCTTTTCCCTTGTCTTTTCTTTTCTCCAACCCTAAGTGTCTCTAAAATTAGAGAGTGGGTGAACACCCACTAAGTCTCTCTAAGCCCTATATAAAGACCCTTAAAAATGTTCTCAAGATCTAGCAATTAATGGGACATGCCCTCTAGTCCTTTGGCCTTACCTCTTGTCCCCCCTCTTAACTGTGAGTTTAGCAAGGAGTGTGGGACAAGTCAAATGCATGTGGCCATCTCCATTTTCTCCACTTTTGGAAAGTAGCCTTTTTGGAGGTCCATCATGGTGATCTAGACTTTCCCATAGGTAAAAACTAGCTCCCAACTCAAGGTACCCCCCTAAGGTTAGCTAATTTTGGCAAAAAATGCACTCTAGGCTCACTTTTAACCCCTCTAAAGTACCTCTAAAGTTCGAATCCGAGTTCCAACTTGATGTGATCCCTAAATTAATACATCTACATGCAAGTGGGATTAATATAATACCCTATAAGGTTAGGTGATTCATGCCCAAACTCTAATTGACATGTCACCATCCACATGGACAATACCAGTGTCAAGTGACACCATAAAATACACATCACATTCACAAATGACATGTCCAATTAACAACATGAATTTAAACTATTAACACACATACAAATCACGTTTACAAACAAATATCACATTACAATGAGGTTTCAATCTCTTTATTAGATTAAACCTTGGCTTACTCAATTCACATGTATTTAGCCCTGATTCTCTGAATAATTCCATGTTTTTCTTTTCTGCACACTAAACTCAAGCATTAGTAGTCCAAGGTAATAAAATAACATGTAAATATATACATACAACTCATAATTAGCAACATTAGTTGATATGTAGAATTGAATTTATAATTACAATTTCCATTCAGTAATGCTCAAATGTAGTACTTTCATAATTAAGCATCACAACATATTATCCATGCTATTTCCTAAATTAGAGCATAATCCATAAAATAATCAAATCTAATCATGATTAAAACACATATATAAGCATGTATAACCAAAATCAACAATATGTTATAGGTCCTAATCCACATCAAAATATAATCCACATAATCTAATCATCATCATAAAACATAATATCATGAGTCTCTGTCAGAATGATCAGAAGTGTATCAAAGTATCAAATCATAAGGTATCAAAATGTGAATGTATCAATAGTGCTATGATGGGTTGGGGTGAGGCCTCACATCCTCCCCCTCTAGGCATGAACTTCCTCCTAGAGTTAATAAAAAATGTATGGATATTGTGATCTCATCTGAGCTGTATCCTCTCATGAAGCTATGACCTCATCATAACAATCCCACTATACTCTAACCTGGTCCAACTCTCTACCTCGAAGTGCTAGGTTGTTGGGCCAAAATGCAAATGGGCTCCAAGGCTAGCTGCCTGTTTGACTCCACTTGCAAGGCATCCCAATCTATAATGTGAGATTCATCATAAATATATTTTTGTAACACAGATACATGAAACACATTGTGGATGCATGACAGGCTAGGTGGCAATGCTAGATGATAAGAAACTGGTCCTATCCTTTCCAAGATCTCGAAAGGTCCAACAAAGTGAGGTGCTAACTTAGAGCCCTTTCCAAAATGGATTGGAATCTTATGTGGGTGCACTCTTAGGAAAACTCTATCACCGAACATATACTCCCGATCAACTCTCTTAGCATCAACATACTTCTTATGTCTATCCTGAGCCTCTCTAAGACGTTGTCTAATTAAAACCACCTACTACTCCATCTTCTTGACCAATTATGGTCCAATAGATACTCTATCCTCAATCCTATCCTAACTCAGTGGTGTCCTACATGGTCTACCATACAAGGCCTAATATGGTAGCATACCTATAGAGGAATGATTCCCATTATTATAGGAAAACTTGACCAGATGAAGGTACTCCTCCCATTTGACCTGATGGTCCATCACATACTTGCACAACATGTCCTCTAAAACCTGATTGACCCTCTCTGTCTATTCATCTATTTGAGGGTGGTATGCTGTACTAAAATTTAGCCTAGTGCCCAAAGCTCCATGAAGCTCTCTGCTAAAGGAGGATGTAAAAAGTGAATCTCTATTTGAGATGATCTAATGAGGAATACCATGAAGTCTAAAAATGTCCCACAAGAACACCTATGCCACTGCTAGCATTATGAATGTGGTATGAATGGGTGAGAAGTGGGCGACTTTGGTCAATGTGTCGATTGTCACCATGATGGCATCATGGCAATGAGAGGACATAGGGAGACCAACTATAAAATACATGGAGATAGTATCCCACTTCTACTCTGATATCTCATGTGGCTATAGGAGCCCACCTAGATGACTGTGCTCTGCCTTCACCCTCTGACACTCTAGGCATCTAGAAACTATGCTAGAAATCTGCAATCTCATGCTTGGCCAATGATACAACTGTCTCAAATTAGCATGAAACTTCTTAACTCCCAAATGAGTTGCATAAGGTGCTCTATGAGCCTCAAGCACAATAAAATCTTACAAGTCACCTGCAAAAGGTACATAGATGCATCCCCTATGATGTAGTAGGCCATCAAACTCCAGTGAATAATCTACAAACCTCCCCTCAAGAGGTTTTTGAGAATGGATAAATTAACAAACCTCCACATACAACATCCTTTGACAAATGATGCAAAATGAACTCTCTTAGATCTATACTAGAAGTCATATACAAGAGCTCATGTCACCTCCTACTCAAGGCATTTGGAACTACATTCTCCTTCCCCTTGATGTAATGAACATCAAAATCATACTCACATAAGAACTCCATCCATCTTCTCTGCCTAGCATTAAGATTAGGCTATGTAAAGATATACTGTAAGCTCTGGTGATTTGAATGAAGCTCAAATCAGTGACCTAGAAGAAAGTGTTGCCATCTTACTAAAGCATGAACCACCGTTGCGAGATCAAGGTCATGAGTAAGGTAATTAAGCTCGTGAGTCTTTAGCTTCCTAGACTCAAAAGCTATAGGATGACCATCCTGCATAAGGATTGCTCCTAAACCATCCAATGAAGCATCGGTGCATACAACAAAGTTTGTGGAAGGATCTGGCATTGATAGAATCAGTGCACTAGTGAGGGCTCTCTTGAGCTCTTGGAAAGCTCTCTCACACTTCTCTGTCCACTCATACTTCTTCCCCTTTCTCTGAAGGGAAGTGATGGGATGAGATACTCTAGAGAATCCTACTACAAAGTGTCTGTAATAACCTACTAAGCGCATAAAACTCCTAACCTCAGTGACACTGGTGGGTGTTGGCCAATCCATAATGGCCCTAATCTTCGATGGGTCTATAAAGATCCCATCGCCGGATATAACATGACCAAGATAATGCACCTCAGTTCTAAAGAAGGCACACTTTGACAGGCTACCATATAACTGGTTCTCTCTCAAGTGCTACAAAACTTGTCTTAGATGCTCCTCATGCTCCTCCTCATCATGAGAATATATCAAAATGTCATCAAGGAACACTACCACAAAATTATCTAAAAATGTATGAAATAATCCATTCATGAGGCTCATGAACATAGCTAGAGCATTCGTGAGGCCAAATGGCACCACTATGAACTCATAGTGACCATAACTCGTATGAAAAGTAGTCTTGTGGATAGCACTCTCCACAATCTGCAACTGATGGTACCCTGACTTCAGATCTATCTTCAAGAATACTCGGGCACCCTATAACTGATCAAATAAATCATCAATCCTGGGGAGTGGGTATCGGTTCTTAATTGTTACTTTATTCAACTACCGATAATCAATGTACAACCTAGGTGATCCATCCTTCTTCTTCACAAAAATCACTGGTGCACCCCAAGGTGATACACTAGGTCAACTATGCCCTTTCTCCAATAGCTCTTCTAACTGAATCTTGAGGTCACTGAGCTCATGTGTGGTCATCCTGTAAGGTGCTCTAGATATGGGCTCGACTCCTAGCACAAGGTCTATATGAAAGTCAATTTCCCTAGGTGGTGGCATACCAGGTAGCTCAGAAGGAAATACATTTGCAAACTCCTGAAGGATAGGATAATCCTTGAGTGAGGGCTCCCCCTCTAAATCCTCCTATCTATCACTAATGATGATGGCAAATAACTAACATCCCTTCTACACGCACCACCTAAGATGCATAGAAGAAATCATGCAAAGAGATACATGTCTTTGTACCCCAAACATCTCCATATAAGTACCATGATCATCAATGCACTCAACCCTCTTTTGTCAACAATCCATCTTGTCCCTATAGGCATATAGCCAATCCATGCCAAGGACTACATCATAAGAACCTAGAGGGGTAATGTGGAGATCAAACATCATGATTAAGTCTCCAATCTAAATCTGGCAACTGTGAACTAAGGAACTAATAGGCACCCTAGCTCCTAAGGCCAACTTGATCTCCCAACTAACATCCTGTCTAACTCCCACCATCCCACAATGCTCCACCACATATGGATATATAAAGGAGTTTGTGGCTCCTAAATCAAACAAGATAGAAATACTGATACCCATAATCATACTTGTGGCCTCTATGATCGTGGCTTGATGCTCAGCCTGGTGGTTATCAACTGCTGCAAATACCTTGTGAGGTCTACCCAAATCACCTACTATCAACTCTGATGTGGCTCCTCTCTGACTGCTTGCTACCTGTCCCTATGGACACTCTCTAGCTAGGTGTCCCATACCACCACAAGTGCAACACGGACCACATGTCTGTATCTAAACTCCTTGAGGCCTAGATTGCTACTGACCTCCAGTTCTACTGTATCCACCCCTAGAGGACTACTAAGTCCTAGTTGGATGTGCCTAAGGGGTCTGTGTCCTTTGACCCTATTTAGGGCCCTGAGACTGCCACTATTTGGGCTTAGAGCCCTGATAACCCTGTGAATGCCTCTGTCTAGAATCCTGCTGAGATCCATGCTGCTGAGACTATTGACACTTAAAGGATCCTGCTAAATGATTTTGTTTCCCCTTCCAAGGGGGCCTCTACTATCCTAATTACTAGGAGGAGGGGTTTTGGTGCTGAGACCGATCTTGAGACTCCTGTCTAGTATAAATATCCTCATCTACAAGTGTCATATCAACTGTTTGAATGTGGTAGGAAAGGCTAGATGTACTGTAACCTGAAGTGACATATTAAGTCCCTTAATGAAATGATAGATATGTAGTTTCTCATCCTTCATATAATCCATGTATGGAAGGAGCTTGAGAAATCAACTCTCATACTGGGTCACTCTGAGACCTCTTTGTTGGAGATCATGGAACTCCTCTATCTATCTCTATTTGAAATGCTTGGATAGGTATCTCTTTCAGAAAAGGGTCATAATAGACTCCCAAGTGAGTGTGTCAATATCAATGCAACCCATGGCCTCCTCCTACTACCACCAAGTAGAGGCTCCCTCTCGAAGGAGGTGAATGGAGAGTCTTGCCTTTAGATTGCTCCTATAGGAATGCAATCCAAAGCATAACTGTAAGCTCAAAAGCCATGCCTCTGCTCTGACACCATTAGTAGCTCCTAAAAATAAAGGTGGCTAGAGTCGTAATAACTCCCTGATCTGATCCCTGATGTTGCAGGTCTCTCTCTCAACTACACGGGCACCCAAATCATGTGGGCGCTCTATCTACTATATTGACTTAGCCTCAAAATCTACATGGCCCTCAAATTGTCTAGGTGGGGGGCTCCTACTCCTCTCTCTAGCAGCTATCACATGGTCCTCTGAGGGCTATTTCTCTACCTGCTGCACTGTGGGTGGTAATCACTGCTGGATGATGCCCACTAGATTCTGCAATGTAGCTAGAATATCCTAGTTTGGGTTAGGCGGTGGCTCAGGTGGGAGAATTTGGGATTCCCTAGGAACCTCTACCTCATGTTCCCTATTTGAATGTACTGAAGGAGTATGCCTGTTGGTGTTTGAAAACTCTTATGCCACTTAGGGCTGCCAATATGCCTTGAGACTGATGTTAGGACTGGTTAAATCCAAGTGTGAAAGCTGTGCAAGGCAACTGGACCAACTATAGGGACAAGACTGCCCTCTTCACTTCTGGCTCTGCAAAACCATGGTGGGTGCACCTAATCCAGTAACTTATGGCATTTTAGGACTTTGGACTGGATGAAACAAAGCAGATGATAGCAAGAGACTACTAAATGTTAACCAGGCATTCATTGAATCTCAATTGCTATTGGGTATAAAATAGCCTTGTGAAGGGTATTACTACCAAAAATAATACTTAAAACTTAAAATGGTCTTGATATAATGAGGATGCAGGAAATAGCCAAAACCCATCAAACATTGAACTCAACTGAATATACTAATCCTTGATTAGTGCCATTATCCATTGGGCAGCACTCAAAAACAAATATAGAACATGAACCAACTACTGTCAAAGACTCAAAGCCATAAATACAACTATTCCAGCCCATCCACTACTTATAAGATACTTCTGTAGATGAATCTAATGAATCTATGCCCTATCCAAAGTATCTTTCACTTGATCCTAGATCAAGAACTAAAGACTAGAACATATATAGAGGCAACCCAATGTAATGGACCAGAAAATCCAAAACTCATAAGACTGACACCAAGGAGAGACTTGAAAGCATGAGAATAGTTATATTAAGTATGATGAGGCATGTACATGTCTATACTAGAAATGAGACTACCACTTCAATAACCTGCAAAAGATGCAAAGAAGTTCTATTTAGCTTCCTACAATGTGATAAAGTGTACTACTTCCCACATGAACCAAATAGAATGGAAACCTTACACAGTAAAAAAATAAAAAATTTATACCACTAGCCACCTTGGGAATCTCAAAGAGATTGCATGAAGCTTAGGGTGACTAGGGTTAGGGTTACAACAGCTAAACCAAAACAAAGTTCCAAAAAATATGCTGGAGGGAAAATCAGCACCAATCTGTCAGAAATAAGGCATGATCCTCACGGCAAGAAAATCTTCAAATTTGTACCTAGGATCACAAATTCATCATGAATAACAGTCTGACCAGACCATCAAAACACCTTGAGCCAACACAAACTATCCTCCCCCACACGGAAAAACATCTACAAGCAATCACCCAACTCACTAGACCACACTGCAACAATTGATGCCACCAATCGGATCAAGAAATGGCTAGAAAAACCATAAATTCTGGGTACCTCTTATCATGAAAACCATCTGCAAGTTTAAATCTGAATTCCAATGGTCAAGTCTTTGGTGCCTAGCTCATTTTAAAACATGGCCATTGATGATCCATCCTTCCCAGTAAATCGGGTGATCATATTTAATTCACGACAGTCATGGGCCCCTCAAAAAGTCAACAGCCCCATCACCAGTCAGTAACCAATCGAAAAAGAACACCTCAGCAACACCAGCACTATGGACCCGCCCTAACTCCGCAACCGCGATGTCCAAATAGTTGTCACATGATCGCATAGCCGAAAGATGGCCCTTGCGATCATGTGAAAAGGCCACAAGACTGCCACCTTGTCACCCACTGGCCAATCAGAACTGAGCACAACACTGAGCAAGTGGCCCCAGTTTATCTTGCAAACTGGCGACTGAAGAACTTCCACCAATTCACGAAATACTTTCCACCATCGCTAAAAAACTTAGCAATCACACGACCACTATTCGCTGAATCGCCAAATAAATTGGGGCACCGCCAAAACATTATGCGAACTAGCAAATAGGAAGAAAATTTGTCAGGCCGCTAAACATTTTATCACAACTACCAAAGACACCGAGAAATTCAACTGAGCCCACAAAGGAAGATCGATAGCTGTCACAAGATCACATAGACCTCCAAGATTCTATCATATTTCACACACACCATTGGATGAAGAATCTTCCCCCAACCTTGACAACCCTCTGACAAGATACAAAATCAATGGCCGATGCAAGATCTTAAGCCTCCGACACACTCAATGAGATTATACGTCGTTCATTGATTAATTGATAGGATCAGGACCCACTGACACATTTGAAAACTAGGTCCCACTGACAACAAGCCACTGTGCAAATACATGGACAAATAAAATAGCACCAACTGTGCATATGTGTCAACGGACCCACCTGCCTTCCTTATGAGAATCAACGGCTGTTGCTATACCGCTGCATTAAAGGTTGAGCATGTTTGATTAATGGTATAACAACAGCCACAAGATTAAACTAAACTTTAATTTTCCTGAATGCCAAGAAGATTGATCCCACCATTACGTGATTGCATGACTAAGGCAAAGTAAACCGCTAGCCAGGTCGCCAGATGTTAAGGGCCTAACTGCCAAGAATCAGCGACCAAGAGATAACCGCGAGTCACCAGATCATGGAAAGAAAAACTTAACCACCAGGTAGCTAAATATCACTAAGAACTAGGACCCAGGCAGACAGGTGGCAAGTAGTCACATGATCGCATGTCAGAAAAGTCTGACATGCGGCCATGCGACAACCAATTAGGAAGAGCCTGCAGACCTGGACCCACTTCACGCCCATACAAGAAAATTGAACGGCTGTCACAAAAGCATGAAGGATAAACATCATGCATCTTTACCATGCAAACATACAACAACCACCGATCTTGTCTAAACTTTAACCACACCGGGCAATGGGAAGAATTGGTACCCACCAATGATCGCACTCGCCCAGTTAAGACCGAGGTCAAAAACACACAAAGTTTTCAACACAGGGAAAGACTGAAAACACATAGAGTTTTCAATGCCATAAGACAAGCGTGAAAAAGTAGGAAGCACAAGGTTGAAAATAATGAAGGTTTTCACACAGATCGAAAACATCATGGATTTTCAAAAACACTGTGGGTTGTCGACATTGTGGCAGATTCTTGAAATTGTTTCCTGCAGACCTTAGAACTTGAATAAATTTCTGGATTTGTGATTTAGGAGATGCGATCTGAACTGGAGCAAGGTGACAACATGAAGCACACAGGGCTAAGGGTGCACACCATGAAACATTATGGATTTTCTTCGCAAGATAAAACTATGACTGCAGGTTGAGCAGGACAACTTAACAAAGCTTGCAAGGAAAAGGCCATTTTCAAAGAATTTTTGCAATGACAGAAAAATGGACCAATAGTGGCTCCAGCTGGGAACAATGGGTAACTTGTGCCCATGCGAGAATTCAAGATTTCTGGAAGAGCAGACCACCCACTGGACAAAAATAGGGAACTCAAAAACTGGCAACCGAACTAGGAAAGGAAACACACAACAGAAAGGGAAGAATATTTACAAAATTTACAAGATCAGAACTTTACAAATTTACTTGATGGCCCCAGGCCACCAAAAGAAAATCAGAGACCCTCTTGCATCAAAAATTTGGTTTTCATCCACATATGTGACCCCAAGTCTGAAAATTTCTTCACCATTTTGCTGCAAACATATGTGAATAATCATGGGCTGAAAAATAAAAATGTACTGATCACTACCCATGCTTTTCCAGTCATGACTGTTACACTCATATTCATATTCCAAGAAGTAGGGAACATCATCTACTTCTCCTTGATGACTGGAACAAATATAATTTTCATCTAGTAATGCATCAAAAATAGAACATGTTGAGCATCACGCATTACCATAAAATTACCTGGCTGAAAAGGAATCGGATCCTCTGATTTACCTTCATGCATTGCCTCAGCGACTGAGCAACTTGGTTCAACCATGACATCCTCATCTGATGGATCATGAACCAAGTGAAGGTTTTCTTCACTATCATATTTGGCAAACGAAGGAAAAGAGTATGAACAAGAAACTTGTTCACTAAAACAATCTTCATAACAGGACAACACACTGTCATGGCCTTCAACCTCTTTTTTTGCAGGGTAACCACATGAGGAGAACTTTGATGAACATGAATCATCAAAACTATGAGTATCCTGCATCTTGTCAGCACTTGACAAACCCAAAATTTGTTGGTGGGTGGGAGGGGAAACATCAACACATTCATTAGGGATATCTGCATCACTTGAGGTCGAAAAAATACTGATGACATCATCATCTGATATATCATACTGAACTTGGTTGTCATCTAGTAATGTGGGAGCAGTAAAAGAATCAAAGGCACACATGTCAAAGTCAAACCCTATTGACTCATGCTCTCGGTCAAAATCAATGTGTGTTGGATGTAGGAACTTAGAGTCATCCCTCCCTGCATACCTGAGATATTCACAAGATAGGAGATCTGAAATTTGTTCACTATGAAGTGAACAACTGTCCACAAGAACACCCTCCTCTGACATACAATCATCAGCAACATATTCATCAATCCAATCCTTTTCTTCATCTGATTGACTGCATAAACTTTCTGCCCCATACTGAGAAAGAGCATCACTCTCATGATTGCAAGAAAGAGTGTCATCACTTGACACATCTCCTTCATAACTTCCATCATTCTCAATATTAGTACCAAAGAGCAAAACCCCAAGTGCATCCTCAAGCTCAAGACTATCATCACTAAGTACCCAATCCCTGATACATCCATAATACTCCTCCCACAAAGCATCTGACCAACTGGTTGACTTAGGAAAACAAAGCTCCAGGAATAAACCAATGAACTCAGATTCAGGAAACTCAACATCATCTGGAAGCTCATCATATCCACCACAAAATCTATCATAAAAAAGAGATATGGATAGATCCTGTCTGCATCCCACCTTCAATCTTTTCAATTTTATGCAATCCCTCTGGATGCCTTGGTCTAATAATGCAAGCTCATCCTCAAGCTTACCCATTACAACTTATTAATGCAATACTTCCATAAAATTACAACTGAAAACTTGAAGCATGCAAACCTCTACTCACACCTTATTCCTTTTTATTGTGCTTGACCACTTAATAAGGAAACATTTCAACTCTTGAGAAATACCTGAATGTATTGGAGCAGCTACAAGAAATATGTGATTTGGAGTCACCTTAAAATCACCCTTAACACTTTGTAGAGCTGCCACCCCTTTGCAAAGGAAAGAAAAGAAAGTCGAGACCTTCTTCAAATCAGCAACTCACAATACATCCCACATAGAGTCCTCTTATGATTCCTCTCTTGACTTAACACTATAAGTCACAGGAGCCCAAACGTCTGCTGCCTCTGTCACTGCAAGTCCACCTCTTTCTTTGTAGCCTTCCTTCAAATATGCACACTGGTGCAAATCAAAGAACTCGGACTCGCCACTCACCAAATGTGAGAAATTACTAAAAATTAATTTAGGAACTAGGACTTTCAGACTTAACAATGACAGGCAAAATAGACTTGACTCACTTTGCAAAACATGAGGAATGTCTTCTTTACCAAACATGACTCTATACCATGGCTCCCCAGCAGAGTCGCCATCTTGTTGGTGTTTGAAAACTCTTATGCCACTTAGGGCTGCCAATATGCCTTGAGACTGATGTTAGGACTGGTTAAATCCAAGTGTGAAAGCTGTGCAAGGCAACTGGACCAACTATAGGGACAAGACTGCCCTCTTCACTTCTGGCTCTGCAAAACCATGGTGGGTGCACCTAATCCAGTAACTTATGGCATTTTAGGACTTTGGACTGGATCAAACAAAGCAGATAATAGCAAGAGACTACTAAATGTTAACCAGGCATTCATTGAATCTCAATTGCTATTGGGTATAAAATGGCCTTGTGAAGGGTATTACTACCAACAACAATACTTAAAACTTAAAATGGTCTTGACATAATGAGGATGTAGGAAATAGCCAAAACCCATCAAACATTGAACTCAACTGAATATATTAATCCTTGATCAGTGCCATTATCCATTGGGCAGCACTCAAAAACAAATATAGAACATGAACCAACTACTGTCAAAGACTCAAAGCCATAAATATAACTATTCTAGCCCATCCACTACTTATAAGATCCTTCTATAGATGAATCTAATGAATCTATGCCCTATCCAAAGTATCTTTCACTTGATCCTAGATCAAGAACTAAAGACTAGAACATATACAGAGGCAACCCAATGTAATGGACTAGAAAATCCAAAACTCATAAGACTGACACCAAGGAGAGACTTGAAAGTATGAGAATAGTTATATTAAGTATGATGATGCATGTACATGTCTATACCAGAAATGAGACTACCACTTTAATAGCTTGCAAAAGATGCAAAGAAGTTCTATTCAGCTTCCTACAATGCGATAGAGTTTATTACTTCCCACAAGAACCAAATAGAATGGAACCCTTACACAGTCAAAAAATAAAAAATTTATACCACTAGCCACCTTGGGAATCTCAAAGAGATTGCATGAAGCTTAGGGTGACTAGGGTTAGGGTTACAACAGTTAAACCACAAAAAAGTTCCAAAAAATATACTGGAGGGAAAACTAGCACCAATCTGTCAGAAATAAGGCATGATCCTCACGGCAAGAAAATCTTCAAATTTGTACCCAAGATCACAAATTCATCATGAATAACAGTCTGACCAGACCATCAAAACACCTTGAGCCAACAAAAACTATCCTCCCCCACACGGAAAAACATCTACAAGAAATCACCCAACTCACTGGACCACACTGCAACAATCGATGCCACCAACCAGATCAAGAAACGGCCAGAAAAACCATAAATTCTGGGTACCTCTTGTCGCGAAAAGCATCTGCAAGTTTAAATTTGAATTCCAATGGTCAAGTCTTTGGTGCCCAGCTCATTTTAAAACATGGTCATTGATGATCCATCCTTCTTGACAAATTAGGCAATCATATTTAATTCACGATAGTCATGGGCCCCTCAAAAAGTCAACAGCCCTGTCACCAGTCAGCAACCAATCGAAAAAGAACACCTCGACAACACCGACACTGTGGACCTGCCCTAACTCTGTAATCGCGACATCCAAATAGTTGTCGCATAATCGCATAGCTGAAAGATGGCCCTTGTGATCAAGCGACAAGGCCACAAGACTGCCACCTTGTCACCCGCTGGCCAATCAGAACTAAGCACATCATCGAGTAAGCGGCCCCAATTTATCTAGCATACTGGCAACCGAAGAACTTATGCCAATTCATGAAATACTTTCCACCATTGCTAAAAAACTTAGCGATCACACGACCACTATTTTCTGAATCGCCAAATAAACTGGGGCACCACCAAAACATTACGTGAACCAGCGAACAGGAAGAAAATTTGTCAGGCCACTAAACATTTTATCACAACTGCCAAAGACACCGAGAAATTCAACCGAGCCCACAAAGGAAGATCGACGGCTGTCACAAGATTGCATAGACCTCCAAGATTCTATTAGATTTCATGCCCACCGTCAGATGAAGAATGTTCCCCCAGCCCTGACAACCCTCTGACAAGATACAAAATCAACGGCCGGCGCAAGATCTTAAGCCTCCGACACACTCGATGAGATTATACGCCATTCATCGATTAACTGACAGGATCAGGACCCACTGACACATCCGAAAACTAGGTCCCACTGACAACAAGCCACTGTGCAAATACATGGACGAATAAAATAGCACCAACTATGCATACGTGTCAACGGGCCCACCTGCCTTCCTTATGAGAATCAACGACTGTTACTATACCGCTGCATTAAAGGTTGAGCATGTTTGATTAACAGTATAATGATAGCCACAAGATTAAACCAAACTTTAATTTGCCTGAATGCCAAGAAGATCGGTCCCACCATTACGCAATTGCACGACTAAGGCAAAGTAAACCGCCAGCCAAGTCGCCAGATGTTAAGGGCCTAACCGCCAAGAATCAACGACCAAGAGATAATCGCAAGTCGCTAGATCATGAAAAGAAAAACTTAACCACCAGGCAGCTGAACATCACTAAGAACTAGGACCCAGGTGGATAGGTGGCAAGCGGTGACATGATCGCATGTCAGAAAACTCTGACATGCGGCCATGCGACAACCAATCAGGAAGAGCTTGCAGACCTGGACCCACTTCACGCCCATTCAAGAAAATTGAATGGCTTTCACAAAAGTGTGAAGGATAAACATCATGCATCTTTACCATGTGAACATACGACAACCACCAATCTTGTCTGAACTTTAACCACACCGGGCAATGGGAAGAACTGGGACCCACCAATGATCGCACTCGCCCAGTTAAGACCGAGGTCGAAAACACACAAAGTTTTCGGCACAGCGAAAGATTGAAAACATAGAGTTTTCGATGCCAGAAGACAAGCGTGCAGAAGTAGGAAGCACAATGTCGAAAACAATGAAGGTTTTCACACAGACCGAAAATATCATGGATTTTCAAAAACATTGTGGGTTTTCGACACTGTGGCAGATTCTTGAAATTGTTTCCTGCAGACCTTAGAACTTGAATAAATTTCTGGATTTGCGATTCAGGAGATGTGATCTGAACTGGAGCAAGGTGACAACATGAAGCACATAGGGCTAAGGGCGCACACCATGAAACATTATGGATTTTCTTCGCAAGATAAAACTATGATTGTAGGTCGAGCAGGACAACTTAACAAAGCTTGTAGGGAAAAGGCCATTTTCAAAGAATTTTTGCAATGATAGGAAAATGGACCAACAATGCCTATGCCCTCATCCATGCCTACAAACATTGTGCATGATGGTAGGCATCCTATACAATAGGCAAAGTTATAAGTGAAACATGAAGGGTTTGAGGTCCTAGTGTTGAAAACTATGCTCTAATACCAAATGTCATGCCCAAAAAAATATACAAAATGCAATAATTATTTTTTATAAAAATAAGAAATATAAGAACATCCATAGGAGGTACATCATGGAAAAGAGGTCATGAGGTGGTTTCACACACATGCCCTGATTTGGTCAACCTCCTTGCACAAACATGGTTAAGGGTCGATTGTTTCTAGGCAGTACGACCGCTTGGAACAATTGACAACATGATTCATAGGGTTATAATAGGATGCTAGATCCACCATAATAACCCTTAATTGAAAGAAAACTCAAAAGATAACCCCAAGGCACAAGGTCATTAGAAAATTGTCCATCTCGTAAGACTAGAATAGCCAATGGTAAAGTCACGAGGAGGCAAATCCTAAGTGCAAGGATAAATTATATAGGGTGAGATGATATACTTAAGGGACTCGAGTTTTAAATCTATGCATACATCTAAATCTAAGATTTATACCAAGGTGGAAATTTTGTTCTAATAGTTCGATGAACATATGTGGGTTAAGCAATGAACATGCTCGGACAATACCTTCTTAAATCAATTATTAATCTTCTATAGTTTACAACATGCATGGCATATTTTCTCGATGTAGTTTTCATTAGTAACTTCACATATTAAATTCATTAGTATGAGGATCTAATTATATAATAATGCTCAATCTAAGAAAGGGGAGAATTTAAATTAATCACGTTAATTAATTACCACTTAGTGATTTGGTATTGTGATCATATATATATATAAAGGAATCATTGAGTAAACAATACTAAGAGATAAAAGACCTATAAACTTTAATTAATGATCTATTAAGACTTAAAATAAAATAAACCTCCCCTTCACAACTAGATTATGATTAATAATGTGACAACACATAAATAAACAAATCATTAATCATATTCTAATAAAATGCATTTTACAATTTAAATATGACGTTAATTACTAATTCAAACAACATACTATAAAATCTAAATACATCATAAAAATTTAAATCCTATATGTTAAATCAAACATATTTTATTATTTAAATAACATAATTTAAAATAAATAAATAATTTCATGAGACTAGTTCAGGAGGGTAGCTTCATGAACAACAAAGACCAAGTTCAGGCAACAAACTACATTTCAGAATACCAAAGTATCCTAGCCCCCACAGAAGTGGAGGACTTAAACAATATGATTAATGGATGGCAAATAGATAGTGGTTATCAGGGGGAAGCCCCCATTGACCCTAATCTAGGAGGTACACAGTCAAGTTGGGATGCAGTGGACAGCTAGGAAGAGGATTAGACACTAGTGGAGAATCCAGTGGTCCAAATTGATACTGCTAGCCACACTGATGGCTGGGAATAGATTACAGTAGCACTCTAAGTTCCTTTTTTGTAATATTTGTAACTGGTCGTATCATGCTTAGATTAATCTTGTAATTTTAGTTGCATAATTATCTAGTTAGAACTCTCACTCCCCCAATTTTGTAATTGTATATGTAATGGGGGTGTGAATAATGATGTTGATACTTAGACTTTTCTCCATACTTGTAAATATTGTTAAACTATCTTAATAGAAAAAATAAATAAATAATTAAATAGAAAAAAATTACATAAATTTAATTACATCTTTATTTTTTTTTAAAATTAATATAAAACAAAACTTAAAAAAAAAATAGTAACTTTTTTTTTAAAGTCCCTAAGGGACTGGCGGGCCTGTGCCTGATAGCACCGTATCCTGCCCTTGGTAGTGTACCGCACTGCCAAGGCAGTGCGGTACCCTGCCAAGCACAGGGGCCGGCTGCTGTGGGCAGTGCGTCCCAAGGGGTGCGAGTTACAGGGGGTGGGGGCCATGTTCCCCAACACACTTTTTTTTAATTAATTTTTTTTTTTAAAAGAAACAATTTTCCTTTGCATTGCTTTATTATTATTATTTTTAAAATAAATAAATAAAATTTTGAGGTCCTTTCTTATTAAAAGAAAAAATATATTTTTTTCTTGACTTTGATGGCCTTTTGGGGTGGCGACCCAGGTGGGTCCCACCCTCTAGTTTGCACTAGCAAGAGGTTATCCTCATCCCTTTTTCTTAGTTTATTCTAATTACTATTATATTATTTTTATTTTCTATTTGTCTTACAAGTGGATGAGGGAAAAATAGTTTTTTTATTGACTATGGTTTTTGGAAAATGTATGGGATTTTTTTTCCCATACATTTTCCAGAGACATGTAGGTCTCTATTTGTCTCTATTTTGTGTTTTGCTTTCACATAATAGTTTCTACATTTGTTTCTTTTTTACTTCTATTGTTTTGTTGTTCTTTGTATAATTTTTTTGACATGATAGGAGCACACATAAATGAATGTAATTAACTAAAACTTAGGATCAAGTGATTTTCAAGAACAATATACTACTATAATTTGGATATATTAAGTTATCTAAACATCTCAATTCTTTCACATTTCAACTTGAATATCATTCATAATGTTATTGAGAATATGCTTCTAGAATCCAAATCTTCACTATTTTGCAATCATGAAATAGAAATACACTATAATTTGATTTCCTATCATACAGCTCAACAAGAAACTTTACATTTGGATAAATAAAATACATTGTTCGTTTCCTCATTGAATCCATTTTACAATGAACAAGAACAATTTCATATACAATTAGAGATAGATCACAAACGTTCAATACAATAACAACATGAGATGATTCTCATTACATGAGTTCAACAACACAACACTTTAAGTTTGCTCCCACAAAAGACTCCAAAATAGAACCTCTCCAAAAGATTTTTCCACAAGAATATGGCTCCCACATAAAACTTGCAAATAGAGAGAATATACCATGGAGAGCTCACCTCCCATCCAAGGTCTCAAGGAGACCACCACCGAGCTGGAGAATCAAGACTAAACAGGTATACACATCAACAATTTAAACAAGCATACATACAAAAAAATACATATAACTCCCAACCATGGCTTCACAAATGGATTTCTCAAATCCATTGAAGTAGGGTGAAGGTGGGCTTTTCCAAAGAGGAGAATACCATACAATCTATATTCCCAATAAGAGTATTCATGTATTTCAAATGCTACCATATCAAAATTTTAATACACAAATTTCATCATTATCATCCTCAAGATGCAAGGTTACAATACGGCTTCATGGAGCCCATACTCCATGAAAATTTCCCTCTTCTCCAAGAGAAGAGACTCTCACTACAATGGAGAGCCCAACTAATCCCTTCACCCAAGGCTACTACTTCCCTTCCCAAGGGTGAGTCATGCCTTCAACTCCCATGAACAACACACCCAAAACCAAAGGAATAAGAGTGATTCAAAATCCAAATGCATCCCAACCCAACACAACAACAAAATATTTACAATGAACATTTCATACAAGATTTCACATGTTCATTCTACACTACAAAAACATCAAAATTTCAATGCAATAAGAATTCCTTCATAGAAAGAATCACCAACCTTGGTCCAAAGCAAATGGAAAGAAGGTAGTTGAGAAGAGCCCTTATCCTTTTCCCTTGTATTTTCTTTTCTCCAACCCTAAGTGTCTCTAAAATTAGAGAGTGGGTGAACACCCACTAAGTCTCTCCAAGCCCTCTAAAAACAACCCTAAAAATGTACTCAAGATCTAGCAATTAATGAGACATTCCCTCTAGTCCTTTGGCCTTACCTCTTGTCCCCCCTCTTAATTGTGAGTTTAGCAAGGAGTGTGGGACAAGTCAAATGCATGTGGCCATCTCCATTTTTGCCACTTTTGGAAAGTAGCCTTTTTGGAGGGCCATCATGGTGATCTAGACTTTCCCATAGGTAAAAACTAGCCCCCAACTCAAGGTACCCCCTAGGGTTAGCTAATTTTTGCCAAAAATGCACTTTAGGGTCACTTTTAACACCTCTAAAGTACCTCTAAAGTTCAAATCTGAGTTCCAACTTGATGTGATCCCTACAAGACATCTACATGCAAGTGAGATTAATATAATACCCTATAAGGTTAGGTGATTCATGCCCCAACCCTAATTGACATGTCACCATCCACATGGACAATACAAGTGTCAAGTGACACCATAAAATACACATCACATTCACAAATGACATGTCCAATTAACAACATGAATTTAAACTATTAACACACATACAAATCACATTTACAAACAAAGATCACATTACAATGAGGTTTCAATCTCTTTATTAGATTAAACCTTGGCTTACTCAACTTACTTGTGTTTAGCCCCGATTCTCTGAATAATTTCATGGTTTTCTTTCTTGCACACTAAACTTGAGCATCAATAGTCCAAGGTAATAAAATCGCATGTAAATATATACATACAACTCATAATTAGCAACATTAGTCGATATGAAGAATTCAATTTCTAATTAAAATTTCCATTCAATAATGCTCAAATTTAGTACTTTCGTAATTAATCACCACGACATATTATCCATGCTATTTCCTAACTTAGAACATAATCCATAAAATAATCAAATCTAATCATGATTAAAACACATATCTAAGCATGTATAACAAAAATCAACAATATGTTCTGGGTTCTAATCCACATCAAAATAGAATCCACATTATATAATCATCATCATAAAACATAATATCATGAGGCTTTGTCAGAATGATCAGAAGTGTATCAAAGTATCAAATCATAAGGTATCAAAATGAGAATGTATCAATAGTGCTATGATGGGTTGGGGTGAGGCCTCACAGAAATGAGGTTGTTTTATCTCTCCAAGTTTAGCCACATATTGTTGTTCTAGATTCAGAATCTGATTGGGTTCATGATATGACAATTTTTTTTCTTATAGGTTAATGTCCAGCAGGATTAGACACAAAAAAACAAAGGTATTATAGATTTTAATCAATTCCTTTTGTTTTATTGGATGGAATCCTTTTTAGGAGGAACTTCTATGGTGTTTTATTGAGGTTATTAAATCTTATTAAATAGACAAAATTTAGCATGAGTTACATTAAGGGCCAGCTGGAGGCCACTTCTCGTTCAGGGATATGGTTCTCAAGGAGATGAAGGGTGGCTATTATTGACCAATTTTATTTAAAGATGCACATTATTTGATAAGAAAATGTAGAGAATGTGTCATTTTTGTAGGAAAAGAAAAGCTTGCAATGCTACCTTTGAAACTAATTAGGTTGAACAACTATTCATGAAGTGGGGTTTAGACTTCATTCGAGTCATAAACCCACCTTCGATTACTTGTCACAAGTGGGTATTAATATAAATTGATTATTTTACCAAGCGGAAAGAAGTTTTTTCTCTCAAAGAAGCTAATGAGATAGTTGTTTTGATTTTTTTATGAGGATTTAATATGCAGATTTGGTTTCCCAATTTCAATCATTTTAGATAATGTGTTAGCATTTATAGCAATTAGAATATTAGAATGGGCTATTACGAATGGTATTTTTATGAATACTTCATCAAATTATCACCCACAAGGTAATGGGCAAGAAAAATCTACTAATAAAAGCCATATTCATATTATCAAATGGATAATGGAAGGGGATTAGAGAGTTTTCATAACAAGTTAAAATCAATACTATGGACCGACATGATAAATCCTAAAAGGTCAACAAGGGTATCTCATTACATGCTAGTTTATAGAAAAGAGGCAAGGTTGCCTATGTTAGTTAAATTCCCATCATTACATTTGGTGAACCAACTAGATATAGCTAAAGAAGAACCCATGATAGTGAGATTGGTTCACCTGGTTGAGATAGAAGACATTAGGAGAGATGCCATGAAGAAGATTGAGCATTGTCAAGCTCAAATGAAGATAACATTTGACAAAAAGACATCTCCTAGAATCTTTTAGGAAAGAGATGTTGTACTAAAATGGGATGAATTAAAGAGAATACTTAGAAAGCATACAAAATTTGATGCTATGTGGACTAGATCATTTATCATAATAGTTTGTAAGTTGCATAATGTTTTCCAATTGTTCACCCTCAAAGGAGAGGAGTTATCAATCTTTATTAATGAGATTCACCTCAAGCACTACTTTTGAGTTATGGATGATTAAAAAATAAGTGATTTTGCACATTAGAATAGCCATTTGCAATTAGTTTCATATTTGAATAAGTTCTAGTTTGTACATCTTCAACATTAGTTAGTTCAGTTAATAGTTATTAATGTTGTTATGATGATAACTTAATAAAATACACATGTATTCTAGTAGAAACAATCATTGATGGCTGATTTCTATAAGATGATACATATTTACTCAATGGGGTTGTCATAAAACAACATGTTTTAGTTTAGATTTTCTAGTAGTGTGCTAGGAGTAATAAGGAGAACCGTACTAATATCTATCATAATGATATGAATAAGCATCCATTACATAGGGAATAAATCTTAATTCACTTCCCTGCATCATACATCCTTCCTCATTTCATCATTATACATAACATCAACATTCCTAATTATTTTTCAGCTGTGTGGTAGAGAAAAGAAGCAAAGTTGGTGAAATCCACCATACCGCATGAAGAGAATACCCATCACATTAAACATGAGCAACAACTCATTGTTTCACATCATATGTATTAGCCCCACACAATGAATGAAAGGTTTCATTAGCTTAAGTTCTTTTCATGATTTTTTAAAAATTTATTTCAATTTGGTTTGTTTTTTCAACCAGTGTGTGTTTTTAGTTTTGGTTTGGAGAAGGTTTTAGTTTTCTAAGTTTGGAGTTGAATTTGTGTCTGATTGATTACAAATGGAATCTTGTTTGAATTATTTAGTAGGAAAACACCCTTGAGATTTCGTAAAAAATGTTACCTATTTTTTGCATCCAACTCAAATAGGAAGAGCTAGGTAGTTGATCAACTAAGATGAAAGGTACATTTGGTTCATTCAAAACTTTAAGTTCTAGGTTTAGTGTTTAAATTGAAAAGAGGAAAATGCATAAAACAAAATAACATTTCATTTCATTTATAAAAGAAATCAAAGTTTTTACATAAAGAACATTACAAATATATTTTGCAATTTGAATCTTTCAGTTCATTTAGAAAAGGCAAATATAAAGAACCCACACAAGCCATGTGATAACTCCTAAAACCATGCAAAAGAAAAATATATAGGTGTGAAATTCAATATTTAAAGAAAGAATAAGGATCCATCATTTCCCAATGGAATGACAGATTGTGCTTGAAATCTAGATCATCTTTTTTTTGAGAGTTTCCTCTATATATTCAAGATACCTACAAGGATTGGTAAAATGGTGTCAATATATACATAGAGAAATGAGGGTTCCAAATTCTATCTCTAAAAATGACTAGCCATACAAGAACATCTCATTCATATGCAATACATAAGATTAGAAAAGATAATCGAAGGCATAAAAAATCATCATATTTTACTTAACAAGTTTATTTCATTGTGAAGCTATAGGTATATGTTTATGGTTTACTAACACGTGGAAAAAAATGTGGCTCCCACAAGAGTTGAGTTTAGCATGTGAGTAAACAATGAAGATGTAGTTGAACCATCAAAAGGACGTGTCATTTCTGACATGAAGCCTTTTGGTTCTATATTTTAGGTGGAGAATCGACTAGTAACAAAAAAAGAGCAACAATAAACTATTGAAGGGACATGAATTTATGTCATGAAACCTTTTAGTTTAGAAATATAAACATCAAGATACAATCAAATTGAGAACTTAGAATAGATACAAAGTCTAATATCATTAAAAGGTACAATAGAACTAATGGAAATCAACAATTAATATATTAGATATAAATTCTATAGGTTACTTAATGCAATAGGTCATTGCCACATTTATTAGAGAGACAACATTGTTCTATGTACCAAGAAAAAATCCATGATTAGCATTTCATAATTCAGTAAACAATGCCATGAGAATGTCCTAGGATTACCTTCAACTAGATCAGATAGACATAAAACATTTCTTCTTTAAAGCTTTAGGAGAATGCTAGTAGACCATTTATTCATGGGAGCATCTATAAAAAAAGGAACAAATCATGCTATAATGATAGGAAAAAATTCAATCAAAGACATTAATAAGGTTACATGTCATTTAAAGTTTCACTCAAGTGTGCCTATAAAAAAAAGTAGAAGAAAAGGACATAGATATCAAAAGCTTTAGAATAATAGTGAACTATAAAGATCAAACCATGAGACAAGTAGAAGTATTGCTTGAAACAAGATAGTCTTGATGAAATTACCATGTTTAAAGATAATATCATGTTACTTATGACATAAAATATGATAAGGAATATCATGGCAGTGGCATTGAAAGAAAACATTTGAAGGTACTTTGAGTAATAGAGGGATGTAAATTAGCTACATGATTATAGTGTTGCTATAGGAAATTCATAGAGATATGTTGATCACAAAAGCCATTTTTTATTTTTGCATCATAAGAAAATGATGGAAAATTAGCAAGATGATCATAACCAAAAAGGAGTTTTATAGAACTATCACAGGGTTGTTAGTAGTAATAAAGAAGTTTATGATAACATAAGAGCATCAATACATGATTCAACTGCTATTCCAACAAGGATAGTGGTAGAGATAAAGAACAAACCAACTAAGTGAAATAGATTAAGGAACATTTATAGGTACACTTTCAAAATCATTTCTGTTATGAACCAAGGAAATGAGATACAAACTATCATGAATGTTTTAGTAGGGTATGACTTGAAGATTGGTTTCTAGTGACATTGCAATTAGTGAACAAAATATTTAAGAAATAATGAAGGATTCAATCAATTAAAAATAGGTCTTTGGTTGAGAATCAATCAAGGCATGGAAGACATAAAGGAACTAGTGGTCATCATGTTTCATAACAAGAATAAGATTATATAGAAAGATGGAACACCAACAACAATGATTATTCAAAAGGAAAATAATTAAATGACAAAGGAGCATCCTTCGTGCATATAGAATATATTCTAAGTTATTTGCAAGAGCAATTAATTGGTAGAATAAAATAGTTGACAATATTTTTATGCAATGGAGAGTAGATTTTACAAGGGAGAACATTGTACATAATGTAGTAAACACCATATACTATTGAATAAATACCAAGTAAAAAGTGAACAATTACAACATGATATGTTGGAAAGAGTCAATCCTTAATGTATAGTATGTTGTCATTGATGGAAAATACTATCATTAATATTGGACATGATGCAGACAAGCTAGTTTACTAGAGGATTTGTTACCTATATTTGTCTAAGTAACAGAAGTAGGATAGTTACCAGTTAGATAGATTAGTTTGGTTCAGATAGAATTCTGAGTGGAAGTACATGCAATTGTAAGGTATGAATGTAGACACACTATTATGTCCAATTCATTAATCGAAGATCTTAAAGCCATCAGATGCATGAGATATTCACTATGGAATATCAAGTTGAGACTTTAGTGAAGAACAAGATAGTTCGAAGAGACTAAATCGGTAAACCTAGTAAATCATTTTTGTTTATCAATCTAATGATTTTTGATGATAGAGATGAAATTAGAGTCTACTTAATTAAGTTAGAAAGGATTGATTTTATGTTTTGATCTTGTTTTGGTGTGAATACATCTACACGTTTCATTACTCTTATTTGCACTGATAGAGTTTATGTTTGAGGTTATGATCTTATATTTAAGATCAATTTTTGATTGTGAAGGATAGTGAAGTAATTTATGATCATAAAGATGGTGATATTGTGACAAGGTAGTAAGAAGAGACTATGTTGCTATTCAGATCTATGTTCAGAGCTTCATTAGAACTGTATAGGCATTTTTTATGCTAATATTTAGTTTTTTATAGGACTGTAAGTTTGGTTCTTTATGTAATTAGCTATAAGCCTTGATGTATTTTGGTTGTACTATTGAGTAGTGAGTTATAGGATGTAAGATTGAATGCAAGTACATTCCCCTCTTATGTACTTGTGCTTTTAACTGGGCACTTATTACTACAATAGTGATATATTTGTGGGTATCATCCCCACCAGGGTTTTTCCCTTAATTGGGTTTTCCTCGAAAATAAATGATGTTGTTTTGATGTTTATGTTATGTGTTCTATTTTCTTTAATTGCATTTACTTTTAGTATTAAGTTATGGTTTTAGTTTAAAAGGTTAAAGAATACTGCTACACTAACTTACCCCACCCTCTTAGTACTCCCTAATCCTAAAAATTGGTATCAAAGCCCAGTTCCTTGGAAGAAGTTTAATAACTTGAGGAAGATCCATATGATAAAACCTAGCAGTATTTAGATTCAACTTTTAAATTCACTTTAAGACCGAGACAAGTCAAATACTCACACTGTTAACTTGGAAGAAAATTTGAAAGAAGCTAATGGAGCCATTGACAAATTAAAGGAGAAATTAAGGCAATCTAGAGATAGGAGAAAAGGAATTGTACATCAGTTATTAGGAAAAGGCATTGAATCCACTTCTAACAGTGACTGTGAGAAAATTTAACATGAGATAAACAACCTAAAGAATGAAATGGAATCTATGGCGATCAAGATCACTGAAGAAATTGAAGCGAAAAGGACTCTTGAAGAATCCCTAAAAGTTAAGAATGAGGAATACTACAATAGTGAAGTTGGACAACTTCAAGTTTTTATTGAAGAATCCAAACATAATGAGCAAGAAATGGAATGAGGTATTGAGAAGAAACCTAGCTAATTCCAGAGAATTTTTTTAAAAATCAGATCTTTGAGAAACTCGATGAACAGATTGCAAGTCAAAGACCTTAGGGAGATAACCATGGCTTAGGATATAGACAAGGATAATGTTTCAAATTTGCTAAAGAAAAGATAGATTAGATTGAGAAACCTATGAAGACACCTTTGAAACAAACAAATGGACAACAATTCAATGGTAGATTTTCACATGCAAAAAAATCAGACATAAGGAAAAAGAATGTTAGAGCAATTCAAATGCTACACCTTTTTTTGGATATTGTTTCACATGCTGGCAATATGGACATATATCTAAGGAATTTAGATTCAGAGGCCCAATACAACCATAGGTAACCCTATATGCTAAAAATGCAACAATTTTGGTCACATTGCAAGGAATTATAGATTGAGGACTAATCAGAGTAATCAAAGGTATGTAAACAAAAATGTTATTTGTTACAAATGTAATAATTATGGATATATTGCTAAGAATTCCAGATATAGAGATAATAGAAAAAGAAGAAATGGTTCAAAAAATAAAAATAGTGCAAATAACATTGATACATGAAAGAAAATTGATGTAAGTGATGTTAGAGAGAAGATGAAAAAAAATTTGATGAGAAAAGAACAAATTAATGCTTCTAAACAGATCACACCAGTTTCTAGTGTGAATCCTTCATTGAAAAACTAATTAGGTTCTAAACCGTATGAGGAAGCATTAGAAAAATATCATGAAACCCCTAAAGATAGAATCATGAGATGATGCGATAGTAGATACACTTGGAGATAGATTCTATATTGCTAAATCTTGGTTTGCAGGAAGATATATTGAAGTTTTGGTGTTCACAAAATATTTTTGAGTTCATTGGTTTTCTAGTAGCTTTATTGAAACCTAATGTACAAGTGATTTGGTGATTGATTTGAGGCACTGACAGATTTGACAAGAAAACCCTAAATGAAATTTTAAAGGTATTTATCTCTTTTGAAATCCATATATTTCATCAGAGAACATAGATAGTCCACAAATTGTTAATGTTAGATTGAGAAACCACATCATGAATTTAAGTTCCATCCATATAAGTCCATGGAAGATGATCCCAAAGGTACATTTTATCATGTGCTCGACAGAGTGTTTCACATTGAGGATGTGTGACATGTGTGATTATGAGATAGCCAGTCATTATGAATCTTTGTGTTCTAATAGAGTGTTGAAGGATGTGTTCTGAAAGGTTAATTAGATTAACCTATCTCATTACAAAGATTTAAATAACTTTGGTGATCCCAAATGAATAAAGATTATTTTGAGAATAATTTATGATCATTTATTTTGGTTAGGAGATCAACCAATAAAAATAACTAAGGAATTAATTCACAAGGTAATTGGATTTAGTGCTACTGGAGAAATACTAGTGGTTAAATAAACCAAGCACATAGTGGTTGAGCAATTGACCAACTCTTGATGGGATAGGAGAGCTATGAATGTTAATGACATCATTCAACTAGATGTCAAGTTTGCATCCATGATACTGGGCTACAAAGAATATTACAAAAAAATAATGAATTCCATATCAATAATCATCATAAACATTTCTAATCAAATGTTGATGAAAGATGTACAGTTTGATGTTTATGAGATCATGAGGAAGAAACTATTGGAGAATCTTGAGAAGATAAAAATGGAAAAATCATAACTATTCAAGTATGGTTCCCTGATTGTACATATATTTTTCTACTTGATGAATTTATTTTATAGTCATGAATGTAGCTTGGTAGAAGGATGTTCCCGTGGCATTGCATATATCTAAGATGTACCAGAGTCAAAAGAAAAATGACATAGATGTTCTAATATCAGGACACCTTAAAATGTTTCAGAAGAAGATGCAAAAAAGAGAAATAATTATGAAAATTATAGTAGAGAAGTATACAAATTTGGTATGTTTTATGGTTGAAATAGATCAATGCTACATAGAGGAAGTAGAACCTAAACAAATGTAGATTCAACCAATGGGATATAAAGTTATACCAGAGTTATTTGAGAATTATGTGGAAGAAATTATTAAAATCCCCATTGATTTGAATTCACAAAGGTTTGGAACCTATATGGAGAAGTATCAAGAGGTTTGGGAAAAACTGATAGAAAAGGAAAGGAACATAAAAATCAAGAAAATTGTTGATACAAAAGTAAAAAAAAGAAGGAATTACCAAGGAGGAAATGGTATAAGTAAGGAGATAAAAAGAGACTCAAGTAAAATCAATTGATGTTGAAGAAGATGCAACTCCGATCAAAACTAGTAAGGAGAAGAACTAAACAAAAGAGTACCAATCTAGAAAAGAAGAAACCTAAAGATCATGCTAATGATTCATCCACTAAATCTAATCAATCAAAGAAGAAAGTGAGGAAAGAAGGAGATACCACAGCTAAAGTAATACAAATGAGTGTAAGGAAAGGTGAGAATGATGTAGATACAATATTGCATAAAGTAGTCAAGCTTTGCATTTTGTAGAGTTGAATAAATCTTATCTTGTATTTGATGAAGATGAAAGAAGGAGATTAGAACAAGGTGTTATTACTCACTTGAAAAAATTTAGTAGAACACTTGTTGAAATAAAATCTCAAATACCTAATTAGTTATATAATAAACTAGAACAAAAGTGACTAATAGAATTAGAAGAAGATACGAGGATAAAAGATGTATCTATTACTAAGATGTTTCCAATAATCAGTTGTGATGAGATGAACAATCTACTTGAGGAAGATAAAAAGAGACTAGTTACAAATAAAAGAATTAACATGTTAATTGATGGTGGAGTAGATGAGATCATTGCTGATACATATGATATTATCATCAAGATGCTAAAGGAAGTTAGACCCATTGTGCCTAAAAGAAAAGAACCTAGAACTAAGAGAAAAGAAGACAAGATATTCATTGATGAACTTGTCTCTATTGTCAGAGAACCAGATGTCTATATTAGTGGTGTAACTATTACACTTGATGAACCTGATAAAGATGAGAAACAAGAAGTAAAAAATCCCTACACAAACCTTGAAAATATCATAACTAGGGGAAGAGATAGATGAAATCATGATAGAAAAAGGATTCTCTAAAGATAAACCAATTGAAATAGAGGAAAAATTGAAAGTGAAGATTGATGAGCATATGGAAACATAGTTTGAGGCTACAAGAGGAAAAGAAGATGAAACAGATAATGTACCTGATATCCCAGAGGCAGTGAGATTATAAGAGAAACGAGATGAAGAAAGACGTGATCAAACAGAAACTGGTCCTGAGACATTTTTTGCAAAATTACCTTACCAATTGAATCTTCTGAATCAAACTTAAAAGGACCAATTGATTTGGATAATTATGATAACGATCAATTGATTAGACCATCTGTATTGGAAAAAAAGAAGGCTAATCAAAGATCCTTGAGGAAAAGCGAGAAACAAACAAGGTTAATGACTAGGACAACAAGTATTCTTGAGAAGTTGATGCCCAACTATGAGATAAAAGATGAAGATTCTATAATTGATAAGTTGGAAGGAATGTTTGATTCTTTTGAAATAATTTCTAGTTAGTGGAGCATGAAGCAATGACTAAGGTACAAAAGGAATTCAATGACAAGAGATTTAAATATCTTTGTTCATTAATTCTGTAAGATAAAAATTCTTTGGATGCTAGTGTAAAATTTGTTAAGGATGCTATATAAGAAGGAAGAAGTACATACATGATGAGCATATAATCCTTTTCTCATGTATCTAATATGGATAAGATCCTAAAGGAAATTAAGGAAAAATTATCGGTTAAGGAAAATAATTTTGATTCATCAAAAGAATTTGCATCAACATATATGACATAGGTGATAAAGATGAATGATCAGATAAAGACTTTAGAAGAGGAGAGAAGAAGATTGATTAACATGCATAATTACTTTAGGGACCTTATTGTTCCCAAGTTAGATATTCTTCAAAGAGAATTTAAGTAGGTAGAGAAAGCATATGACCTATTAAATCTTGTAGGCCTTCCCAAAGCAAAGAATGGACCCTATGTCATTTGTGGGAAAATTCAGATTTTGGACAATCTAAAGAAATCTTGAGATGCTAGCTTGGTAGCTCTGAGAACAGGTTTCTCAGATTTTCAAATATTTGTAAGTATGGAATTTGTATATAAGGAATTCCAAGGATTTTGGTAGAAGATTTTTGGTTTTTGTGCCCTGTCTTTTCTATTGAAGTCAAAGCGGGAGAGATTCATTGAAAAATGTATAAGTATGATGTATACCAAAAGTGAGAGTATTGTTTTTGATATAGTTTTTGACTTAGCATTTTGGGATGGAAACTTAGCCATTTTTCCTAAATGTTTCCATCAATGCCAAAGGGGGAGATTTTTGGAAAGAGTTAGTCCTTAATGTATGGTATGTTTTCATTGATGAAAAATACTATCATTACTCTTGGCCATGATGAAAAAAATTCAATTTAATAGAGGATTTGTTACGTAGATTTGTCTAAGTACCAGAAGTAGGACAGTGAGCAGTTTGATCGATCAGTTTGGTTCGGATATAATTTTGAGTGGTAGTGCATGTGATTGGAAGGTACAAATATAGACACACTATTATGTCTAATCTAGTAGTCGTAGATCTTAAAGTCATTAGATGCATGAGATATTCACTGTGGAATATCAAGTTGATAGTTTCTGGAAGAACATGACAATTCAGAGAGATTAAATCGGTAGACCCAGTAAATCATTTTTGTTTATCATTATAATGATTGTTAATGATAGAGACAATATAAGAGTCTACTTGATTCATTTAGAAAGGATTGATTTTATGTTTTGATCTTGTTTCGGTGTGAATACATCTACATGTTTCATTACTCTAATTTTGGTTGATAGAGTTTATGTTTTGAGGTTATGATCTTATATTTAAGATCGAGTTTTAATTATGAATAATAGTGAAGTAATTGATGACCATAAGGATGATGATATTGTAACAAGGTATTAAGCATAGACTATGGAGATGTGAAGATTTATGTTCAGAGATTCATTGGATCTTTATAGGAATTATTGATGCTAGTAGTTAGTTTGGTATAGGACTGTAATTCCACTTCTTTATGTAATTGGCTATAAGCCTTGATGTATTTTGGTTGAACTATTTAGTAAGCTCTAGGATGTAATCCTAAATGCAAGTGCATTCCCCTCTTTTGTACTTATTCCTTTAACTAGGCACTTATTACGGTAGTGGTGAGATATTTGTGGGTATCATCCCCACCGAGGTTTTTCCCTTAAGTGTATTTTCCTCGAAAATAATTAATGGTTTTGTGATGTGTATGTTATGTGTTTTGTTTTCTTCACTTGCATTTACTTTCAGTATTAAGTTGTGGTTTTAGTTTAAAAGGTTAAATAATATCTCTACATCGATTCACCCCCCCTCGGTGCTCCCTAATCCTAACATGATAGTCTTTACAAGAAGTGATCAAAGAGTTGTCACTCATGATATATAAACTATTGCTAAAAAATAAAATAAAGAATAGTGAACAAATTCAAAGGTTTAAAAAATGAAACTATGAAGGGATTTTGTATCTTGTTGAACAAAGAAAAATTAGTTATTGTAACATTGAAGGGGAAATACATACAGTTCTCATAACTACAAAAGAAAGTGTGGTTACAGAGAAAAAAATATAGAGATTTGAGCTTTAAAAATATGGTACATACATAGTAAAAAAAAGAGAATCTATATCATGTAAGCTACATGATACTGTGGTAGGTTGTAAAAGTAGCCAGATAAATATCTTGTTCCAAGGGAAAGGTACAATTCATTCAATGATTATATTACTTTAGAGAAGAACATGGTAGCAACAGAGTAATGGCATAGTATTTTTGTATAAAGCTATACAAAATGTAACCCTCATTCAAATTCATGAAGGTAACATATTTGTTATCATAAGTATGAAAGCTTTATTACATGAATCTACAAGAAACCACACTTTAAGATTAAAATATAAAATTACAGATCATTTCCTATAGTCACATGGCAACAGAAGTAAAAATGGCAAGTCATAATCAAGAAGATCCAAGTATGTCCAGAAAATCCCTAAAAGGAAAATTCAAATAAAAGTAAAATAGAGTGTGCCCTTATTTTCTATAGAGAATGACTTACTTGGAGAAGGGATCTTTTTGTGTTAAGTTTTGTTAATTATGTAGATTGAGTTTAAATGCTACATATATAATATGTATCATCTATGATAGTTTTCTTTATTAGATGAAAAGCCCTTAGAAGTTTACAAATAACACACAGAGATAAAGTTTACAAGTATCAAGAGAACTATATATAGAAAAAGATTTCATATCATACACATTATATCATAGAAACCCATAAATTTCTCCATATTTTTAAAATGCTGTAACAGTTAAATATTCAAAGCTATAGGTACCCAAAAAGTTAATTTATTCTTGCAAGCCCTTGACACCAAGAAGAACTTACGGTTTCAAAATTACCTTCATGTTGGAATTGAGAAACACTGAGAGAGGGGGTGAGTCAGTGTTCAGTTGTTTTTAACCTTAATTATTAGATTGCATAACCATAAACCAATTGTAATGAAAAGTAAACAAGAACACAATACATAACACATACACAAACTCATGACACCATGAATTTTGTGTGGAAACCTGGTTAAGGGAAAAACCACAATGGGGATGGAACTCAAAAAAAACTCTATAGAATATAGATAACCTTGTTAGGGGAAATAGTACAATTAGGAATGCTTATAGAATTGGAAACATCCCTAGAGATCACTTCTTAATACAAAAGAGAGGGCTACAACCCTTACAAAGCTCATTGCTTACAAAAGTGTTGGGACTACAATCGAAAAAGCTGAACTAAATTAGCATCACATATGCTTGCATAGTTCCATGTAAGTACATCAAATAAACATCAATTCTACTACTATCATCAAATACATAACATATTTGATATTTTCACAACAATATCCAACCATCACATAAAAAATATCAGCATAATCAAGACAAAAACTTGATCTTATATACCTATTACTAAAATATAATAGGTTCACTATTGGCTCTAAGAACAAAATATTTAATGTGTATGTCCTCGAGATAAAAATTGATAAAATTAGCATGCTAATATATACTGAGATAAAGATAATGTGTATCATGTTGGTTTAACCCAAATATATAATCAAAATGATTGGATCATTCATCCGACAAGATTGCTGATCGATCCATCTATTGACTTTGTCTCTCATACTCCTCTGCCAACTCGATACTCAGATCATTAGAACATATCCAAAAAATCATAATTGATTTTATGATCATAGTATATCAAAAAATATACTCTAAAAAACCTTTTGTCAAGTTCACTAATAATTCAATAGAACATATCCATGTCAATCATATTGCCGAACTTGTATACTACTGCCTTCTTGACCATACTAACCGATTATCATCTAATCCTTTGGTATACACAAAATATATTGAGAGACCATAAAAAATAGATATAGTTTCCATCAATGATAATAATCAATCAATATCTATTATTATCTCTTTCCCAAAAATCTCCCCCTTTGGAATTGATGGAAATACTTAGATAAAAATGACTAAGTGTTCCAAACAAAAAAGCCAAAATCTAAAACTGCTCTCCTAACCAAAAATATGTACTCCCCTTGAGCTAATAGACTCATTTTTATCACCTTATCTCTCCCACTTTGACATAAATGGAAAAGGAATGGATCACCACCAAATTGAATAAACCAAAATGCTATAACATCCGCCTATATACAAAGATGTGCAAAGTATACTTACAACTATTTAAAAATATCACAAAAATTTCTCTTCAGAGCTACAAAGTCTACATCCCAACTCTTCTTCATAATCTCAAAAATCTGAATCTATCCACATATTGCATAAGAAATTTTTTATGCTTCTCCTACATTAGGTGCATCCATAAATTCATAAGATTATGTGACTTACTTGAATCCTCTTGTCAAAATATTAAGCTTAGGAACTATCTGATTCATCAACTCATTGATCCTTCCATTCATTTTTTCCTACTTAATGACAAGAGTCTTTATCTTATCATTCAATTCTATCACTTGTTCGAAATGTGTCAAAGTTAAATATGTCAAAGGATCATATGTATGTGATAGCTCTAGTAATTTGGCTTCACTTTCCTTCACTATCTTGTCAATATTTGCAATACATTTTGAATAATCAATACAAGATTTATAAATTTATTTCCTTCTCCTAATAAATCTTTCAAGCTCTGAATGGAAACTTCCAAAGATCCCTCACAATCATCAAGTTCAATTGACTGAATTTTTTCTCATTAAACTCATTCTTCACCTTTACCATAGCTTAATTCTCAAAGGACTAAAAATGTGACTCAGTTGCATCCAAAACACCTTATAATTGATTAGACGTGGAAACATTTTGATCTACTGCATAACCTGACATAACCATGCTCAATACTTTAGCCTCCATAGTCAATATTCTATTCCCTTTTCATTTGATTTCAACATTCTTTCTATTTCTTTGGCATGAGCCATAGAAGCAAGTTCCATTAAATGATCTTTAAGTTCATACAAATCAATTGGTATTTTTAGATACATGTCAATGGATTCTTTCTTTGATAAAGAAGGTATAGTATTCTTACTATCTCTTTCAACATTAGTCTACTCAAATTTTACTTCATCAAGTTTCTCAATGTTTTAATCTTGGGTCTTCTCAGGAATTTCTTCACTCATAGGATCAATTTCTATTATGTTTTCATCATATTTTTCTTCCTCACTAATACTTTTCTTCATCCTAGATTCATTTTCCTTATAATCATCTAAATGTATCATTTTTGTCTCTATTTTTCCTTGATTGGTATTCTCTTCTCTTTTTTCCATAGCCTTCTTACATTCCTCTTCTGACTCGTGTCTTTATTGCTAGTTTTTTTACTGCAAGCTGTACTTCAAGGCTCTTCTCTCTGTATGTACCAAACCTCTTCTCATTGTGATCAATAGGTTTCTCTAAAAGATATTTTATATGTCACTCCATAATAAAAACATTAGCTTCATATTCCATTGACATTATCCAAGAAATTCTTGGTTCCACTGCTTCCATCTCACAATCATCAATATTGACCATAAAAAGAAAATAATCTTTATATTTCTCAACCAAATATCTCGGTATCCTCCTTATTTTCTTCATTTTCTCTTGAAATATTTTTAAGTACCCCTAAAGTTCTTTTCGTCTTGTTGTATCATCAAGTCTAAGATAGTATTTAGTGATATATCTTGCAACTAGTATGTCCTTCCTCCATGTTATGTTACCGAACCATAGAAAGTGGTTCATAAAGTATAAAAAGATATATACGATTAGTGAGCCATACTTAAAGTATACTTCTTTTCTCCCTTGATATTATCAAGATTCTTTATAAGCTTTTCTCTTAAGGTTTCACACATATCAAGCTTGATTCCCTCTTTTACCATTCGGTAAGCTGTATAAATGAATTTTCTTGAAATAGAGTTTTATCTATTGGAATGGTAGATATTATACCCAAATACCCTAGATCTGGTTGTCTAATATCATCAACTGTCATTACTCTCTTATTCCATTTCGATCTAGTTAGGTCTATCACAAGGTTCTACCAAGTAGACTTCACTTATGGGGTTTCTCCTTCTACACGCAGTCGAGATATTTCCTCCAAGATTTCCTTTGTAATTTTATATGGTTTGTCCAGCTAAATGAACTAGTCATGAATTCTTCTAAAAAAAAATTGTGCCTATTTTGATTCATCGAACTTGAAAAACTCCATAACCTGCAAAATATTCATAGTCTCTAATGTTTTGAATTTTGGCCTCAATTTCCCTTGATCACACAAAGATTCATATGCTTTATAAATCACATCCTCTCCGAGTTCTTCAAAATGACAATGTATGTATACCTTAATATCCTTGACATGAAGAACACTATATGGAACCTTTGAAAATGGACCCTTGGGAGCATCCTCCATTGATTTGTAGGGGTGTTTCTTAAAGATAGGACATGGTCTATCCTTGAAATCAATCATAATCAGAGTATCTTTGATTTTGAGAATAATTCAACAAGCTTTAGAATAATAATACCTTTGTATCAATGGTAGGGTTTTTCAAGTTTAATTTTTAAAATAGCTTAGGACTTTAGCTTAAATATTCTCCAATATTTTTGAAAATTCAATAGCAAGGTGAAAAAAAATTCTTAGAAACCCTTTTTATTTCTTTGCATGCTCTAAAGATCAGTTTGCAATAAATATTTCTGAACCCTATCTCATAAAGCTTCTATACCCAGTGAAGTAATATCTATCTACGATCCTCAAGATCATGAAGTGATTTAGAAAATAAGATATCAATAGGATCCAAATTTAATTTATCAACTATTTGATACAATCACTTCCTTCGATCTATCTAAAAAAAGGGGCTAGGTAAGATTTTTCATTAAGAAATCCCCTTTAGGTCAAAGACCTAATTAGTTAGAAGAAGAATTTTACACACCATAAACTAGTGCGATCTCTCAGGTAGAATTGATCTACTCTTTCATCATCCATGTCTTCTTCATTTCCTTCCTAACCTCTTCAACATCAACAATTTTGATCCCCTTATCATCCTTAGTATTATTTATTCCTATCGAACCTCCATTTCTATTGTATCTATAGTTCTTAGCAATGTGACCAAAAGTTTTGCAATTAAAACCCATCACATTGGGATTTCCATACCTTTGATTTATCTGATTTAGTATGCACTATTTCTCTAGGTGTCCAAATTTATTCTATTTGTAATAGGTAACATTTCCTTTCCTTATCTTTGTTCTACACTCACTTGATTTGTGACCATATTTGTTGCAGGTGTAACAGTAACTAGAGAAGGATACAACATTGGATCTACTTCTACATTCTTTCTCTCTATGACCATTCTTCTTACATGTAAAGAATCTACCACTGAATTTTATTTGTTTCATAGGTTTCTCCTTCAGTTTCTCTATCTAATTCTCTGATGAATTTGTTTGTCCTCCTGATCTAGATTTTTTTCCTTTCTCAAAGCCTAAACCATGCTTGTATCCAATTGGTCTTTATCTCTCAAGCTACTCATCAAGCTTTGTCGAACTGGATTTGAACTCTTCTTTGAATTCATTGGATACTACAAGTTCTCTCCTCATAATTTTGTTAACCCTTCCAAGCTCTTGTTCATTGTATTTGGGATCCTCAAGATCAAGCTTTAATTGTCCAATCTCACAATTTGGTTTGTGACATTCTTCATATTTGTATTTCAAGGATTGCTCAAGATTTTTCCTTGTTTTGACTTCATTGGTCATTTTCATCACCATGGCTTCCATTTGCGCTTAAAATTATCTCCTTGTTTAACAAGATGATCATGTTCTATTTTTTCTTTCAGATCTTACGAATTTTTAGCACCATTTGTCAATTGTAATTGATAAATAAGTTCTTTATTCTTGTCTCTGGATTTGTTCAATTGTTTCTTCATGCTCTCTAAAAATCTTTCATTTTCTTTCAATTTTTCCTTCAATTTAATCTTCTCAACATTTTCTTTGTCAATATATTCAAGTGAAACAAGGAGCTTCTTTTGAACACTACTAGAAATTTCCAATCCACTCATCAGGACCTTCCTCAATATTTTAGACTCCTTCTAAGGCACTAGGATTTGATACCAATTGTTGGAATTAAGGAACACTAAGAAGATGGGGGTGAATCAGTGTTCATTTCTTTTTAACTTTAATTATCAGATTGCATAACCATAAACCAATTGTAATGAAAAGTAAACAAGAACACAATAGAGAACACATCCACAAACTCATGACACCATGATTTTTGTGTGGAAACCAAATTAAGGGAAAAACCATGATGGGGATGGAACCCACATATATATCTGTAGAAATATAGATACCATGTTAGGGAAAATTATACAATAAGGAATTCTTATAGAATTAGGCACACACCTGGAGATCATTACTCAATACAAGAGAGAGGGATACAACCATTACAAGCTCACTGCTTACAAAAGCGTATGGACTACAATCCAAAAAGTAGAACTAAAATTAGCATCATATATGCTTGTATAGTTCCAAGTAAGTACGATAGATAAACATCAATTATTCCTCTACAATCAGATACATAACATCTCTGATATTCATGCAACAATATCTAACCATCACATAAAAAATATCATCATAATCAATACACAAACTTGATCTTATATACCTATTACCAAAATATAATAGGTTCATTGTCAGCTCTAAGAACAAAATATGTAATGTGTATATCCGCAAGAAAAATAATGATCAAATCATCATGCTAACCTATACCAAGCTGAAGATAACATGTAGCATGTGAGCTTAACTCAAATATATGATCAAACCAATTGGTTGATTGATCTAGTAGGATCATTGATTGATCCATCTACTGACTAACTCTATCTTTCATACTCCTCTGCCAACCTGATACTCATATCATCAAAACATATCCAAAATATCACATCAGATTCTATGATCATAGTATATCAAAAAATATACTCTAAAAAACCTTTTGTCAAGTTCACTACTCATAACTCAACTGAACATATCCATTTCAATCTTATTGTTGAACCTGTATACTACTACTTGCTTGACCATACTTAGTTGATTATCATCTGATCCTTTGGTATACACAAAATATGTTGAGTGACCATACATAATAGATATAGTTTCCATCATTAACAACATACAATCAATATATATCAATGTCTCTTTCCCAACACTTCATAGTTGTAGAGAAATCAAAAGAGAAGTGAAAAGAATCATTGTGAATATTTGTAAGAACAAAATCGAAGAACACCAATGTATAAAGAAACCATCATTCATTGTTGAAATGTAGATTTTTCAAAGGCCACAACTTAAAGATGAAAATGAGAGTCTCAAAAACAACTTTAGATAATTGAGATGTCTATAAAACCTATTAGAATAACTGAGAGGGGGGGTGAATTAGTTAGATCAGTTATCCTATAGTCCCAAATACAAAGATGTGCCTTAAAAAACAATTTCAACAAATTATGTAGCTTAGTAACATAAAATATCAATCTGTCTGTCTAGTTTACCGATTACCAGTAATTATCTAGCTATGATTACCGACTAAATCAACTATGCAATATGTAAAGTAAGATTGAAAAATAATCATAACAAATAACACATAACATAATGATTTAATGTGGAAACCCTTCTAAGGGAAAAACCACCTGGGACCATTAACCCAAAATAATTCACTCTTCTGAAGTGAGCTTGGTGAAGAGCCAACCCTGCTAAAGGTTACAAAGCACATTGTTAGGTGTGACCTAGTTAGAGAATTTATCACTAATAGTTAACTTTTGACCAACATTCACTATGGGGTCAACAAGATAACACTTTACATTCAATGAATATCATAGGGTAGTACATAAGACTATTAAGTCCACTCGATTAAGAGATTTTCTAAATCAATGGTTAAACTGATACAGTACTGATTTGATTCAAATACAACTCAATTGCAAATATTCAGATCTATGCTAAGCCCATACAAATACTATGATCATTAATCAATTTCACTTCCTCAATATTTCTCAACTTACTTTCCCTTGGTAAATAGTTCTCTAACGCTTGGTAATGTCTATAGCTTAGTTCTTGCAATAACCAGTTTGACCAGGCATGCCTGAATATAGTCTTCACACAAAATCTCTGCAGTCTTCTTCTTTCTGGCATGTTTCAATAATGAAACTCATATCTCTTATATAGACAAGTAAACTATTTTCATATCAGCTATTAGATTTTGCCTCTTAATCTCCTTCATCCATTTTTCCACTTAAACCTTCCTTGATAGATGTGTCCATAACATGTTTCAATATCATACTTTAGATCTTTGAATTTTGTCAGCTGTGGATCTCATAAAATTTTTTATCCTTAACCTAAAAATCATAACAATTTCAAGCTCATCAAATTATGTCGGCTGTTCTTAGCATTTAATATTTTCATCCATACTTGGTTGATGTAGAAATGCGTCAGTGATAACTAGTTATCTAGTTCAGTTAATACTGTCACTCAGTATACATTGCACTGACTCGATGTATACATAAATCTTCAATTACCAACCACATTGAATTGTTTAATTTCAAATCTCTTCTTCATAATAGATTAATATAACATGCTCAAGTCAACAATATAAAGCCATAGACTCATCAATAAGTTACCCAATATTTACCTTAGCCTTATTTGTCATATCCATCTTTTCCTCATGTAGATATCTCAGTTCTTCATCTTTTCTTCTTTCAATAGATGTTTAGATGTTTGTAACTAACATGATAAGTACTGCCAAAACTAGTTGACATCAATGACAACATATTGACTGATTTAATCATCTTACATATCATTTAAGTAGCTCAATGATCTCTAATCACCATTTCTTCAATTTATTCGGTTATTCAATCAGTTGTAGTTCATCAATCTATCCCTTTGGCATTGATGGCAACACAAGCAATATGAAAATATGCCACACACATACCAAACATGTATTCTACAACTATGTAAGTAAATGCTATAGCTTGGTAAGCTCTCCCTAGCTTGATATTTAATATGTTTAATCATTTCAAAACATAACAACATTACATGTGCAGACTCTCCCTATAGTTTTGATATTTTTAGTTCTTAGCAACAAATATTCAAGTCTCTCCCTTTCTGCAATCTCTCTTTGTTTGTGTTCTCACTAACTAATTTTCCATATTCATTCTCTCTGAACTTCTCTCATGCAAATTTTCATATGCAATCACTTCTGATCTTCTCTCCCTTTGACAACAATGCCAAAGAAAATATACAAATATCTCTTCAGCAACCAAGTAATTCTCTATTTTTTGGTTCATATCAGGTACCTTCAGTGTACATATAAACAAATTTATGTTCCAGTTCTACAATCTTTCACAACCTTAGAAAAAAATCCAAAGTGTGAGCTATGTGCATCAACATGAAAGATCTTCTAATAAGTATCGGTTGATGCAACCTCTAGATCACCTCAGTGACTAGTAGACAAGGGACGAACCCCAAGTCTAGTCCTCAAATATTCAAATGTGTCTTTCGGTAAGGGTTTAGTAAAGATATCAGCAAGTTGTTCCTTAGATGTTACAAATTCTAGTTTCACTTGCTTCTCTTGAAATTGTTCCCTTAAGTAGTGATACTTAATAGATATATGCTTTGTCTTTGAATGCATCACAAGATTCTTAGAAATATTTATAACACTAGTGTTGTCACAATATATAATCACCAGGTCAGTGATTACCTCATTCATTCCTTCCAACACTTGTCTAATCCAAGCAATATTTGAACAATTTTTAGCAGCAACAACATACTCTGCTTCAATAGTAGATTGAGAAATGCATGCTTGTTTCTTGCTTATCCAAGTCACAAGCCTTTCCCCTAAAAAGAATACTCCACCGGTTGTGCTCTTCTAGTCATCTATATTTCCAACCCAATCTTCATCAGTGTAAACTCTAAGTTCAAATTTGCCTTCAAAAGTGTACCATAAACCATAGTATTATATTTTCTTCAAGTATCTCAAAATTATTTTCGCTGCAACCATATGTGAATCTTTAGGATTGGTAGAAAATCTAGCCACAATCCTCACTGCATGTGCAATATCAGGTCTACTGTGTACAACATACATCAGTTTACCAATCATAGATCAGTACCATGTTTGATTTACCTCTATAGATTCATCATCCTTTGTCAATTTACATCCAGTTACCATCGATGTTCCCGCTGGTTTAGCATCTTCCATGCGAAAAGTTTTCAACACTTCTTTAATGTATTTTGATTGAGCGATGAAAATCCCATCTTTCTGTTGTATAACCTGCAAACCTAGAAATAATTTAATCTCTCCAAACATAGACATCTCAAATTCCTTTCTCATGTCATTAGAAAAAGATTTTCAAATTAGATCTTGTCCTCCAAATATTATATCATCAACAAATATCTCAGCAATCAAGATATTATAATCAGATCCTCCTTTCATGTACAAATTATTGTTTTCACTAGTTCTTACAAAACCAATACTTATAAGATAAGCATGTAGTCTTTCATATCATGCCCTTGGTGCTTGCTTCAATCCATATAAAGCTTTGTGCAGTTTTCATACCATGACTTTCTGAGTCTGATTAGCAAACCCTTTTGGTTGTTTTATGTAGACCTCCTCCTCAAGAATTCCATTCAAAAAAGCTGATTTCACAACCATTTGATATACTTTAAATCCCTTATGTGCAACATATGAAAGTAACATGTGGACTCCTTCAAGTCTAGCAATAGGTGCAAAGGTTTCACCATAATCAAGACCTTCTTCTTGTGCATATCCCTTGCAAACAATTATTTCCTTATTCCTAGTGACCACTCCATTTTCATTCAACTTATTCCTGAAAATCCCCTTAGTACCAATAACATTTTTATCTGTCGGTCTAGGCACTAATGTCCATGTCTTGTTCTTTTCAATTTTTTCATTTTCCTCATTCATAGCATTGATCCATTCCTCATTTTCAAGTGCATCCCTAACATTCTTAGGTCAAACTCACAAACTAAGCATGTGTTTTGTCTTAACTTACTTCGGGTCAACATGCCAGCTTGCTTATCTGCAATGATTTGATTCTTTGGATGGTGTCTTCTAACAAATCTTGCTAGAACTTGATCTCTTCTCTACTCATCATTCGGTTCAGGTTCATTTTCCTGATGCTTGGTAGACTTAGCCTATGGCTTCGGTAGATAATCTAGATCTTCAACATAAGTAAACCTACCATAGTCTTTAGGTTCCTTCATGATTTCTTCATCATTATTTTCAGCAAAATCATCAACTATAACATTAGCACTTTCTAGATTTATTCAAATAGCATGGCAGATCAAGAAAGGGGATCAGCGAGCGAGAAAGGAGAAATTCAAATTTTAAATCTGGACAGTAGAGGGAATGTCAGATTTGAAGTCGGTCCATCGGGGGTTGGAAGTCAATAGGAGGAGACAGATGTGAACGAGAAGCAAGGTAAGATTCCTGATGTTGATTTGGGGATAGGGGACCTGGGGGGGACACAAAATGGAGCCTACTACTCAATATAGGATGAATTTTGGAAAAACTATCAAAAGTTGGTTAGGTCTTTTTGGTGTCAAGCCAATGGGTAAGTCCTCTCTCCCACCTATGAAAAATTTGTCCAACCTTGAGCAGGGCACTTTTGCTATTACCATTCCAGATCAAATCATAGATTTTAATATTTCTAGAATGGCTAACTCCCTTGTGGGGAGATTCCTAGGATGTCTTCCTAATATCAAGGTGGTTAGGGCTTTTGTGAAAAGAAAATGGGTCTTGAAAGGCCAAGTGGAGGTGGTGGATCTCCCCAGAGGATGTTTATCATTTTCTTTTTCATGTGAGGAAGATTTAAGGAATACCTTGTGTAACAGACTGTGGGTGATAGGAAAGCACACCATGATTCTTCATAAGTGGTGTCCTAACTTGAATATGCATGAAGATCTGAATGTGCAGGTGTCGGTATGGGTGAACCTCCCGAGCTTGCCTCTTGAGTTCTGGATGGAAGATATTTTCAAGGGAATAGCTAATGTTTTTGGGGAACTCTTGTCTATGGATCCTATCACGGTCTTCAAGAAATGCCTAACATATGCTAGGATTTGTGTGGGGGTGAAGTAGAGAGTGGACATGCCAGAATCTAGTACACTCTAGTCCAAACTAGGCTCTTGGCTCCAGAAGATTGAGTATGAATCTACACCTTTTTCCTATTATCACTATAAGAAAATTGGGTATTGGGCTAAGCAATGTCCAAAACTAAAACTCCAACCTAAGAAACTAAAAAGGGTGTGGGTTAGAAAGTCAAGAATTGGAATGAACTCTAATGGGATAAGTGATAATGGGAAGCAAGAAGGAATGATGGAGGTGAAGGGCACTTTAGGCGAAGGCAGTGACACGTCCCCCTTTGAAGCAGTGTAGAAAATGGGGGGTAGCATGTAAATAGTTAACAACTCTTCGCCCATGAGAATAGATGATTCTTTTGTTGAAGAAATTCAGAGTAGACCTTTGGGAGCTATGGAGGGTAAGGAGGATTTTGATGTGTATTTGATTGAAAGAGAAATGTCAGGAGGTAATGTCTTTACGTTACCTACATAAAACAAGGACACCATGCAAGACACCCAAAATTGTCTGATATTGGGGTTTTATGAGGACCAGTCTTAGAAGACTATTGCTACACCTGCGGCATCTGATAAGTAGTCACCCATTATATCCAAGTCTACAAAGTGGGGAGATGAGGCAGAAATTGATGCTGCCCTTTTGGGGTGTGATATCTTGACTGAAGAGGGATGGTCAAATGTGGAGAACAAAAGGATAGTCAAAAATAAGAAAAAAGAAGATTTGTAGAAGATGACGAAGAATGCATCTTCAGTTATTAGAAGCACTAGAAGTAGCAAAAATGGAGATTTGGGAGCTATTCATGTCTCCCTAGGAAGGGCCTCGAACTAGAAAAGAAGAGCTCTAGAGACCAGTAGGAGCATAGTGGACAGAGGTCAAAAAACCATCCTAGAGTCCAGACCCTTCCATAAGAAATGAAGATTATTTCTTGGAATGTATGAGGGTTAAATAATCCTCATAAGAAAGACATGGTTAAAAACATGATCAAAGATAACAAGGTAGATATTGTACTGCTTCAAGAGACTAAGATGTCTAAGGACAAAGTTGAGAAACTCCATTTTTTTAGCAATGGAATGTCCCTTGGTGGTGATGCAGATGGGGCTTCAGGGGGTATTGTGACAATCTAGAATTGTAGTTTAATTAGGGGGGAGGTGATCTCCCAAGGAAATAATGTGGCTAACATCAGATTTTGGCACATTAAGGATGGCACATCTTGGGTTTTGACTAATATTTATGCTCCCAACACTAAATGGGGGAGGAAATCTTTTTGGAGGGATGTTTATAGTAGAAGGAGTGACTTTGTTGATTAAGGATGGATTATAATGGGGGACTTTAACACTCTTTTAAAGGAAAATGAGAAACTTGGTGGAAGCCAACCTAATTTGGACAACAAAACTGATCTCATGGACTTTATTGATGGCCAAGTGTTACATGACATAGACTTGCAGGGGATCAACTATACCTAGACTAATAGGAGGTCTCGTAATGAGCTTATATAGGTCAGACGTGATAGGGCTCTTGCAAGTAGTAAGTGGTTCAATAGTTATTCTTGCACCTTATCGACTTATGTTAGAGTTGGTTCTGATCACTACCTAATTACTCTTAATGCTGAGCCTAATGGGCTGAAAAGAAACTTCCCATTCCATTTTGAGAAAATGTGGACTATTAATCCTAATCTAGAAAAACTTATTGAGGATTAGTGGAGTATTAGGATTGAAGGGATGACTATGTTCAAAATAGCTAAGAAACTGAAAAATGTGAAGGATAATATTAAAAAATGGAACAAAGAGACTTTTGGAAATATCTTTACCAATAAAAGGAAAATAGTAGAGGAGTTGAAGGAAATTCAAGACAACATCCAGAAGGACGGGTATAGCTTTTTTACTAAGGAGGAGGAAGATACTAAACTTGTGGAATACCATGATATTATCTCAAAAGAAGAATATCTTTGGAGACAAAGGTCTGGGAAGATTTTTTGAAGGAAGGGGACATAAATTCAAAATATTTCTTCATGACCATGGTGAAACACCGAATTGAAAACAAAATCTCCAAACTTAAGCTTAATGGCATCATTAGTGAAAAAGAGGAAGATTTTAGGGGAGAAGCTAATTAGTTTTTTAGGGAGCTCTTGAAGAAAGCTGATAATCTGAATAAGGAATATCAAAAGGAGTTGTTGGATGGTATCCCCTACATTTTGAATGAAGAACAAAATAGATCAATTACTGCTATCCCTTCTAAGGAAGAGATTCATAAGGTGGTCTTCTCCTTTGAAGGAGATAAAGCCCCTGGCCCTCATGGGTACCCTCTCTTCTTTTTTCACAAGTATTGGAGGATTGTGGAAGATGATGTTGTTAACATGGTTAAAGAGTTTTTTGGTTCAAGAAGGATTCTTAAGGAAATTAATGGTACCTTTATAGCCTTGATTCCAAAGAAATTTGGGGCAAATAGTTTGGATTAGTTTAGACCTATCAGTTTATGTAATTCTATGTATAAGATTATCTCAAAAGTCCTTACCTCTAGGATTCTTCTTTTTCTCCCTTCCCTAATTTCTGGACAACAGAACAGATTTTTCCCTGGCAAGAAAATTATGGACTCAATCATTTCTATCCATGAAAAAATTCATTCCTTGTCTATGTCTAAGAAAGAAGGCTTTTTGCTGAAGTTAGACTTGTCTAAAGCCTATGATAGGGTTGACTTAGATTTTTTGAAGGCTACTTTAGAGGCTTTTGGTTTCAATAAGAGATGTAGAGATCTTATTCATTGCTTGGTTTCATTTGCTACTTTCTCAATGCTCATGAATGGATCTCCTAATCCCTTCTTCAAGTCTTCAAGAGGTCTTAGATAGGGGGATCCTTTATCTCTAATCCTGTTCATTATTATGGCGGAATATTGGGTAGATACATTGGCAGGCTGGTTAACAAAGGTGAGCTTATAGGGTTGAAACCTTCTTCAAAAGAGAAAATTTGTTCTCATCAGTAGTTTGTGTATGATTCCACTATTATGGGGGAAGCATCTATAAAAAATGGTAAAACTATCAAAAAATCCCTTGATAACTATGCTGCTGCGACTGGATAGATTATAAACTGGAATAAGAGCTCTATTTTCTTCAGTAATGTTCCTAAAAGAAGACAAGAAAGGATAAAAAGAGTGATGGGATGTGAGGTGGGTTGTCTCCCTAGATCCTACTTAGGTTTTCCTCTATGCCTTGATCCCCCTGATTCTTTTTGGAGAGCTATGATTGATAAATTTCACAGGAGTTTGGTTGGTTGGAAGGGTACTCTTTTGAGTCAGGCTGGTAAGATTTTGGTGCTTAAAGCTACTCTCCAAAGCATCCCTCTCTATGCTTTAAGTGTTTTCAAAATCACTAGGAATTTTGCTAAAAGTATTGAGAAAATCCAAAAGAACTTCCTTTAGACTAGAGTGGAACATACAAATAGAATGGCGCTCATTTCTTGGGAGAAGGTTTGTAAACCTGTTAGGGAAGGGGGCCTCGATCTTCATAGTATAAGAAGTATGAATGACTTTCTTATGTCTAAGCTTCTTTTGAGATTATTAAAGACCCTGGGAGAATGGAGTACCATCTGGGACAACAAATATAACAGGGACAATTCAAAATTTTTTTGAATCATGAAATTACTCAAGGAGGTTCTAGCATTTGGAATAATGCTTTGAGAAGGAAGGATTTAATCAATAAGGGCATCAAATGGAAGGTGGGAAATGGTAAGACTATTTATTTTTGGGAAGATTTCTAGATTTTAGATCACCCTCTTAATGTTGACTCAAGTTGGAAAGAAAAGATGTTGCAATGAAAACAGGTTTTTGGATCACATGTGGCAGACTATTGGGAGGGGGATAAGTGGGCTGACTTGGCTAGGTTGGATCCCTCTCTTAGAAGCTTGAATAAAATTCTAAATGCTATCTTTCTCATTGATGAAGAGGATACTTTAATTTGGAAATATAATTTTAATGGCTCATTCTCGGTCTCTTCCTTGTACATGTAGAATTTTGAAGATAGCCCTAAACCGTGTTGGGTGAAAGCTCAGTTCAAAGGTTTAACACCTAAAATTAATGTGTTTTTCTGGATCTTATTGCAGGATAAAATCTTAACTATTGACAATCTTAGGAAAAGGGGTTTATACATAACCAATAGATGCTATCTTTGCAAGAATGATGAGGAGAACATTAATCATATGACTATTCACTATTCCTTTTCTAGAAAAATATGGGGGAAATTTTTGGATTTGATGAATATGGATTGGGTTTTTCCACAAGGTATTCAAGAGATTTTCATTTCTTGGAAATCTCCTACTAATAGTAACCTTTTATTGTCCATATGGAGCTTCTTTCTACCCTACATGTGTTTGGGGGGTTTGGAAAGAAAGGAATGATAGGATTTTTAGAAACAAGGAGTCTAGTTGGGTTGTGATCTTCCACAAGATTAAGAGATCCTTGCTAGAGAACATTGGGTTGATGAATAATTATTAGGATCTAAAAGATGATTGGGAGGTGAAAGTCTACAAAAATTGGAAGCTTGAGGGTAGGAAGGTCCATGATATCAAGAGAAGTCTGAGGAATGAGGCCCGTTGGGACTGCCCCCCTAATGGTTGGATGAAAATCAATTTTGATGGAGCTTCTAAAGGCAACCCAAGGATTGTTGGTTGTGGAATAGTTATTTGAGATGAATATGGGAACTACAAAGGTGCCATGGCCATCCCTATTGGCTTCAATACTAGCCATGTTGTTGAGGCTAACGTTGCTCTTTATGGCCTGATGTTAGCTAAAAGGAAAAACTATAGAAAAGTGTGGGTTGAAGGGGATTCTCTCAATATTATTAAATGTCTTAATAATATCATGACCTGTTCATGGACAATTGCCAATGCTATTAAGAAATCTAAAAACATTATTGATTCCTTTGATGAGTGTATTATTACTCACAATTTTAGGGTGGCCAATTTAGCGGCTGACTGGGCTACAAATGTGGCTTGCCATAGCTAGGTGGACATCAAATGGGATGATGGGTTTGTCATTCCTCTTGAAGGGGTTTCATTAATCGATAAGGATCAATTGCATATCAGGCAACACATTCTTAATGAAGGTCATATTAATGAGTAATAAGTGCAGAATTTTGTGTGAGGACAAAGGACATTGGGGTGATTCCAAGATGATTATTGCTTTCAATTGGCATGATTTATGGGTCTTTCAAGAATTTAGAGGGCATTATTATGATTTCAAGCCTAATTTGCAGAGTGTTGTGAGATTTTTTGAGAAGGGTTTTCTTGATAGTTGCAGAGCCATGGGAGGTTGAAATAAAAGGTGTGAACCAGGAAACTACAATGAGTGGAACTCGAACCTGGAGGTGTTGAACATAGTCAAAGATGGGGGTTTGGCAGTTTATATGGAGAAGCTGCATGGAGGGAAGGTTGCTGTTACCAGACATTTCATTAAGACCTGGAACAAAGGGAAAGCCATGGTGGGAACGTAGAGCATGGAGGTGATTGAGGAGATAAAAGCAGAGGCAATAGGTCTAAAGATAGAAGGAATCAACTTCAATAGGGATAGGAAGGTGTCAGATAAAGCTCTGGAGGTTTTTGCACCTACAGATCAGGAAAGGAAGTGTATGGTTAAGGTGTATAATTCCTACTTTAACCCTAGATTCATTTCTAGGCTGTGGAGACTAGTTCTCTTTGTGATCAGTAGTTACATTAATTTGGATGGTAGATATTCTGAAATTTACAACCACCATCTAATTTTGCTTAATCATTTTAGACATGGGGTTAAAGTAAATTTCCCCTATTTTATTTTGAGCTCTTTAAATACTACCATTCTTAGTTGGTAGAGGGATCCTAATTTTGACCACACCTGTCATGATGGGCTGATGGTCCTCATTTATGAGGTTCTTAAATCTAAGAAGGTTGAGAGGCCTCAGTTGAATCAGAAGGCCCTTGAAGACTATGATACAGATGGTAAAGAATTAGAGGAACCCTTCATGGAGGAAACTAAAGAGGATGAGGATGACTTTGAGTAGTATCATGAGTCCATGCCCAAAAGACATAACAAGAAGATCAAGGTGGAGGCCTCGGCCACTGATATGGATATGGAGGAAGAGGAGAGTAGGGAGGACATTGTGAAGAAGAAGGGTAAAAACAATATGGAGCCCATAGGGAATGTACCGGAGCCAAAAATGGGAGTAAGAAGAGGGTTAAGAGGGTTGTTATTTCCTTTGATGATGGCTCTACTTCTTAGGAGGATAGCTAGGATAAACAAGAAGAGCGTCTGGAGAAGGAACCTATTGTGGAAGAAAGTGTTGGGTTGGACCAAAATATTTTGGTCGATGAAAATAGTCTATTGCCCAGGACATGGCCAATATTGAGAAGGATGGTTAGGCTGATAAGAGGGATAGGGTGGAGAGCTCCAAGGAGGAGATGGTGGGTGTGAATAAGGATTTTGAAAACCTAGGGTTTCTTGCTTTCCTTATTAACCTTAGCACCATGAAAAAAGACATCATTTCTATGAAATTACATATTCATCAGCTTCAAAAGGAGATTGGTATTCTTGGAAAATGAATCTGGGGGAGAAGACCATGGGTCAATGTATTGATGAGCTGAAGGAGACTGTAGGCAGGGCTAAGGGGATTTCAGCCTTTAATGAAAAAATCATTGCTATGGAGGAGAAAATTGAAGATGGAGAGATGATGAAAAAGAGAATTGACATTATGGAAGGTAGAGTTGAGAAGTTGGAGAAGATAGTTGGTAATATTGCAGAATATAGTTTTTCTATTCTTAAGGCTTCAGCTAAGAATGTCAAGATCCTGGTGGATAAAATGGACCAGGGGAAAGGGGAGCAGTCGATCATCGAGGTCAAGGAGGATCATGGGCTCAGTAAGAGAACTAGATCAAGGTTCAAAAAGTTGGAGGATAATAAGAACAAAGACATCGAGGAACTCAAAGCTTCCTCTGCTAACATGCAGATGCTGGCGAAATAAGTGACATATCTTATGAAGTGTATTTAGCCTGCTGGTTGCTATCTTGCTGTCTTTTTGCTATCCTTTTTTCTCTGCCTTTCTGCTTAAGGACTTGCTAATTTTTTTGTGTCTCTTTTTGGTGCTACTACATTGTTTCTATTGGAACTTTAATGCCTATCTTGTATTCTTGATGTAAAAGGTTTCGGGTCCTTTCAAAACCTATTTTTATGTAATCAAAACATTAGCACTTTTTATCATCTTATGAGTAGCCTTGTTCAAACATTTATAAGATTTTCTCTTAGTATAATATTCTAAGAATATTCCTTCATCACCTTTAGAGTCAAATTTACCATTCCTATCATCTTTCAGAATATAACACTTACTACCAAAGATTCTGAAGTAACTTACACTAGGTGTGTATCCAAACCATAACTTGTAAGGTGTCTTGTTTGTGTCTTTCTTCAGTTGAAATTGATTAAGGATATATATTTTTGTGCTAATTGCCTCTCTCTAGTACATCTGTGCAACATTTTTCTCAATTATCAATGTTCTAGCACAATCAACAATAGATCGGTTCCTCCTTTCAGCAATTCCATTTTGTTGCGGTGTTTTAGGTGCAAAAACCTTCCTTTTGACACCATGCTCATTATAGAAGTTAGTGAATTCATCAGAAACAAACTCACCTCCTCTATCAGACCTTAAGCATTTCAATTCTTTTTCGGTTTCTTTTTCAACTTTAGCCTTATACCATTTAAATAGTTTGAATTCATCATATTTTTCTTTTAAGAACATAACTATCAACAATCTAGTATAGTCATCAAAAAACAAAATAAAGTATCTATCACCATAGTAGCTTTGACTTCTCATAGGACCACATAAGTCAGTGTGAACCAACTCCAAAATTCCTTTAGATGAATAGTCCTTACTTTTAAAACTAGATTTGGTCATCTTTCCTTTCTGACATTGATGGCACATAACATGATTAGGTTTGGTTAGACTAGGAAATCCTCTAACTTTTCTCTTTCTACTGAGCTTAATCATGTTATCAAAATTTACATGACATAACCTCTTATGCCATAACCACACATCTTCATTTTTCACTACTAAACAAGAAGTTTCAGCATTGTCAAGATAAAATAAATTACCTTTTGATTGTCCTCCTCTTCCAACAAGCTTTCCATTTTCATCATAGATTTTCACCTTCTTGTTTCAAATGCAACTCAATGACCTGAGTTGTTCAGTTGTGCTACACTCAACAAATTATAATTAAGTCCTTTTACCCAGTATGCATTATCACATCTAATTTTATCATTCAATAAAATAGATCCTTTTCCTTTAACCATGCAAGGTGTGTCAATTTCCATTTTCACTGATCCTCCATTATAATGTTTAAGATGATCAAACTTATCTTCATCACCAGTCATGTGATGTGTACAACCACTATCAATGATCCAAGTATCATTTTTACTAACTTTAGAAATAAGTGTTGTTTCTACATACCTTTCCTCCTCTTCTGAATCATCTTTCATTACAACAAATACTACCTCAATATCATCATCAGTGTCAGTGTTGGTGTCATATTCTCCAATAAGGTAACATGCCTTTTTTCCCTTATCTTTGTGATCTCAGTTGTCTCTGTTGTAGTGTTAGTTTCCTCTATTATTCCTTCTACCATATTTTCTATCACCAGATCAGTCTTTGTCTTTATCTTCCTCTTTCCTATTAGGACATCTAGCAACAATATGGCCATCCTCTTTACAATTAAAACAAGCTAAAGGTAAATTTCCCTTATATCTTCCTTTACCTTTCTGTAGTCTCTGGGCCATAAGTGCTTCAAGCTCATCAAGCTCATCATCAATATTACTATCACTTTCATTCCTTATATTATGCTTACTGCTAGATTTACCAATCTTACAAGATATCATAAAAGAAAACTCAACACTCGGTACAACACTATTGTCAAAATTATTCAGCTCAAAAGTTGTTAACTTTCCAATCGGACTATCAAGAGTTGTTAACTTTGCTAGATTTACCAATATGAGGTGCATACCTCATTTAATGAATAGCAGATATTCTAATTGCATAGATAGGAAACAAGATTCTTAGTATCTTACTTACCACTCTATCTTCAAAAATAATGCTTCCATCTCCTTGGATAGCATTGACTACCTCTTTGATTTGGTTTGTGTATTGTGTGATGTTCTCTCCTTTCATCTTCATGTCATCAAATACGCTTCTCAATCTTTTAGCTATGGCTCTCATCACATTCACATCACCACCATAAACTAGAGCAAGTTTATCCCACATTTTCTTCATTGTAGTGCAATCCTTGACATCCTCAAATTCAGCATTAGATAGAGAAACATCAATCACTATCATAGTAATATTGTGTTCATGTCGGTCTCTCAGCTGATCAAGAGTCAAAGGTCCAACATTCGGTTGTAAGTAGCCATTGTCAAGTAAAGGTATAGAAGATTCTCCAATTCCAGATAGGTGAAGTCTCATCCGGCTTTTACATGTAGTAAAGTTGTCTTTGTTTAGCTTCGGCACTTCCTTTTTATACATCTTGTAATATTTCTGCTCAAGTCCTCAAAACTTTCTTCCAAGCAACCAATATGCTCTGATACCAATTGTTAGAATAACTAAGAGGGTGGGTGAATCAATTAGATCAGTTATCCTATAGTCCCAAATACAAAGATGTACCTTACAAAACAATTTCAATAAATTATGCAGCTCGGTAACATAAAATATCAATCTATCTGTCTAGGTTATCGATTACCAGTAATCATCCAACTATGATTACTGACTAAATCAACTATGAAGTATGTAAAGTATGATAGTAAAAAAATCATAGCAAATAATACATAACATAATGATTTAACGTGGAAACCCTTCTAAGGGAAAAACCACCTAGGACCAGTAACCCAAAATAATTCACTCTTCTGAAGTGAGCTCGGTGAAGAGCCAACCTTGTTAAAGGTTACAATGCACAATGTTAGGTGTGACCTAGTTAGATGATTTATCACTAACCATTATCTTTTGACCAACATTCACTATGGGGTCAACAAGATAACACTTTACATTCAATGAATGTGATAGGGTAGTACATAAGACTGTTAAGTCCACTCGGTTAAGAGATTTTATGAATCAATGGTTAAACTGATACAATACTGATCTGATTCAAATACAACTCAATTGCAAATATTCAGATCTACGCTAATCCCATACAAATCCTCTGATCATTAATCAATTTCACTTCCTCAATATTTCTCAACTTACTTTCCCTCGGTAAATAGTTCTCCGACGCTTGGTAATGTCTGCAACTCAATTCTTGCAATAACCAGTTTGATCAAGTATGCATGAATATAGTCTTCACCTGAAATCTCTGCAATATTCTTCTTTCCAACATGTTTCAATAATGAAACTCATATTTCTTATATAGACTAGTAAACCTTTTTCATATCAGCCATTAGATTTTGCTTCTTAATATCCTTCATCCATTTTGCCGCTTAAACCTTCCTCGGTAGATGTGTCCATAACAAGTTTCAATCTCATTCTTTAGATCTTCTCTGAATTTTATCAGCTGTGGATCTCATAACAAATTTTATCCTTAACCTCAACATCATAACAATTTCTAGCTTGTCAAATTTTGTTGGCTATTCTTAACATTTAATATTTTTATCCATACTCGATTGATATAGAAATGCGTCGGTGATAACTAGTTAGCTAGCTCGGTTAATACTGTCACTCAGTATACAATGCACTGGCTTGATGTATACATAAATCTTCAATTACTAACCACATTAACTTGTTCAATTTCAAATCTCTTTTTCATAATAGATTAATATAACATGCTCAAGTCAACAATATAAAGCCATAGACTCATCAATAAGTTACCCAATGTTTACCTTATCCTTATCTGTCATATCCATCTTTTCCTCATGTAGATATCTCAGTTCTTCATCTTTTCTTCTTTCAACAGATGTTTAGATGTTTGTAACTAACATGATAAGTACTATGAAAACTAGTTGACATCAATGACAACATATTGACTTATTTAATAATCTTACATATCATTTCAGTAGCTCGGTGATCTCTAATCACCATTTCTTTAGCTCATTCAAATATTCAATCAGTTGTAGTTCATCAAAACCCACCAAAATTATCAAACACATACCTGTATGTGTCCAAGATTTGTAGAAAATGTCAATGTATGTGCATAAGATTATAGAAGAAATCCCCATAACTCAGGGGAGCCCCAAACTCTAGCTTCCTAGGGGTAGTTGACGAAGACTCTAGAAGACCAAAGTAAAAGTGGCTTTGAAGTTAGGGTTTGATGTCCTAAGCATAAACGGGCTTTTTGAAGTTGGTGATTTTCATCCCATTTTAAACTTGATTTGTATTTATTAAATTGTTACATAATATTATTTAATAAATATAAATCATTTTTCAAATATTCAAATTATTTATTATTGCATATTTTCAATATTTTTAATATATTTCATAATTCTTTAATAGTGATACCTATAGTTTAGTAAGTGTTAAATATATTAAAATGTAATAATTAAATAATATAAGTGATTTTAAGAGACAATTTGCATGTTTTAAATTGTAAATAATAATAACTAATTGTCAAAATTATAAGACAATAGTTATTAATTATTTTTTTCATATGCAAATAATCAAAATTGGAATTGAGCTTAGAGGATTTATTTGTCATGCATAAGGATATTTTTGAACTTTGAGTTCTTATTTAGCCAAGGAGGGGTTTTCTTTTTCTTTAGTAGTGAATGAGCAATTATGGAGCTATTTTTGGCAGTTATGAAGTAGTTTGAGTTCATATGGAGACTTCACACCATATGTGCATGCATTAGAAGGGATTTGAGGCCATTATTTTGTAGATTTTAGGAGTTACACCCTCTTTTATGCATGGTTTTCTCAGATATCCACGATTGAGCTCTATTTGGGTTTTTGAGTGGCAGTGGCAATTGCAATTTAGTTTTAGTTCATTTTTTTGGCTTGTCCTTCCTATAAGGTTAATATCTTAGATTTTTTGGGGGGTTTCTTTCTTTTGGCCAGATTTTTTGCACATTGTAGATTTTGGCAGATTGCATTGAGCAAAGACTGTAGAAGAGTTTTTTTTCAGGATTATTTTATAGAGATATAGGTTCCTTCTCAATTATTTTTGTGTTGAGCATTAATTGTGGATATTTGATCAAAGTGTTGTGTATTGCCTTCATTTAATCAAGCTCCTTTTATTGTTAGATTAGAATTTGATATAGATTTGTGTAGGTCTGTGATTGTGTTCTCCATTTTAATGCTGAGAAATGAGAAAACAACTTTGTTTTCCTTTCAAGGCATCTTAATATTAGGACTTGTCATAAGAATCTCTTTTGCATAACATATCTAATTGAGATTGTGAGTCTTTGTTTTCTTTAGATGGTGTTGTGTGAAGTTTTTTTAGCTGTAAGTTAGATTATTCATTTGGTGCATCACCCATTAGATTTTAGATATTCATTTAACTGGCATCATTTTGATCCATTTTCTTGTTCAAGTTAATTTAGGTGAGTATGATTAAGGAACCAACCTTGTAAACTTAGATATTAACTCTTTCTAAAGGATACCCAAATCTTGAGAGTGTTTCATTGTTGCAAGATGATAGCTAAATTTTACATTTGCTAAGGGTGCAATCCTGATTACCAAAAATACCATCGTCAACCTGGCCATGATACTAAAAAGTGTTTCCACTTGAAAAATATTATTCAAGAACTTATTGATTCTAATGGTATATCTGTTGAAGGTGACAATGATCAAGGAAATAAATTCATGGCACATCCTAATCAAAACTTGTAAATCTATACCAACCTTTTTTCATCTTAGTCAACCAATACCATTGAGTATACCCGACCTTCATCATCTTCTTATTCTCAATGTATTGACTATGATGATAAAGATCATAAAGCCAATCGTGTTGTCAACCTTATTAATAAATTCAAATCCAACCCTCAACCTGAGCCTTGCATTACCTTTGACTCTACTAAGATAATTAAAGCATCTAATGGTCCTCTTTATATTGTCGCAAAGGTTAATGGCCTTCATTCTTGTGGTGTTCTTTTTTATCCTACTTTCATTGTAAATGTGATAACTGAAGAATATCTTTTTAGTAGATAATTACATTGTGAGTTTTATGATAAATCTAATGTCATCATCCAAAATTGAAATGGTTTTCTTTATCCTTCCCATGGCTCTCTTTCATTTTCTATTGAAGTTGGTGGTAAAAATTTAGATGTTAACTTTATTGTGATTCTAAATTTTGATCAATTTCAAGTCAAATTTGGTATTCCTTGGCTTACCTCCATGAAAGTTGTGGCCTCTCCTATTCATACATGTCTAAAGTTCCCCCATAATGGAGAAATCATGATTTTTAACCATAGTCTCTATTAGTATTTAATGCCTCAAGACTTAGTTGACCTTAATTTCTTTTGACCTTCTATGCCTCAACCAACTCAAAGCTGTTGTGACCATCTCTTCCAATCATATCAAGCCTACAAGGTCCAAAAGATTTGTGAACTTAGGAAACGTAAGGATGTTCCCTCTCTTTTTCTTAGACCTAGAGTTCCCCCTAAACCTCTTATATATGCTTCTATTCCACCTCCTATAGTTTACGAACATCCTCTTGATGTCATCTCTCAACCTGATGTGGTTCCTTCCGTTCTTCCTCATAAAGGAAAATAAAAGGGCCCAATTAATTGATCCTAACCAAAACTAAATTTCCACCAAAACCAAAATTAATCATCATGCTCATGACCCCCATTGTAAACATCATGCTAGAGGTTGTCCACTTGCTTTTCAAAACATTTCTTCACCTCACACACCCACTAATGCATTGCTTCTTTTTGACAAACCCATCCTTGAGCCAAATGAGGAAGTTAACTTGAAAAAGATAAAATTGAACAAACATGCCAATTCTATTTGTATCTTAGATTCTATTACAATCAATTTGGATGAAGAAGATATTCTGGATGATGATGCATTTGATGCTAAAAATGATATTCATGCCAGTTATTCTGATGACATGTATGAGCTTATTGATGTTGATCATGATTTTCCAACTATACTTTCATAACAATTATCTATCACTCCTAGTGACAAACAAAGTGACCTATCTTCATAACATGGTCCTTGTTTGGAACTACCCATTTTTTCATCTATCGTGCTTGATGTTTCTCCTCTTGCAAGTTTCCCACCTTCCTAGGGATACATTTTTGAAACTCCCCCTCCTCCCCCCCAACACACACACAAAAAAAGAAGTGTAAAATCTTGGTGAATCCAACATTATTTTGGGGGGAAATTTTCATATTGATGGAGATTTTTTTTTTTCAAATTAGGAAAAAATATTAGTTTGTATTAGCAATTCTTTTTCCTACCATATGAAAATTCCATAAAATCTTGGCGAATAATACATTAGTGTGGGGAAAATATATATTGTATGAATCAAATGTTTTTCTTTTGAAGGAAAAAAATTATAATATATGAGGCGAATGATTTACTTTTGAAGGAAAAAAAAATTGTACTCACAAATTTTATCTACCATTTGAAAATTGTTTAATTTTATTGGCTAATCTTTTGTCAATTATGGGAAAAATAAATATTCTATTGGCATTTTTCAAGAGTTGTGACTCATCATGCAGGCCAATGCCAAATGAAAATTGATCATAGATCTAATTAATGCAACATCACATCGAGATAATATCACCTTTATTTGTTGCCAACTTGTCTGCAAACTCTGGATGATGGTATTGACAAGTGCGACCACATCGATACATACCTATTACCTAACATCCATCATTTTATAATGTTAAATGTATTGTTCAAGACCGTTCGATGATCATAGATCAATGGCTGAATTTTTATTTTGGCCCCAATTTATTGAAGGAAATAGAGTTATCCAGGAAGTCTCTGGAATGGAGACACGTATCAAACCTTAACATGCACCTTAATCATGATTGTTGATTACAACTGGTTAGTAGTTGATATGGATGGTGGATAATGTTGCATAGTCCTACTCGACAAGAAAGAAATGTCTTGTCATTGATAGTGACATTTTCTAACTGCCATCCACTCACCATGCACGACTTCCAAATTGGTACTGATGATATTACCAATTTCTCACACTCATGCATTTATGGGAAAGATTTACATGGAGATATGAAAGATTACAAAAAAATTATAAGATAATAGATTTAATAATATTAGAGAAGTAATAATGAATTGCTAAGTATCAATCAAGGGTTATGTATAGATGATCTTGCTTCTTTCTTCTTTAATTTTCTTATGGTAGATAAAGTGTCAGAGTTGTTGGTGGCTGAAATTTCACCTCTAGTTTTAAGGTTTAGGTTTTTAGGTCTTTAGGTTGTGGAGATGGACACTCCAATCTGATTGAGATGCACATCCATGGAGGACTAGAAGGCCTTTTTGGGCATGGTCTCAGACGTAACCCGCACTTCAGTTTGTAAGGAGGCTGTGTCTTTTACAAACCTTGTTGCGTTGATAGTGCTCAACCAAGAGTTCCTTTGAAATGTTGACAGATATCGCGTCAACACAAACATTACATCCTAGTTCTTGGCATCTCTTCTCGACCTCAGATGAAAGAAGGTGGATATGCTCCTAAAGTTGAGGAATTTTTTAAAGAGGAATTCTTGGGGGATGATGTTCATGTTGCCATTTTTCATAGAATTAGAGATGGGGATCCCTTGGGCAAGTGATATACCCAAGCTTATCTAGCTAGGCATAAATGTGGCCATACAACCCTTTCTTTTGAACCTAAATGCACAACAGTTCATGCAACATCGAAGGTGGGCACAAATTGGGATAGATATTTTGTAGAAATGGTTTCTCCTTGAATAATTGGATGACATGGACTATTCTTGGCTCAAATAATTCTCAGAGGTTATCCTCTCTTGAGAATTCTACTTAGATAGAGGGGAAGATCTAATTATGTAGTGGTCTTCATGACCTGTCACCCTATGCTCTAGTTTTTTGAATTGAAGGGTTTCAACTTTTCTTTATTGTTTTGTTTTCTTGATACCATCATACCACTGGTCCATTGTCAGTGTCATAGTGGCTACAAGTTTTTTTTGGCTAGTACCTTGTAACCCCCTTCATTTTGGCTTTAAAGTTTTGGAGGGAGTTCAACAACAATAAATTTGTGAATAAATTAATGAAAATTTTGCAACGTTGTTTCATTTTTCCTTTTATGAATGTAAAAAATGATTTTAGTTTCATTGTGTTTCACTTAGCATATTTAGTTTGTGATGAAAAGGCCAAAATTGTGTGTAATAATTTAGGGCAAAATCGAATTACAATGTAGTACCAGGTTTATAATTTTTCAATCTAAAAATGAACAAAATAAATGTATGTTTGTGATTTTGTGAATCATTAACAAAATGAAATTGGAATACAGTGTAACATGAATGAATTTACATTTTTATTTTAATATTTATTTTTATTATTTTATTAAAAAATGATATGTATATGTATTATATGTTAAAAATAAAATGTGATGGTTAAAATAGTGTTAAATTGATATATTTAAACTGAAATTATAAAATAACATATATATTCTAGGGTATTTTTCTATGTTTCAAAAATTTGAATGGGTTTTTTTAGAACTCATGAAAAAATTAAGCCTAACCCTAATTCTAATGTTAACCCTAACCTTGATAAACTTGTCACAAATAGAAAGATTTTTAATAAACATTTCTTAAAGTATTTGGAAGATATGTGTAAACTCTTTTTTAGTTATTTTAAAATTTAATATTAAATAATTTTATTAAAGTTAAGTATTGGGCAAAATGAAATCTAATATATTATTAATATTATGTCATGTAAAGACTTTGAATTTATGTTCTTGATGCTAAATGTGGAATACTGATTACAATAGAAATTATTAAATCTTGAATGTGAACACAGATTTAAAATCATAGTTACACATTTCTCAATATATAGTTTTCAATTAAGGATAAAATAGTTTTTGAAGGGAACATTAACCCTTTACATTAGGAAGAAAGATAGGAAGAATAAGCACAAAGAAAAAAGGGACTGCTGGGGGACAAGGCAGAGAGCATTAGAGACCCCCCCAGCACAATCAACTAGAAAAAAATAGACTGACACACCAAAAAAATGGGGCGAAGACCAGAAAATAGCACAATTAAGACCTTTTTTCCATAAACTTCACTGTGTCTTCCTTCAGCAAATCGAATTACTGGATGGACTCCCAGAGAGCCATGATTTCCTTTGAATTGTTAGCTTTATTCTTTTTCATACTAGCTCTAGTACGAGAGCCAGGGCCAACAGGGGTAGAGCCTTTATTATCTTTATCTTCAACAACAATGGGACTATTGTTCCCTTCCAGCACAGAGAGAAGGGCCCTCAAGTTGTCAGTAGTCACCTTCATGCCCTCAAAGTTTTGCTTCATAATTTTGCTGAGGGTATCTTCAATGCTTAGGATACAGCTGGAGGTAGTTTGCATGCGGAAGTTGACAATAACATTAATTTTTTGTTCAAGCTTCTCCATCAGCCCTTTGCCATAAAAAAAACAAGTGTCTCAACATCGCTATTGGTAGAATTCGTAGGCTTGGCAAGCAATAGGGTGATTGATGTAGGAGCATCTTGGGTCTTGAGCAATCTTGCATCACCAAAAATATTTCCTATTTCCCTGTACCTGTCTGTTGTTTGTTTTGCCACCGATTCTTCTATTGATTTCTTGCCTTACGAAGTTAATGTAGTGTAGTGGACCTAATTGAGAGAATTATCCTAAGGATGCACATCCTAATTCATTCAGATCTGGGAGTTATCTTCATTTTCCTTGGACATCAATTTTCTACCATTTTTGCTCAGGAAATGTGTGGTATTTTGTCTTGCACGGTTCTGTATGGGGAAATTGGAGCTTGCATGATTGGGGATATGTTCGTGGATCTTGTGTGGACCTAAATCTATCTTCACATCATGTTTTGTTATTTTTATCTTTAGTTTTGGTATCTCTCCCTAGGCTGGACCTATAATATAATTAAATACTTGACTGGACGACTTGTGGCTTAGCTGGTTATATATTGAGAGCTTGGGTTGATGTAGAGTAGAAAAGGGAGGTAGTATTAGATAAGTAATAAGGGATTGGAGTAGAGTAGAAGCACAATTGGATCCTATGAGATCTTAAAGATCATATTGTTATCTGATATTGTAATAGCAGAGCTAGTGGTTGCATGTTTGGAGACAAGGAGATTACTTGGAGGCTTGCGAGCTCAAGTTTAGATCTACCTTAGTGTTTCCATCAATTGATGATGTGTTTTAGAGCTGGACTAGCTAGGAGATTGCTGAGTTACTTTTTAATTTCATCTTATAAGGCTAAAACCTGGAAGGCCTCATAGCCAAGAATGTTGAATGAAATTATGTTTTGAAGCATTATATTGTTGAATTCTATTGTGATTGTTGTTGTTATAGTTGCTGGTGTAGGTTTGGACTATCCATTATTGGATCCTCCATCCCTTCCTTATGTTAAGTGGTATCAGAGCTTGAAGATCCTGAGAGTGTGGACAGAGTGCTAAGGTGAGGCAGTTTGCACCAAGACCTTAGATTGAAGATGCTTCCAAGGAGAGCTTGTGAGATCTCAGAGGAAGAACCTACTGGAGAATTCAATCTTGATGATTTTAGGGCTTTGCAGAAACAAGTGCAAGATCTACAAGAGGAATTGAGAAAGAAGACTACATTGAAAGAAGACAGTGATGATGAGTCTGAGGAAGATTACTTTGAAGAAGCTATAGAAGAAGCCAGGGATCCAGAAGAGAGTAGAATCCTGAAGGCTATGTTTAAAATTGGGAAAAGACCTAAGATTGAAGTTTCTACATTTGCTGGAAGCCTTAGGCCAAAAGAGTTGATTGATTGGATTAATGAGATAGATGAATACTTTGAGTATGAAGAAATAGAAGATCCTGATAGAGTTCTATTTGCAAAGACTAAGTTGAAGGGTCATGCAAATATTTGGTGGAGAGAAATTCAATTGGAAAGAAGTAGGAGAGGAAAAGAAAAGATCACTAGATGGAACTGAATGGTTGACAAGTTGAAAAAGAAATTCATTCCCATGGATTATGAGTTAGAGATGTTCAAGAAGATGCAAGCCTTGAATCAGACTAACAAATTAGTGTAGGAGTATACTGAAGAGTTTTACAAAATCTTGATTAGGACTGATCATTCTAAAGCTGATAAAGAGAAGGTTGCTAGTATGTTTATGGCTTAAGACCTAGTGTTCAAGAAGAGTTACTTACTGTTCGGATGACAAATATAGGAGATGCTTATTAGATGGCATTGAAGATTGAGGGGAAGCAAAACAAGAGGTTTGAAGGAAGACAAAATAATAGGAACAAAAGTGGAAAGACTAATGAATTAATTGCTAGAGGTAATGTGGTAGAAAACCATAAGAAGACTGATAAAGGATCTAGAAGTGGTCAAGTCACTAAGAACTACAATAATGAACAAAGAGGGAGATGGAAAAATGAGTTCACTGGTACTTGTTTTCAATGTGGTGAAGAGGGTCATAGAAGTTTTCAATGTCCTAGAAAAAGAGTTGCACTAACTGCCAGAGAAGACATTGAGAATGTTGCAGAAAAAGGTGAATTTCTTATCACAAGGAGCTTGGCTACATGTGCTAAGGAATCAGTGCAAAGAAGAAATTTGTTCAGAACTAGATATAAGTGCAAGAATAAGGTATGTAATGTTATAGTTGATGGTGGTAGTTTTGAAAACTTAGTTTTAGAAGAGATGGTTTGTAAGTTGAATTTGGAAAGGAAGAAACACCCTAATCCTTATCAGATTAGTTAGATACAAGATGTGTCTAAGGTTAGGATTGAAGAGCAATGCTTGGTTAATTTTCAGATTGGATCTTATCATGATGAAATATTATGTGATGTATTGCCTGTGGATTCTTGTCATCTATTGATCGGGAGACCTTGGAAATTTGATAGACATGTTTTCTTTGATGGGCATGAAAATACATGTGGTAATGCATGCTGGATCTAGGCATAAGTTATTACCTTTGCGGGAAGCTGGGGCTAGTGAATGTGGAGTTGTTAGGTGTTGTCCTTGTGACAGTGACAAACATCTAGAGAAGAAATTTGATGAACCTATTCCTATAGATGAGAGGAAGCCGAGTTTAGGGAATGATATAACTGAGGAACTTATTGAGGTTAAGAGGTAGATGGCCTTTCTGACAAAGATAGTACAACAAATGATGGCACTGGTGACACAAAGGAATGCAGATGATGCCGAGTTGATTAGTAAGTCTGGAGAAGATATGATTCACCAAAGTACTGGTGTAATCGATAGTGGAAAAGATGGTCAGAGTTAGTTTTATTCAGTTATAGAAAGGAAAGATGAGAAAAGTGTAGAACAAGATACTTTGCTAAGTGTGACAGTGAATAAAATGAAGACAGCATGGAATAAAGGACAATAGGAGATATGGGTTAAGAATAGATATGGTATACCTATCCTGATTCCCTTAAGATGTTCATGAGAACATTCTTTTTATTTACCTAGGGTGTATGATGCAGGAGCATCTTGGGTCTTGAGCAATCTTGCATCACCAAAAATATTTCTAATTTTCCTGTACCTGTCTATTTTTTTTTTGGTGCTGATTTTTCTATTGATTTCTTGCCTTGCGAAGTTAATGCACTGTAGTGGACCTAATTGGGAGAATTATCCTAAGGGCGCAAGTCCTAATTCATTTAGATTTGGAAGTTATCTTCATTTTCCTTAGGCATAAATTTTCTTCCAATTTCGCTTAGGAAACATGTGGTATTTTGTCTTGTGCGGTTCCGTACGAGGAAATTGGAGCTTGTACGGTTGGGGATATGTTTTTGGATCTTGTGTGGACCTAAATCTATCTTTACATCATGTTTTGTTAGTTCTATCTTTAGTTTTGGTATCTCTCCCTAGGCTGGACCTATAATGTAATTAAATACCTAACTGGCTGACTTGTGGCTTAGCTGGGTATATATTGAGAGCTTGGGTTGATGTAGAGTAGTAGAGAGGGGTAGTATTAGATAAGTAATAAGGGATTGGAGTAGAGTGGAAGCAAAATTGGATCCTATGAGATCTTGTAGATTAGATTGTTATCTGATATTGTAATACTAGAGCTAGTGGTTGCATGCTTGGAGACAAGGAGATTTCTTGGAGGCTTGCGAGCTCAAGTTAAAATCTGCCTTAGTGTTTCCATTAGTTGCTAATGTATTTCAGAGTTGGACTAGCTAGGAGATTGTTGAGTTACTTTGTAATTTCATTGTATAAGGCCAAAACTCGGAAGGTCTCACAGTCGAACATGTTGAATGAAATTCTATTTTGAAGCATTATATTGTTGAATTCTACTGTGATTGTTGTTGTTATAGTTGCTGGTGTAGGTTTGGACTATCCATTATTGGATCCTCCATCCCTGTCTCGTGTCAGCAATTTTGTTCACTCTATCCTCTAGCTCTGAGTACTTGATACTGACATCTTGGATTTCATCATACAACTAGGAGTTCATCTGCATATCCATTCCATCATGCTCTTTGAGAACCTGCATGAACCCAACATTCCCTTTACCCTTCTTGGTATTTTCCTCTTGAATTCTCCCAATTTCCTTCTCCAGATCCTTCTTGTCAATTCACTCTTCATTTTTCTCTTTGGCCATCTTAGAGATAACCCAAGAATTCATATCCTCCTTAGAGGATGAAGCTTCATAATCCACAAGAATTGGGGAAGTGTGGATTTTCTGAGGGTTGGTACACTCTTGAATGTGAACTGTGGAGAAGGTAATAGGAGGATTGGTTCCAACCACAGCCAGGGGGCTAGCACCCACATCATTTTTCTCCATGTCGGTGGTCTCCTCAGGAATGTAGTTGTCATCCAAGCCTTCAGTCACCGAATCCCCAATTTTGGCACTGCTGGCTTTGTCACTCTCAATATCCGAAGAAGGCTCAGTAGCATTATCCCGAGGGTCTTGATCCTCCTCATCATGGTAGTTGCTAAGGTTTTGATCCTCTTCCTGCACCTCACTATCATCCTCTGTTTCCATACCTACCTCCTCAGAGATGGTCGCTAAGGTTTTGATCCTCTTAATATATAGTTAACTGTTAAACATTTATATAGTTTACATGGTTAAACATGGTTCTAAAATTATTTATTTATATATGATAAATTATAATGGGACCCATGGCAAGTGACAGTGATAATGGATACCATCGACCATTGGATGAGCACAAATCAATAGTTTAAGGTGTATTTTGGGCTAGATGTGGGAATAATAACCATTTTTTGCAAATTTCAACTGGAAATGAGGCTTGTTCCATTAAATGTTGTCCTACCACAAATGATAAACATTTAATTAAGTATAGTTAAATTCTAAATTTGATTGTATAGTTAATTAAGTGTAATAAGCTCTATTTTAGGTAGAAGTTGTAAAGGATTAAAAACTCTTCAAAAATATTTTGGAAAAGTGACATGTGTCACGTGTAATGTTTTAGACTGTTAGTCTTTAGAAAGAAGCAATAGAATTATTTCCCTAAGGTTGTGAATAATAATTAATAATAATTTATAAAATTCTAACACGATTCTATAAATTTTGCCCTTTAGGTTTTGAACTTTTTGCGGGTTTTGAAACCAAGGGACTCATATTAGTAGTTTCATTCTTGGAAAAACCAATTAATCAAGGGAGATTCAAAAATGACTTCTAGATTGAGGAATGCAATAGAGTATGTCTGCACTAATCTTCTCAAATAGAAATTCTGGGTAAAATCTTGAACACCTACATCCCACATTTTTAATTTTTGAGTCTTGTGAGTCATGGTTTACCATTTAGATTGTTCAACTTGAGGGTTAGCATTTTCAGGGTTATTATGTAGCATTATTTTAAACCATTACTAGTACTAGCAATGGGGAACTCAAAAACTACCTCTACAAGAAAATCCAAAGGGAATGAAAAAATAAACTTCAGTAAATTAGTTAAAATAATATGTTTCATTGATGAATACAATGATATTTATGATCCTGTTATCCATGGTCATAGGTGAATCAAAGATATTAGATATGAATCATCTAATAAGTTGAAAAATCTAGATAGGGAAAAATTTAGTGTTTTAAACAAAATGTTAAAAGCAAATAGAAATAAAATTGCATCATGTGGTATTGGATTGGGACGCATGATATTTTTTGAAGTATTCCCTTTCCTAGAAATTGCAATGGTTTGTACCCTAAATTATGATGAAGAAAAAAAGGCAATTGTAAATAAAAATACTCAATAGGAAATATTTTCCATGACCAAGGGATAATTTTTTGTTGTTAGACTTAGGGTTTTAAGCACAAAATTCAAATGTCCACATTGACCTAGGAAACTTGGCAAAGGAATATGAGAGAACCAATGCAAATTCTAAAGATTCATTTATCAAAGGTCTAACAGTGTGTGGTGATCGATTGGATCATAATCATAAGCCTCCTTATGATTTTGATATTTTGTGCCATGGGTTTAGGATACTATTTCCTTCCTAACATTTTGCCTAGGATTGGAAACTAATAGGGAAGTTGGTCCTAGCATTCTTGAAATGATTGTTCATTTCCATTGTCAATGTGAACTAGTAAGATATAATTTTGTTGAGCATGTTATTCAATCCATGCAAAAACAATTAGTAATGATTAAAAGTGGTTCCTTTAAGACATTTAGGTTCACAACCTACTTGTGCTATCTTCTTTTAGCAAAGTATCATGCAATGTTTGAGACCAACAAGATTTAGATTCAGGTCTATAAGGTTGATGAGAAGAATAAAAAAAAATAGTGTGTCAATTGTAGGAATGGACACCTACGATAAGGATGAATGATAATAGAGGGAACTACAACCATTTTGTAGACTACTTTTTGGAACCAATGTATCATAAAATTACAAGCACTCTAATGCCTAGATTTCTTATACCTTGTAGAGATTGCATTCAACTAGGAAGTACAATACAATTGGTTAACTAGTTCTTCATGGAAGAATACATTGTGTTAAGGTTTTACGGATCAATAGTAGAACCCCAAAAACTTCCAATACATGTAACAAAGGGTATTTGCATTGGTATATGTACGAAAAATGGAGAGTATAGATGGATTCTTTCATGGTCAGCAAAAGAAGACCATATTTACTTCCTTTCCTTTCTCATGCAGAGGGTTCACATTTGACATAAAAGGATTTAGTGTGGCACGTGATTTTTTTGAAATTTTTAGTTTTGGTATTGACAGTTACTAGCAGTATGATCCAATCAGTCTCATCCAAACAAGGTTTGTGGAGAATAGAAACTTTGCAAGCAAATTTCAACATGAAAGAAAACCATTGGTAGAAAGGTTGGAAAACATGGACTCCTAGGATGAGGTCAAAAAAGAGATGGAGAAAATTGTTGCTAACAATAATATTTCAATAGAAGAATTGTCATCGCAAATTATGGGTTTGTACTCATAAGGAAAAACAGAGTAGGGCATCCAAAAAACTAATCCACAACAAATATGAGATCTCTCTAGAAAAAATATTCCACAACATATATCGCAATGATGTATGGATGAAATCCTTGAGGATGAAGAGTTTATCAAATTGTGGAATCAAGAGCACCCCAATGAAGCATATGATGATTATAAAAGTGACGAAGATAATGAGAATGAGGAAGCTCTCATGACCACTCCGGAAGATACTAAATTATCTTCAAAATTGAGTGGAGTTGATGAGTCCTTGAAACAATCATATCCTAATGCAGTAGCCATGGTAAAAAAAATGGGTTTTGAAGGTCATGGTCTGGGTGCCCAAGCAAAAGGTCACTGTCTTCCACTGCTCACATAAACCATTCCACAAAAATATGGTGAGAAACCAATGATTGGAGTTGAAAATGAATCATCATAGAAAGATAGTACGGATACCCCGACATCTAGATTTGTTAGAGCTTCAAATCTAGATTATGTAGGCACTCAGATTCAATCACAAGCAATACCAGAACATGGTATGAATGAATCAAGTGCCATTGGTATCACTGGGAATATTCCTATTAGTGTTCAACCAAGTGTCATTGCCACTGGCGGGGATGTCATGGGTACTAGTACTAGTTGTCCTAAATAGGTGCAATAAAAAATTTTCTCTCACAAGGCCCCAATAAAAATAGATATTATATAGAATCCCAATGATCAAGGCATTGCGAAGATGCAGAAGGTTATGACAAGTACAATAATGGTGAGTAAAACTAAAATTTTATCAATTTCCACTTCACATCCATTGTTGGTAGGTCCATAAGAAACCCCTCAAAAGAGTCTAAAAACTCCACTTGCAAGTCATAGTGGGATAGGAATAGGAAAGGGTTTTTCAGATTTTGCTAATACAAGTGAAGGTGCTTACATCATTGCAAGTTCTATTTCTCCTTTCAAACACTAAATTGCCTCAACAAACCCATATTTTCATTAAAATGATTTCTTTAATAAATTTAGAGCAACAACAAATATGAATAAAGAAAGTAAGAAGAGAATAAAGAGGGACACTCTTATTGTAGCTTGTGAGGAACAACCCGCATCAAACAATGTATTTCCCACATATGACCCAAACAATGATATAACGGAGTAAATGATTGTTATACCCCCAAAAGATACAAATCTACCACAAAGTCATATAGATCCCTTTGAATTTCATGTTAGCATCGTCCAAATGGACTTTTCCAAAGTTAAAAATGTGGACAAAATTAATGTGTCAAAAAGGACCAACGATGTCATCTACACATCATTGATCAAGGTGGATAGAGAGAAAAGTAAACTGGAGAAACAAATAGAAAAGTTACACATAGACCTAGATAATGAAAAAGAAAAAGAAAATAAGTGCTTTTAATTAGAGAAAAGGATAAAAAATCTGCCTCTTCATCAACAATTATAGTCATAGAGAAGGATTAACTGGAGGTAGAACTAAATGAACTGAGGGAAGAATTGGCTGAAAGCAAACAAAATTAATGATGAAAGATCTAGTACAACACAATTATAAAAATGTGTGGAGTCTATTTCTGCCACAAAAAAAATTACAAAGTGAATTTGAGCATGAGAAGGAGAAAGAAAAATAGCGCGAAGAGAAAGAAGAGGAACAAAGAGAAAAAAATGAACAAATTGCATAAGAGCTGAAGACAGTAGATAATAAAATTAAAGTTTTCAAAGACAATATGAAACATATAGTGAAGTATATAAAACAAAACATTTGGGGACAAATAATGAAGAGGAGTGACAAGTTGTGTGAATGGTTTGAATTGACAAAACATTTCTAGAAACTCAAAGAGCACATTTCTAGAAACTCAAAGAGCACATTGAGAATAATAGAAATCTTTATTTAAAAGAGAATATTGCAAAACACATTTTAAAAGTAGTCTATAGTAACAATGAAACTATTTTAAATTGAAGGGAATTAAGAGACACATTGATACCTTAGTAAATGCATCATCTATCATTAAAAAATGTTAGAAAATATGGGAATGATAGGAAGTTTTGGATAAAACTGTAAAAAAGGTCTGAAAGATAAAAGAAAAGACAACCAAATTGGTAGATCTTAGTTTTATGAAGTGTGATGACTCAACACATAAATTCATTGGAAGAGATTCTTTCAAAATAAAGATGGAGGACAAAATGAAGTCTAATTTAGACTTGCTTCCTAAGGAAACAAGTGAGCAGAGCTTTTTGAATTTCATCAAACCATTGACAACTTTGAATGCAATGGTGGATGAAATAGTGTTGTCAAGTCCCTCTTCCAAATATGGATTGCTAATGAAATTGTAGGAGACAATATATACCTCAAAACAAATTAATGAACTTCCATCAGAGGGAGAGTGGAGCATCCTACAAAAATTGGTACAATCAAAATGATTTAATGAATGATAGTGTTTATTGCATATTTTTCTACTTTTACTCTTAAGTTAAGGGTTAAGACTTGACATGTTGCAAATCGACCTAAAGCTGTTGTTGCTCCTTTGTTTCTATAAAAGGGAATTCAGAGTCATTTGCAAAGGGTTTTGAAATTTGGCATTGAGTTTTGCATAGAGAATTACACCGAGTTGTGCATTGAATTAATTGTATTATATGGCTATATTTTGAAAGAATTAATGAAAATCTCAACATGTCTAAATAAACATCACTCTATCAATACTAAATAAAAACATCACTCTATCAACAATAAATGAAATAGCAACTAAATGAAACCACAATAGAGCAACTATTTAGCTAAATCAATGACTAATTGAGCATCCTATGGTTCTCTAACTAAGAATGTTAATAAAAATCTCTCAGCAAGCTCTCATTAATGAGAGTCCTAGGATGAGAATGATAAAGATAAACAATGCTAAAGCTAACAATTATCAAGATACATGCTCAAATGCTCTCAAATGCCTTTCTAAACTCAAATTGCAAGAGGTTTGATGCAATTCTCAGATATGTGGTTATCCTTTAATGAAGGAATTTAGTCTTCCTTTTATAGATTTTCCCAATGGTAGGGGGTGTAGTTGGGTTTGATCATGATTAAGCCTTGGTTGAGTCCTTGGTTCCACCCTTTGAAGACAATGCAAAGTTTGTGTCCTCAAAGCTTGGGACAAGTAGACAAGATCAATGGTCAAGATTCCTTTTCACTTTGAGTGAATGAGATTCAATTTGGCTTGATCCATGTGAATGTCTTTCCTTTAATCTCATTGGTTGATTGATTTTCCTCCCTTTTGTGGTTGTTGAGAGTAATTGATTTTTATTAATTGATTTAATTGATTTATTTTAGCCATGTACCCCTTGAATGGGTTGAATATAATTTAATCCAAAACTATACAATTAATTGAATTAATTATATTTTGATTTGATTGCACTTAATTAAAATGCTCTCAATTTTGATTTTGATTGAATTAGGACTTGATTTTCATTTTGATTGGCTAATTATGCATTGTGACTCAATTGATTCAATTTTGTCCTTGATTTGCTTTGATTTTACTTAATTTGCTTTGAATTATCGTTAAATTTTCATTGTCCATTTTTAGGTGATTACAAATGCCCCTCTTCGAGTTGATGTGCAAAGCATGTCAATTCAAAGAATACTCTGATCTGGCTTGATTGATAGGTCCCGATTCAATGATGGTCGATCTATGATGTTCATTCTTAACATTTTTTCCGATGGTCAATCCTTTGATTTCTGATATGAAATTGATGCAAATAATGATTGATATGAAACTCTCCTAATTGATGTGGTTCCCTGATGATCATTCCTGATGTTAGTGCTCAAATCTATAGATTATCAAATACTCATAAACTCATATAATCCCAATAGACATAATCTAGAAAAATGCAAGTACTAAGGTATTAAGGTTTGAAAACCTTCTTCACTTCGAGTATGGGTACTCAGACAGGTATACCTATATCAATTCACTATTTGATTGAGCCTTGAATTGTGAACTAGCTCCTTCACTGCTTTGTCATTGCTTTCAAACATCAACTTAGTAAGATGATAAAACTCTGAGTATGGCCCAAATTATCCTGATACACAAAACTATGATGGAAATCATGAAAGTAGCAACATGAAACAATGGTTTAAGGATATTCATCCTTCTTCTTTTTAGAGTTGAACTCAAGGAAGGTTAACCTCATTCAGTGCTCCTACAAAGCATTACAATATACATCTATGAACTTATCATAGAATAATTCAGATTAAGATTTGTACAGATAAAGTAAAATCAATCAGTTGTTTATATCTTGGGTGGAAAATAAATGTAAATGGATCCAAAACTAGTGCCTTATCCACTTGGGCGTTAGAGTCAAACCCTACCTCCACATATATCTATTAAAACAAGTACATTGAAACTCAAATGACATGCCTAGCATACCATCCTTTTAGTTCCTATAACTGTCATCAAATTCATACATGGATTATTAATTCCCAGAGATCTCCCCTAAGATTTTACTCTTTCCTTGAAAGAAACTTAAGCTTAACCCCTATATTCACCTTGTGAATAATGCATTAAAAAACCTTGCAATTTAAATACATAAGAAAACTAAAACACTCCATACATAAAGACAACAAAATAATAGTAACATAGCTCCAATATTTTGTATTAATGGTCAAAATGCATTGATACAGTATCCTCTTACTTTTAGAAAATAAGGTTTTTTATTTAGAACCTTTCTTTTACAAAGTATTCCCCCCCCCTCTAAAAAGAACAAAGACTTGCTATATATATATTCTCATCCATCTTGGAATCCTCGAAAGGATGCAACAAGCTTGGGATGGCTAGAAAAGATCTTACACTAGAGACAAGATTAAAAACTGACAAAATTTGATTGCTACAATAGATTACAAATATCTATTTCCAACAATCTTGCAGGTGGCACCTTTGTCTAAGGATATTTCAGAGCAGTTGCTAAATTTGTTGCATGAATGATGACCACCATTACAGGCTAAGCTACATCATCCTTTGTTTGGACATGCTCTCCCTTGAACTCTATATCAGGTGCCAAGTGCATTCTATTCTTCTTCTTCCTCTATAAGCTGGACAACTGGCTTCTTCTTCTTCTTTATTGTTAACTTCTCCCAAGCTACCACATCATCATCGGATGGCCAGTTGTAGTTCTGAAACTCCTAAAGTGATTTGATCTGCTGCTCCCATGTAGAATCAGTTATATTTTTGACTTCAACCACAAACCGTATGCAATCATTTTCAATCTTGAAAAGACTATCAATGATATTATTACATCTATCCAGGTCTAAAGCATTATCATCCTTTAGGAAGGCATCCTGTTTAATCACCAACTGATCCATTGACAGATTCCATTCCTCCAACTTAACCACATTTCCATTGTCATCATAAATTGGAGGCAAATATTTTCTATAATCTTTATCAAACATGGCCAGCTTGGCCTTTATTTGGTTTGACTTTCCTTTGAAAAACTTTGAGGCAGTACTTATTAAGCCAATCTTCTCAAAAACCTCACTTACTACTTTAGGAATATCTTCCCTGTATTCTTGCAAATCATCAAGTTTGTCAAATAATATACTCCTTCCTAACCATGTACTGAAAAGTGGCTCCAAGGTGATTAAATGCTCATTCACATTTTCATTAGTCTGATGCAATAAGCTAACTGATTTATGGACTGATTCCATTCTATCCTTTATCTTACCCTACCTATATTACACAATCTTTACTATAATATCCAGGGATGCATCTATTCTTATCTTTTCCAAATCCTCAGTAGGTCTTTCAGGCAATTCTACATCTGTTTGCATAGGGGCCTCAATTTGCAAAGAAGGAGGAGGAACTACCTTTGAGGCTTCTTCAAGCTTGACCCTTACCTTTGCTAACTCATCTTCCTATTGTTTGATCTTCATCATTTTCAAATCTCTATCCTTGGCCACCATGCTTGCACTTTCAAACAATTTTGCATATCTCTCAAACAAGTGAGCTGTCTTGGCCTCATTCAAATTGGCCCAATGAGTCACTACCTTGTAAACTTCAAGGTCAGTTCTATTCTGCATAGTCCATATGATTTTGTTCCTCTCTATCTTATCCTCTATACTCAATAGGGATGGCTTTTGGGTCCTAGGGGCCATAGACCACATTGCAACAACTTGAGATTTGGGGTCATAACCACTTCCTCTAATCATGTCACCAATGTGAGCCTCATATGATAGGCTACCCTGTGGTTGCTTTCTTATTTGATCAATGATGAAAGTAGAAGTTATATCCCATCTCAGAGTTAACAACATTCCACTTGATTTAACCAACTCTCTGGCTTCATCCACTATTATAGGATCAAGGCTAGGGTCATATGAAGCTAGAGCTCTCAATGTTTCTTCACTTGGCTCCATACCTTTAGGCAGAGTTTTCCTCACCTCTTGTTGTTTGTTCCAAATCAGAAAACTCTTGAATTCATCAGTTTTAATGAATTGGTCATCACTCAAAAATTCCTCTTAATATACCTCTCTAATATCCTTTTCTAACCACAGGGACTGTTCTTTATCTTCTTCCTCGGTGGCCACCTTCTTGCCTACTCTTATTGCTTTTCTCAATTGGTGATGGTAAGCCCTATCACCTGGTACAAGAGCAGATGCTCTATCAATCCCCTTTCTCTATTTTCCTTTCCTTGAAGGCTCACCTTCCTCAAGCCTCTGTTTCTTCAAAGGTGGCTCTGGAGGACTCTCTGTTTCTGGTTGAGCTTAAGTAAGATCAACAACTGGTGACCCTCCAACTTGTGGAGGACTATCTCCTTCCTGTGACTCATCAATGAACTCTTCTTGATGAGAAGATGAGTAATCCCTCTTCTTCTTTTTTGGCTTATTTTTATCAATCAGGCTCTCCATTTGGTTCACCAAAGTATCATACATTTCTATCATCCTATCAATTTTCTTCAAGTAAGGAAGGTCAGGGAAAAAACCATCAAAAGGAATTTGAGCTACCTTCAGCTGTTTAAACAAATATATCAAATCAAAGAATCTATTCCATCTCCTTTTAACCTCATCATCCTCTAAAATGTTTCTGATTATATCTTCCTCATCTAAACCTTCATGCTCCTTAATCACACCAATGTTTGGGATGTAGGTCATCTTGGTAGTTTTGATAAAATCCTTAGGATCTACATGTCTACAAGCACTAGCAACCATCTTGAATTGTTGTAACCATGCAGTGATTTGAGGAAATGCCCTCTTTCCTATTAGGAAGTCACCTATCTTGAATTACCTAGGTGTGCATGTACCCTTCCTAGGGGCTAGAACTTCTCTATCTGTGCACATCAACTGCCAAACAAATTCTAGACAAGCAACTCTTGGAGGCACATATTTTGGTAATAGATGTGGGGGTTGGGGACAACCATAAACCCTAATAATTGTAGAATTTTCTCCCAGATAGAAGTCACCCCAATTATGAATTCCCTCCCATTTTTCCACAAAGTGTAATGGTCTTAGGAGCCTAAGGACCCTTGGGGATATCCTTGTGACATTGATGCCTAACATCCTGATAATTGGAAAGACAACGAAATTCTGAAAAACTCAAAAATCCCCTTCATTGGAAGTAGAATTCCATAACCTAACCCATAACTGTATTGGATTATGCTAATTCTGGAAAGTGAACCTCGGTTTCAACATGTTCAAATCAAAGCTATTGATATTGAAAAACAAGATCAAATAGTGCAAGAACTTAATAGGTGCCTTACTGTCTCTCATAGATATCAACCCTTCATGTATTATGTCAATTACATACTAGATGTAATCATAGTCAGTGCTCACTAAGGAATTCTGAATATCTAGGATGATCATCAAAAGATCAGCTGGTAAAAATTTTGCATCCCCATCAATTCCTAAAACTCTACACAATGCATAACAAGTTTGCCTCATATAATGCTAGAGGGATTTGAACTGATATGGGGCATTCATGCTAGTAGGAAGGGGGGCTATGTATTTATCCTATTTTGGCATATGTTTAACCATCTTGTCCTTTACTGAACCCACATTAGTCTTATACCTTTCCCTCTCCTGGTTCAAATTTATCTTAGTTGAAGAAGAAGTGTACAGACTAAAAGCCTTCATAAATGAACCCCTATCAAGAGTAACTAAGGGTGACTGGTCCGCTTTTCTAATTGTATTTGATATATGGTCATAGCTTCTAGCTAGAGCAATAATTAAATCTACATCCAGGAAGACATCTGGGACAACCATCTTTCCTAATCCCAAAAACCAACCATTACAAACAGGAAAATGCTTATTTCTATTTCCGTAAAAGAAGTTGAAGATAGTATAACTTGAGAAATTTGGAGTAACAGGATCTCTACACTGACCTAGAAAATCTTCAAACACATCATCAACAACCCTCTTGTTCTGACTGGATCCCAACAACAATCTCATGAATTCATCTAAATAATTTAGTTTGCTCTTGTCTTCACCACTTTTAGACTTGGCTTCACTATTGGAAGACCCTACACTCTTCTCAGGTTGACTCATCTTCGCTACAGAATTACCCTTAATCAGCTGCAAACTCAATTGCTCGGTGCTCAGAAACTCCTTCAGACAAACATAATTTTCTTCAACTGATTTTGAACACATAAAATAATGAGCTTAGCTTATTTATCGATGCAGATCAGGAGTGTACAACTACCACAATTATTACAAATCTCCTTAATTTCTCCCACATTCAATTTCATATACCATCAGATTTCAAATTTTGAGCTAGTCGTGTTTGGATGTTGACAGATAAATTAAACAACTTGAAAACAAGGTAAAGAGGCAAATGATTATGATTCTGCACTTTAAACTTGTTTACGTCATGCAATCTTCCTTTTACAACTGATTGGATGGCTTATTGGTTTACTCTCCAGCTTGACAATGTACTTTATTCCATGTAGCAACGGTCCTTTTCTTTTCCTTTATTACCTTTTCCAATTGAGCCCATTTAGCGAATCAGCGACTGAAAGCTTCTCGTGATCGCTTAATATAATATTAACCCTAGCTCAAATTCAGAGAACTGGTGACCAAAGCCTTCACAGGTTCTCGCAATGCAATTCTTAACTCTTGATTTACTTGGTGAATTAGCGACTAAAGCATCACCCTTGAGCACTTGACTGCAGTTACTATTTGGAGAACTGGCGAATAAAGCCATCTCCCATTCTCTTAATGTCCTAGCTAACTATCAGATTTCTTGGAGATCTTGTGAGAAAAGGGTTCACACATTCGTTGGATGATACACTTAACCGCTTGATGATCTAGAGAACTAGCGATGCCTTTATTCGCTAAATCGCTGAATCTTTCTTTAACCATCCTCTTACATACTGAGATTTTGGATCAACCGTTGATCTTGACACAAATTGATAGCTACTGCCAATTCTCTAAATACATATGAACTTTAATCATTTGATTCTGAGACTCAACAAACAAAGCATTTTCTGATTCTCCCAATGCTTCAGCCATTGAATATTTTATTTCGAGAATAAGCGATTGAAAGCTTAATACAATGTCATTCCTTTGATTCACCCATTCACCAAATGCTCCCAGCCTTCACCTTTCTTTTAAGAGAACACATGACCACATGATTCACTGAATTGCTAGATCAATTAGCACATCACTAACTTACTCTGAGAATAAGCGAGCACAAGACATCTTACCTTCGCTAAAGTTATTTGGTCAAACTGTTAGAACCGCCAGAACATTTGGAGACTCATATTATAAGTACTCAGTTGCTTATTCACCAAGTCAAACATGTAGGACCCAAAAGATACTTGAGATTAAAATAGAGCCATTGATCTTGAAACCAATCCATGGTATTCACCAGTTCTCCAATTGATATAACCCTTGACCATCGGATTCAGAGAATGAGTGAATACTACTTTCGCTAGGTCGCTGAGTGTTAACACATGACTACCAAGGACTAAGCGAATTGGAGATAGCCTTTGTTTGCTAGTTCTCACAAAGGGTAAAATAACTACCAAAACATTTGGAGACTCAGTGACAAGGAAAAACATATAACAAGGTTCAAATACATTCGCCAATTCATTGAATGATTGAGGTATCTATCGGGAGACTTAGAGACCACGCAACTAAAATGACACTTAGCATAAGATTGACTTGTTCGCTGATTCACCGAATACTATATGAGACATGCTATGACATTTTTTGATTCAGCAAACACTTGGGATAAATAAGCACATGCACAATTAACTGCTTAAGTGACTAAAAGGTAACAATGAAATAGAAGAATTAGGGCTAACATGAGGGTTTTTGCATGAATTTGACATTTTTCAAAAACAAAACCTAGGGTAGGGATTTTTGAACTTGGCTATGACAATTTTTATGAATTTTCCAAACCCTAGACCAAGAAAAACACCTGTAAGGAGATTTAACCCAAAATCTAGATACACACCTCAGAAAATTAAGAATATACCCAACACCCGATATGATGGTTGATTTGATGATTGGTCCTGATATGATTCCTGATTTGATGATTGTATTCAATATGATGCCCCTTTCATTTGATTACGAAATTTTTTTTGATAAAAGCTTTTGCTTTGATTCACTGATCGGTCCCTGACTCTTGATGATGTTATTGATGATGTTGATCTGATTATCTGATGGTATGCCCCCTCAAAAATGAAACATATTATTGTTTTAGTTTGATAGATTTGAATGATTGATTGATCGATATGTTTTCATTTCTAAAAAAAACTGATTATATTGCCCACTTCAAGATTTTCCCCGGTTAATGTGATAGGTTGATATAGGTCAAAGTGTAATTTTTCACCTCAAAATTAGGTTAAATTAGCATAAATAGGTTGAAAAACCTAGATTTACTCTTCATTTTTACTTTTCTCTTCAGTGATTTTTCTCTGGTTCTCCTCTGATTTTTGAGATGGTTGTGCCTATTCGCGAGCATCGATTCAAGTGGTGTTAGAGATATGTGAGGCCACCTGACTATGGACCTCTGGTAAGTGATTTTTGAACCCCGGTATTGCATTTATTGCCCATTAATTAGCATTTATTGCATTTTCCAATTTCATCGAGGCTTTGAAATAGTTAAATCACGCCTAGAAAACTTTTAATGTCACCTAGGACTTTTAAATGTTGTATCCACATATTTCAGTATCACTTACGAGTAGTTAACTGTCGCTTAACCAATTTTCATTGTCGCTTGACATTAGAATGTTCATGCGTAGCCTTAGGTTTTAAAATCAAATTTAGTAACTTTTAATGCCTGTGAAACCCTAACAATTTGATGTCGCTTAGTAGGATTTTGTTATCGCCTAGGTCAATTCAGTGTCGCCTGTGAAAAATTTGTCACTTGAGACAAAATTAATGTCGCCTGATAAGAATTGTGTGTCGCTTAAAAGAAATGTCACCTGCAATGATTAAAATCACGCCTGCAACATTTTTCACAAAATTTTTACATGTAATTGACTTATTTTCGTGAAAATTTTTATAAGTCAAGATGACTGATAGGAATGATATCATTAGGTGAGTCATGTTTGAACTAAAAAATTGATTAGAATATTAGTATAGTAATACCAATGAATTTGATTTGTCAATCTGTTAAGATAGGTTGATGGTTTGATATTTTACTCTCAAGATCTAGAGATATAAAACAATGATTTTCCTTCCTCAAGATATAGAGTTAGGAATTTTGATGCGCTCATGATGAGAAAATGGATAGTAGAATAACTTTGATTGACTTTAGATGTTCCTTAATATAATATGTTGATATGATTCTTTTGTTTTTTCCAAACAGGCTCACTTTGATGTATTGTATATTCAATCAGTTGCTTCATGGGTTATTGATCTTGGGCAGACACTTACTGCGGCATAGTACCATGTTATAGAGCTTTGTGGTTTGAGATTTCTTCTCGATCTTCCCTGGTTCTAGCTAAACCATGGGTTATTGATAGTTGTGGTAGAGCATTGGCACTCCAACCACAATTCTTTTCATCTTCCACATGGTGAGATGACGATCACGCCTGAGGACATGTATCATTTGTTACAGATTCCCTGTCGAGGAGAGATTGTTTATTATGATTCTATGTATGATTCTACTATCTTTTGATGAGTGTTTAGGGACAATACAATTGATGATGATATGATCACATGGCCACAATTTACTTCTTTTCCCACATTGCCTATAGTTCTAGGTGCATTGATTGGTGGTCTACTTCTTCCCGATCGATGAGGTCATGATTTGTCTGTTGGTTGGGGTAGGATCTTAGAGGATTTAATAGCATAGCCTTGATGTTTTGATTTGGGTTCTTGTGTGCTTGCACAATTATATCAAGATCTTCATGAGGTTGTGTACAAAGAGAGTTCTTCCTTGTCTGTCGGTGCCATAGTTCTATAGTTATGGATCTAGGAGCATCTTTCGATTACCAGGCCTATTGCTGATAGGAGATGGCCTCATGGATTTCCATATTCTTTTCTCTATACTAGTATGGTGATTTAGCATCATTTAGGTCATCTAGATTATTAGGGTCGTGTTATAGATGATCTTGATCAGGTACAATGGCGTCCCTACCTTGATTGCGATAGTTGGTGGGAGGATGATGATGAGTTGCCATATATGTTTGCTCCTCATTGGATGATTGGTCGATCTGATACTATTATTGAGTGGTTTTTCTTTGGTCGAGTATCCATATAGTATAGTAGGATATAGGACATGCCACAGGGCAATGCTTTATATGTGTGAGTACAGGCTGAGAGATCTTTATGTGACCCTTGTATTGATTATTAGTTTTCTTTGAGTTTCATTGCTGGTATGCCTTACTACAGATGGGTGATGTTGATAGGTATGGCTGATGCAGGGATGTCTCATGAGTATCGAGACCGGTGGTCTCGTAACAGGTTTTTTCATTTTATAGATCCAGTAGAGCCTATTCCCATTCGACATGGTGGTGGCAGTGGTGATGATGGGTGTGGGGGTGGTAGACATCAGAGGTGTCAAGGACATAGAGATCCTCTAGTTTTTGCAGGTAGAGGATGGGTGAGGGATGGACATGGTCAAGGTAGAGCCAGAGATAGACAAGATGATGCAGTCCAGGTAGTTCATCCTAGAGCAGTAGTCAGACAGGATAGAGTTCATAGACAGTAGAGAGCTCAGAGATAGGCTCATGTTGATGCTGCTAGATAGGTTCCTAGGGGTTTAGATCCTTTGGTGCAATTAAAAAGAGTTTTCTTGGCACAACAAGATGATGGTGCTCAGTAGATTCCTCCACCAGTTCAGCAGCCATAGGATCAGGGGTAGGGGTCACAGGATGCTCCTACTATTGGTTCTTTAGCTTGAGATGTGTAGTCAATGAGGATAGATATGTCCACTATTGTTGGGTGATTAGATCAGGTTGTTGCCTTGATGCAGTAGTTTATGTTAGCGGTGGTTGTTCAGAGATAGAGTGGAGTGAGCACTTCTCAGGCTCCTCCTCCATAGGATGATAGAGATTTAGGCAGATCTGGTGCCATGGGATCGTGATTGATTACTAATAGATTCATCATTGATGTCCTCTGTTCCACATTTCATGTTATTTGATTGATCAAAACCTTTGATGTATCACTTTCATGACATTGTATCTTGATATACTTGATGTACTGGATCATTTGATGAACCTCTTTTTTTGATGAGATATGATGATCTATTCCTTCATTCTCCTTGATGAGTTGATATATGAGATTATCTTTATATGCAGCTATATGATGTTTGTGATGCATTTACTTTTATTTATGCTATGGATGCAATGTATCTTATTTTTATGATATAGATAGATGAATGCAATGATGTATGGAGTTATGAAATGTTTTCTATTTTTCAATGTATGGATGCAAATTGTTTTATGATCATATCGATATGAATGATCCTATGTTTTTGTTTTTTCAAATGTATGCAATTCTAACTTTGATGTATGTATGCAAATGATGTATGAGTAATGATTCTTTTTATCTTTTCTACATATTTATGAATAATGATTAATACTATGCATGAATGCAAAAGATAATCTCATTTTTGTTGTTTGGAATGAAGGATCATGATGTTCTAATTGAACCCCCTATTTCATTTTCCCCCTTGCAATTTAAACTAAGAAAGGCAAAAAACACATATATACAATGCAATTAATCTAACATGTATGCAGCTAACTGTCATTATTCAAGATTTAGAGCTTATAATCATCATTGAGCATTTTTGGAATCCTATTTTTAGTACAACCATCACTAGTTCAACTATGGTGATATGAATACTTTTTGCCTCTTTGTTTTCTTTCCCATCGGTCTCTTCAGTACAACTATCATTGATTGATGCCAATCATGAGAGTACAAATACTGATTTTGTCAGATTCTATGTTGCAAGTGGATGTTGGTATTATGATATGGAAGATCAAAATAGCCAAGGTATCTGTTTGCGTAAACAAGCAGAAATCTCCATTTTATCCTATGTACAAGTCCTCAATGATTCTTTGGTGATCACGTCCTTAGAAAAATAATACATGATTTAAAACTTTGATTTTAAGACAGTCATTCAGAAATTAGAAAAATATCATCCTTTCATCATAGCTTGTCTAGTCTAAAACTTTCATCGATTCGCTAGAAAGAAATGATTTCATCAATTGAGTCAACACTTAGAAAATTTTTGCCATGTTTTTCAAATTCATAGTTCAAGTGTAGTTCCATCCATTTCATACTTTTAATCCTGATAAAGGTAAGGTCATTTAAGTTCTTGGATCAAATTTTTCATTTTTAGGCTCAAATTGGATTGGGATGTAGATTTGATTAAGTGTTCCTCTTTTGAGTGTGATGAATTGATTCTCTGATTGAGTAAAGCTTGTTGATGAATCCTTGCTCCTTTTGAGTAGATTTCCCCCAGTTTGATATTGATGTCATTCATGGGACTTAGGAGAATTTTTTGATTAAGTGACCAAAATCTTGAGGTACTTGCAAATGCAACTGTGGGGTTTTATTATGCAATATATACAAATGTTGGTGAATGCAATATTGACAAGGTGACCTTCTAAGTATGCAACTGACTTGGACTTTCAATGGTACCTATTTACCAAGTTTTCACCGATTGAATGGATCAAGATCTTTTTTCTATTTTTAAAGCTTTTTCTCTTTTTTTGCTACCAAGGTGCCTATTTGCGAGGTTTTCACCAAGGTACTTTTCTTCTTTTTTTGTATTTTTCATTTTTTCAATTTTTTTTTTCATATCATCAAGGTGCCTATTTGCTAGGTTTTCACCAAGACAACATCTTTTTGAGTATCATATTTGAATGTTTTTGCTTTCTTCATGCTCAATTTTCCACTATTTTTGATCTTTTATGTTTTCCAAATGTTTTTGGTATTTTCAGGATCTCTTTTAAACTATGTACAATAAATATGATGCTCTCTATCTGATACTCTTTATACTCTTTCGTCTACCTCATGTATAGAACCTCTTGAGATGTATGCTATTTATAGGTTCTTGTAGCTCTTCACCATCACAATCTGCTAACTTGTATGTGCTAGTTCCAAAATCTTCAACAATGAGAAATGGTCCTAACCAGTTTGCTTCCCACTTTCCTTTTTTTTCTCTTTCTGCTTGGTTCTTGGGATTTTCTCACAAAACTAGGTTACCTATTTGGAATGTCCTTGGCTTGATGTGCTTATTGTAAGATCTTGACATTCTATTTTGGTACACCTTTAAGTGATCAAAGGCTTCTTTCTATTTTTCATCCAAGAGTTCTTGTTCTTACAGCCTAGCAACCCTATAGTCTTCTTCATTGATCAAACCATGCATAGATATCCTTAAGGATGGAAGTTCTAACTCCAAAGGCAAAATTGCTTTTGTTCCAAAGACTAAGGAGAAGGGTGTATCCCCTGTTGGCCTCCTTATGATTTTTCTATAAGCCCACAAGGTCAGGTTTATCTTGATATGCCAATGTCTACCAAAATTATCCACCGTTCTCTTCAATATTTTCAATATGTTTTTGTTTGTTTCTTCGGCTTGTCCATTACCTTGAGGGTAATAGATTGAAGATGAACGATGGCTCATGTGAAATTTGGTACACAATTCTGTTATGTCTTTGTTCTTGAAATGCCTTGCATTATTTGTTATGATGGCATGAGGTATGCCATATCTACAAATTATATGATTTAGGATAAACAAGGATATCTGTTTGCCTGTTGAACTTGATAGGGGTACAACTTCCACCCACTTAGTGAAGTATTCTATGGCTGTTATGATGAATTTATGCCCATTCAAAGATGGTGGATAAATCATTCCTATTAAATCTAGACCCCACTAATAGAATGGCCAAGGTGTTGTCATTAGATGAAGTTCTTGCGCCAATGCATGTATCAGATTTCCATGGAATTGACACTTCTTACAAGTTTTTGCAAAGTTACATGAATCCTTTTCCATGGTAGGCCAAAAATATCCTATCCTAAGAAGTTTCTTAGCTAAAGATAATCCGTTTGAGTGTGATCCAAAAATTCCTTCGTGAATTTATCGTAAGGCTAAGTTTGATTCTTCCTCTTCTAAACACCTAAGGAGCATTCTGTCAAGACTTTTCTGGTACAATGTTTCAGAAATTATAGTATATTTGGCAGCTTGTCTAATGAAGCTTTTCTTTTGGTTTATGGTTTGGTTGATAGAAGGGTTTGATCTTTTAAATAGGTGTAAATTGGTCCATACCAAGGTGATTCGGTTGTAGTAAGTAGGCAAATGGTATAAGGGTAGGTTGGGTCATACATGGGTTGAATCACTTCTTCTACCAAGAACTTGTATCTAGCACTCTGATCAGGCATTTGCAAAAGTGAAGCCAAAGTTGCCATAGCATCCGCTACCTTGTTCTTTTCTCTCGACACTTGTTCAAATGTGATGATTATAAAATACTTCTTGAGATTGTCCACCATGGTTTTGTAAGGTACCAATTTGTCATCTTTTGTCTGATATTCTTCATTGACTTGATTTATGACTAATTGTGAATCTCCATATACCTTTGATTCTTTCACTTTCCATTCTAATGCCAACTTGATTCCAATAACCAAGGCTTCATATTATGCTATATTGTTTGTACATGTAAATAGAAATTTATAGGATTTTGGGATAGTGGAGCATTGAGGTGTGATTACAAGTATGCCTGCTCCTGATCCATGGTGAGTGTAGGAACCATCAAAATAAAGCTATCATGTTTTTGCCTCAACCTTCACAATCTTTGAATTTGGGAATTCAACTTGTATAGGATGATCATCATGAAGTGGTGCTTGTACTAATTGGTCTGTAATGACTTGCCCTTTAATTTCTTTTTTGTCAACATATTCTATATCAAATTTGCTTAGTATCATCACCCACTTTGCTAATCTTCCATTTAATGCTATTTTGCTTAGTAGATACTTCAAAGGATCAATTTTGGCAATGAGCCTTATCTTGTGGGCTAGCATATAATGGCATAATTTTTGGGAAGCAAAAACTATAGCTAAGCATGCCCTTTCCATGAAGGTATCATTCAGCTCATATGACTAAGGTTCTACTAATGTAGTAGATTGCCTTCTCTTTTCCATTTTCATCCTCTTGTGCTAGGAGTGCCCCCAATGAATTCTCTGTTGCTAAAATGTACAAGATTAAAGGCTTGCCTCTGATAGGTGGCATCAATATTGGTGGATTCATGAAATATTTCTTTAGTAGATTGAAAGCTTCTTCACACTTTTCAGCCCATTTGAAGATTGTGTCTTTATGCAAGAGTTGGGTGAAATTATGGCATTTTTTTGCCAATTGAGAGATGAATCTCCTAATGGATTGTATCCTTCCTTGTAAAGATCTCATTTGACTAATGGTTTTAGGTGCTTCCATTTCCATTATGGCCTTCACTTTAGTGGGATCAACCTCTATTCCTTTTGTGGATACAATGTAACCTATAAGTTTTCCGGATTGGACTCCAAAAGCACATTTCTTTGGGTTAAGTCTCACTTTGAATTCTTCTAACCTTTCAAAGATTTTTGCTAAGATTGGTAGATGTTCTTTTCTTGAATGTGACTTAGCTAGTATGTCATCCACATAATCCTCCATGAACTAATGCATCATATCATGGAATATTGTAGTCATTGCTCTTTGATAGGTTGCTCTGACATTTTTCAAGCCAAAAGGCATGACATTCCAAAAAAATGTGCCCCATGCACATGTAAAGGCAGTTTTATCTTGGTCTTCTGGTGCTATCTTGATCTGATTATAGCCACTAAATCCATCCATGAGTGAAAACATGGAGTGTCTCACTGTTAAGTCTACAATTGCATCAATGCTTGGCAATGGCAAGTCATCTTTAGGACATGCCAAGTTTAAGTCCCTAAAATCCGTGCAGATTCTGATAGACTTATCCACTTTTGGTATTGGCACTATATTGGAGATCCATTGTGCATAATCAATGGCTCTTATAAATCCCACTTTTAATATCTTTTCTAACTCTACTTTGACAAGTAGGGCTATATGAGGGTGCATTTTCCTTATTTTTTGCTTGACAGGTTTAGCTCCTTCCTTTATATTGAGATGGTGCATTATCAAGTTTGGGTCTAAACCCAACATGTCATCATAAGACCATGTGAAGTTAACTTTCTTTTCCTTAAAGAACTTGATGAATTCTGTTCTTTCTTCATTTGATAGGGATGATGCTAAGTGGATGATCCTTAGTTCTGTTTCTGATCCAATTTTTATCTTTTCTGTTGGCTTGACTAGAATTGGAGACCTTTCTTCATAGTGGTCTAGTAGAACATCCAAACTCCCTTCCAAAGGTGCCTCAATTGGGTTTTCACCTTTAGAAACATCCTTTATTTCTTTATTTCTTTCTTTTGGATCTAATGTTGCCACAAAGTGGTTTTCAACACTTGATTCTTTTCCTTTTATATATATATATATATATATATATATATATATATATATATATATATATATTTCATTTTTTCTTGGATTAAGAGTTTGGATGCTTCCTTTGATCATTTCTTCTTGATATTATTTGGTAGAAGAAGGTTTAATCACGTTGAGGTATTGGGACACCATGTTGTCATTCAAGAAAGTTGGCAAGGTAGTGGGTTCAATGGCATTCCATTCAATTAGGTCCAACCGAATGAGAGTTAATGGGTCAACACTTGGGGTTTGTCTCAATTGGGTTTAAAGTGTATATCTCATTATTGTAAGGTTCATACATTGTATCTTGAAGATCTCGGACATGGGCTTCCTCTAAATGCTCTAAAGAAGAAGGATCAAAGTCCTCCTCACTAGACTCCACTATGGTTTCTGTTGGATAAAACTCATGCGGATTAAACCTAGCATTTGATTCTTCCATAGTAGGTCTCCATGAAGGAACATATGGCTCACCTACCCATTGATTTATTTCAATTTCTATGCTTGGCACATCATTTGGACCCTCTTGACTAGAACTAGATGCTTGATTTGAAGTTGATTCCACCATTAGTCCCTTATTTTTGGTAGAGGTATAGGTATGGATAACATCAATGCCCTTATCATGACATGAATCATCTGATAAGGTATCCCATTCCCATTCAATAGAATCCTCATCACTATGAGATTCTAATTGTATTATTTGATCATATAATTTGGGATAATGTTTTTGTGTATATCCTTCTTCAAGATATCCTAAACCTATTTTTTGCTTGTAATCTCACCATGTGGATTCTAGGGGTTCAATTAGCCCTACATTTCTATGCCCAAATGTCCTTGACCTTTATAACCCATCTTTTTCATGATTGAAAACCCTTTACCATATTGATGTGTAGGAATGGTTATATTTTGGATGTGCTTGATGTGAGCACTTGATTCTTCATCTTTGTATAACCAATTCAGAATTTCATTATCCTCTTCACTCATGGTGGATGATGTACTTGCCCTCACAAAGTTTTCATTATATCTATGAGGTAGACTTGGATATTTTCCAAAGGACTTTGGTGATAAGGATAGATCCATCATAGATAAGGAGTATTCACCAACTCCTTGTTTAATCTTGCATTTCTTATCAAAGTTTTTCATCATTTTGTCCATCTTTTGATAGTGTGCTTCTTTAGTATACACTTGGACAACATATTTTGATAAGGAGTCTTATTTTGGTTCTTCAATAACATTATCCTCATTAACCTTCTCTTTTCTTTTAGTCGATGTAGTTTGGTTAATAAGTTTTGGAGTATCTTTAACAACAATTTCTTCTTCCATTTTTTCTTTTCCTTTCAACAAAGGAATATCCTTAGAACTTTGGCCTTGTTCCATTTTATTTGATGTAGACCCTTCACCATTGTGTGGAACCAATGAGTCATTAATAGGTTTGATATTATTACAATATTGAAATGGATTGAGGTCTCCACTTACCATTATCTCTTGCCCTTGATATGGGAATTTTAGGCATTGATGATAAGTTGAAGGAATGGCTTGCATTTTATGGATCCATGGCCTTCCTAAAAAAATATTGTAAGTCAATTTCAGGTCCAACACTTGACATATGGTCTCTTTTTGCATGGGACCAACTCTTATGGGCAAGACTATGACTCCTCTTGATGCTCTTTCTTCATCATCGTAGGCTTTTATGGTTATCTTTTTCTTTGGGTCAATAGCCTCCTCAAAAAATCCTAAGGCTTTCACCAAGCTAAGGGTACAAATATTTAAGCCAACACCTCCATCTATAAGAACTCTTTTCACCCTATGTTTGTGGATCAACACTTCTATATGTAAGGGCAGATTTTGTGGATGATTAAGAGACATATCATCTTGTTCGGAAAATGATAGGCAATGAGGTGCAATTAGGTTCCCTACCATGTTTTGGAATTTGTCTACCTCCAAATTTAGAGGCACATTTGTTTCCAACAAGGCTTTCTCCAAGATATCCTTATGGATTGGTGATAGTTTGAGTAGCTCAAGAATAGAGATTTGAGTGGGAGTTCTTTGCAATTGGTCAACCAAGTTGTATTGTTTTGATGATGACGTGGAAGCTTGGTTTGACAACACAATTTTTGGAGCATTATTAGGTATGACAATATTTGATGCTTGCCCCCTAGTGACCACATTTGCTGATGCTTCTCTTGATTTTCCTTTTACTATGACAACATTTATGCTTTGGTCCTCTTCCCTTAGGGTATTTCTTGTGTTATCATAAGTGTGGGCAAAGTTCACTTTCTCATTACCCTTTTTCTGATTTTGATTCGCATTGGATGACTCACCCTTTTCATGATTCAAAAAGGGGTTATTATAGGCCGTATGGTCCTCATTATTTTGAGGTCCTTCGATTCTGATGGTCCCATTATCAATTAGATCTTGCACCAAGTGCTTCAATCTCATGCATTCATTGGTTGGATAACCTCTATTTCGATGGTATTCACAATGATGAGATTCATTCCGCCAATGTGGCTTGACTTGAGGTTCATAACTTGAGATGTCGGGTAATGTGATAACTTTATTGGCAACCAAGGTCTTTAGGACATTCTCCAAAGGTTCACCTAAGTAGGTGAATTTCTTTTTGTTATAGTTGGAGTAAGATGTTGACTTATCCCAAGTCTTATTGTTGGAAGTTTTGGAATTGTTGTTGTTAGAATTGTTGGAATTATTGGCATTATATGGAGCTTTGTTTTCTTGATTAACATTGTTTGAAGAATTTTCTCCATATGGTAGAATAAAAGGGGTAGACTTCAAGTTGTGTGACTCCACAACCCCATCATTCACAAGATTTTTATTGTTATTTTTATTCCATGATTTTGATTTATCGTTGTGATTGTTGGACCCTTGATTATTAAAATACTTAGGGACATAATTATTATTATTGCTGCTGTTATTGTTGGATTTATTGTCTTTAAATAATTTAATCTCACCTCTTTTTACCAAAACATCTTCAATCTTAACTCCATTTTCAATAAGTTTTTCGAATGTTGGAGGACATTGAAGTTGTAATTGATAGTTCATTTTTGCGGTCAAGTTATTGGTGAAGATTTCCATCTTCTCTTTCTTAGGGATACTTTGTGGATACCTTGCGAAAATGGTCCTCCACATTTGTAAGAATCCTAAGAAGGAATCTCCATCTTTTTTCTTGGTATCGCATAACTTGAGCATCATGATCTCATGCTCAATGTTGTAAGAGTAATGGGTTACAAACTTTGAGGCCAACTCCTCAAAGGTCTTTATTCCTTGGGGTAGTTTTGAAAACCAGTCCATTGCAAGTCCTCCTAAGCTTCTAGGAAAGAGTCTCATTAGGTACATATCGTTATGCATGAACTCTATACTTAGGGTGCAAAACTCTCTTAAATTATCCTAGGGGTCTATTTTACCCATGTATTTATCGTATTTAAAAAAAATGGTGTTGAAAGGAAATGACACCATAACTAAGCTTTTGTCAAAAGGAAAAGGACACAAAGCTTCAATTGAGAAGGCTTTAGGTTCAGCTGCCTTCTTTAGGGTATCAATTTGTTCTTGGAAGGCCTTAATTTTCCTAGTCATAGCATTCATTGGATCATCTTGCTGCTAGTCCTTCCTAAGTTGGTCAATATCAAAGTCATGAGGAAGCTTTACTCCCTTTTGTGCTAGGTTTAAGAGAAAGTTCTCCTTATCCCTATCTATCAATTTCTCCATAACCTCTAGGAAATCTAGGTCTCGGGCAACCTTATCAACTCTTTCTTCAAGTGTCTCAATAGGATTTTGGTTGGCATTGTTGATGTTTTGATTATTGCCTTGGTGAAAATTGTGATATGCTGAATTCCTATCCATCTCGCCAAGTTTTTGTTCGAATAAATTTGGAAAAAGGTCTTCTTGGTTATGACCTTGAAACACACTTTGGTACTCAACCTCTTACCCTTCATTTGCAACAAGAGTGCTATCACCTTGTAATGATACCCTATATGTTTGGGACCATGTGAAAACCGACATCCAACAAGGGTTCATTTTAGAATGATCCTTGATATGAGAGTTGTTGATTTTATTATTGAAGAGATTTAAAAATATAAGATGATTTTCAATGGATATCTCACTTGTTTATGTATTTCAAACACAACAACCACGCATTCACTTGTCTCTTTTTACCCTCTTAAACACAAAATGTTTGATTTGTAGAATGTTGTCACGGGTTTTTCACAAGAAGACACTTAGAGCACCTACCTTAGCACAAAATTTGGTTCATAAACATGGCTCTACAAGGTGGTCTTTGCTACTTTATCAAGGTTTTATTGTGGATTCCATTCAAAATGGACTTTAATCTTTCATCCCCCAAGTATGTTAAGGGGCTTCCCACACGCATCGAGGTACAATTTTGCGCAATCCGTGAGGACTAATAGAGGAAGTTCAAGAAATTAAATCCTTTTGTCATGCACCCCATTAAGGATACATGTGTTTTTTTTTTATAGTGGGTTGGATCCCCGTACAAAAGTGAGCGTATCCCACTTTGGGTTGTCCCTCTCACCGGCCTTGTTAAGGCAAACTCGGGAGGTGAGCCCACTAAAGTTCTAGCATGTTCATTTTGAAATCAAGGAAAATGGAATTAAGGTTAAGCTTTTGAGAATTTGGTTCACCAAGAAGGTGAAGAGCATATCCCTAACTTTCCCTTTAGTTCCCAAACACAATTAACAAGGTTCAATTAATTTCACCCACTAACTATAGGGATTTGAGTATTTATACTCTCTTCCACAAACAAGGGGCTTTGATTTATGTGTTTGATTCTTTAATCCCTCTTAATTACTAGATTTTAAATGCACCAAATGCCACAAGATAAGGGAAAATATTGACTAGTTTAGGCTTACCTCTTTCTTTGTAGCTAACCGAAGTTAGGGGCATTTTAAATGATTTCATTCTTTTCATCTTACCTTGGCAATAGCTCCTTCCAAGTGTGTTTGTCCTCCAGCAAGTTAGTCAACACTAACAATCACAATGAGGGGAAACCAAAATTGAAATTGATAAAGCAAAGATTTATGTAATGAACTTTGAGCACCTTATTTGCAAATTTTCAAACAAAAACTTGAACTAAGGACTAAAGATCCAATTAAGAGAGACAAATTTCTTTTTATAAGCTTCAACAAAAGCAATGTATTTTTGATATACTTGATTGTCCTTCTCTTGTGTTGTCTCAAGAACCACTTTGATATGAGATATGTTTTCCTTCTTGATCTTCTTAGCTAGTGCTTTCCCTTCTTGATTAAACCTATTTTCTAGCTTCTAAACTTTTCGATGCCTGCTTATTTATAGTCAAAACATACAAACAGAGAGTTAGATAAATTAATTTATCAATTTGAAAGCAAATTAAGACAAAAAATTGAAAGCCACATTGTCCAAAAAATTCGCAATATCAAATTGTTTGCAGGCGTAACTTTACTGTTAACAAGCGACACTTAAAAGTGACACAGGGGACACAAAAAGTTAAACAAGCATAAACAATTTTCTGTTAAGCACAAAGAATATTTAAAGTTGTGTAAAAAGATTAAGTCAAAGTGACACTTTAAGAATAGTAAGCGTAAGATAAATGATACTAGGCATGAATTTTTCCATAAAGTGCTTCGCAAAGCTCAATCACAGGCAACAATAGATTATCAAAAGGTGACACTTCTCAGCTAGCAGGCGTGACTTCTCAAGGCAAAGGCAGTATAGCTTTATTGCATAGGCATGATAATTTTGACTCTAGGCAACAAGAAAGAATTTGAGATGGAATAGAAGTTATCAACCAGGCGCAAATGTTCAGCAAATAGGCATCGACACAGAGATTGTAAGCGTCATTTGAATGACTACAGGCGTGACTGAACTGATTGTACGCATCATTTCACCTATTTCCTACAAAATATTCATAGAAAATAGCAAATACAAGCATACAAAATATTATCCAAATGATGAAATTGATAAAATGAGGTTTAAGGCCCCACGATGGGCACCATTTTGTATACTAATAAAAGTATCTTCATAGAATTAGGGTTAATCATCAACAATAAATGAAATAGCAACTAAATGAAACCACAATAGAGCAACTATTTAGCTAAATCAATGACTAATTGAGCATCCTATGGTTCTCTAACTAAGAATGTTAATAAAAAGCTCTCAACAAGCTCTCATTAATGACAGTCCTAGAATGAGAATGATAAAGATAAACAATGCTAAAGCTAACAATTATCAAGATAAATGCTAAAATTCTCTCAAATGCCTTTCTAAACTCAAATTACAAGAGGTTTGATGCAATTCTCAGATATGTGGTTATCCTTTAATGAAGGAATTTAGTCTTCCTTTTATAGATTTTCCCAATGGTAGGGGGTGTAGTTGGGTTTGATCATGATTAAGCCTTGGTTGAGTCCTTGGTTCCACCCTTTGAAGACAATGCAAATTTTGTGTCCTCAAAGCTTGGGACAAGTAGACAAGATCAATGGTCAAGATTCCTTTTCACTTTGAGTGAATGAGATTCAATTTGGCTTGATCCATGTGAATGTCTTTCCTTTAACCTCATTGGTTGATTGATTTTCCTCCCTTTTGTGGTTGTTGAGAGTAATTGATTTTTATTAATTGATTTAATTGATTTATTTTAGCCATGTACCCCTTGAATGGGTTGAATTTAATTTAATCCAAAACTATACAATTAATTAAATTAATTGTATTTTGATTTGATTGCACTTAATTAAAATGCTCTCAATTTTGATTTTGATTGAATTAGGACTTGATTTTCATTTTGATTGGCTAATTATGCATTGTGACTCAATTGATTCAATTTTGTCCTTGATTTGCTTTGATTTTACTTAATTTGCTTTGAATTATCGTTAAATTGTCTTTGTCCATTTTTAGGTGATTACACAAAGCTAGTAACTTAGTTCAAAAATTAGTTGAACAGTTGAGAAACCACTATTGAGGAAACAAAATAAACATGGCTTCAAGTAGTTTCTCAAAAGGGAATATGGTTCTAATATATGAGGAAAGATCATAGGCAATTTTCTTCATAGAAGCAGTTACAGATTCAACAATCTTGCTAAACTCTTCCCTTGTAACTCTTGCTATTCACTTCTAGAGGCACTATCCTAGTTCCCTAGGCTTAAGCATAGAAAAGTAGTGCATTGGTATCTCAACTCCATGCACACTAGAACATAACTCCTCATTTGCACCAATCTATAAAACTTTATCAAGATTATCGAGGGTGACACATGTCATCTTATGCAACTTAGCATATTTTGTAATATACATAGCTCTTTGCTAGGCTTTTTTAATACTATTTCACATTTCCTCTAGCATGGGGAGAATAGTTGCTAAAGTTAAGAGTGTCTCTATATTAATTAACCTCTAAAGAAGGTTAGGATATTTTGGTTTCTCTGATTTGTTGATGCAAGAGCATCTCGGGTCCTTGGCAATCCTGTGTCACCAAAAACAAGTTTGAGTTTCCTGTGTTGCTTGGTTCCTTCTTTGACCATGTTGTCTCGGTAGTTGCTCGGTTCCTTCATTAACTGAATTGGTCGGTTAATTCCCCGGTGCTCGGTTATCTTTTCCTGGAACTCGATTGTCCTTGCTTATCGAGTTGTTTCTTTTGGTTTTCTGTTGAGGCTGACTTGTGCACTTAATTTTGGTCATGGATTTAATGTTGGTATCTATCATTGGGAAGCGTGTGGACCTAGATCTGGTCATTCCTTCCATGAATGGTGGATTTGCAGGCTGAATTGTTTGATATCCTCTTGTATATATTATAGTTGTTGGTTGTAGTTTGGGGTAGAAGATAGAAGTTAGGAGATGGAAGATAGTTTCTGAATCCTCACATGTTGGAGGACTAAACATGTACTTGAATTGTAATATCTAGCCCTAACTGGGAAGGCCTTATAGCTTGACATGTATGAATCTATTTGATGAAATATTAAGGATCTGATCTGCATTATCTCTCTCATTGGTGTGTTGTTTCTTCTGTGTGTGATCATTGCAAGGTAGATCTGGATTAGGGTGTGCCTTTGGCCCCTGTTCTCCTCTTCCCTTGCATCAGGTGGTATCAGAGCAAGGTGAGATCTAGATCTATATTTTTGAATCTAGGTTTGAGGGTTCCTTCTTGTCAAACCCTAGTTAATTTGTTGTGGGTAGAAAATTGCGATTTGGCCTACAATTGTAGAGGGTTTCAAGATGGTTCGTGGGAGGTGAGATGTGGATCTAGGATTGGCAGATATGTTGAGACAACTTCCTACAAGATTAGAAGCTATTGAGATAGCTTAGCATAGAGGAAGATATTTTGAAGATGTTAGTGATGATGAAATTGAGGAAGAACAAGGTGATGTAGAACCTGCACCGGTGATGGATCAAGGTGAGGAAAGATTGTTGAAAGCTTTGACAAATCTAAAGTCTACACCACATTTCAATCCTCTTGAGTATAGTGGAAAGTTGGATTCAAATGAATTGGTGGGCTGGATCACTGAGATGGAAAAGTACTTTGAATATGAAAATGTTCCTGAGGAAAAGAAGGTGAAAATTGTGAGCACAAAGTTGAAGAGTCATGCATCCTTGTGGTGGGAACATCTGCAATTGGATAGAAAGAGGAAAGGCAAAGAAAAAATTAAGGTATGGAATAAGATGGTAAATAAGTTGAAAGGAAAGTTTTTACCTTGTGATTATTAGATTAGCCTAGTTAGGCGAATGCAAAGTTTGAGATAGAAAGATAGCTTGGTAAAAGATTATACCAAGGAATTCTATAGATTAGATATCATATTTGGATATGATGAAGATGATGTGGAAAGAATTTCTAGGCACCTAAATGGATTGAGAGTTCCCATCCAAGAAGAGATCAACTTGGTTAAGTTGGAAAACATTGAAGAAGCTTATCAATTTTCCTTGAAAGCTGAGGAGATATTGAACAAAAGACATGAGCAAAGACAAAGATGTAGAGGTGGTAGATTCCCTAGATGAAGAGGTATATCTTATGGTGAAAACAATAGATCTGATTCAGAAAAGACAAATCTAGATAAAGGCAAGACCGAGTGGAAAGGTGAAAGTTCATCTAGAGGAGGAGGCAATAACTACCGAGGTGGTTATAATAGAGGTTGTTTCTGAGGAACTTGTTACAATTGTGGAGAAGAATGACATAGATCATTTAAGTGTACACATGAAATTAAGAAGGTCGGTAGTAGTAGAAATGCTTTGGTGCAAGAAGATTCTTCGAATGAACCTGAGAAGGAAAAGAACTTGATGATAAGGAGAGCACTTTGGAGTGAAAGTAATAAGGAAGATTCGATAAGGAAAAAATTGTTCAAGACTAGATGTAGAGTTTTTGATGAAGTGTGGAAGGTAATCATTGATAGTGGAAGCTTGGAGAACTTGGTATCTAAGGAAATGGTCACAAAGTTGTAGTTGAAAAGGTTAGAACACCTGAAGCCCTATCAAATTTCATGGATCAAGGATGAGCACACACTCTTGGTAACTGAACAATGTTATGTGAATTTGAAAATTGGAAAGTACTATGATAAGGTGTTATGTGATATCATGCCTATCGATTGTTGTCATATTTTTTTGGGTAGACCTTGGCAATATGATAGACATGCTATATATGATGGGAGATTGCATAAATATACTATTTGGGCTAATGGGAGAAGACAAATCTTGTTACCTTTGACTAAAGAACTTGTTAGTAGTGTTTGTACATTTTTAAAAGTTTCCTTGATGGAAGGAAGAAATTTTGTTAAGGATTTAAAGAAGAATGATGTATGTTTTGATGTGATTCCTAACAAACTGAGTAAGAAAATAGAGTATAGTATCCCTAAGGAGATTGATAAGTTACTCACCAAGTATAGAGAGATCATTTTTGATAATGTACCTAATGGTTAGCCACCGAAGAGAAGCATTGATCATTGTATGGATATAATCCCTGGAGGTAGTTTACCGAATAAGACACCACATTGGTTGACACCTACCGAGAATCAGGAATTGAATTGATAGATTCAAGAATTGTTGTAGAAAGGTTTGATTTGAGGAACTTTGAGTCCTTGTGTAGTACCAGCTGTATTGGCACCTAAGACAAATGGAGAATGGTGAATGTGTATGGATTCCAGAGCAATCAACAAGATAGCAGTGAAATATAGGTTTCCTATACCGAGAATGGATGAAATAATGGATAGTTTGACTGGAGCAAAGTATTTTACCAAAATTGATTTGAAAAGTGGATATCATCATATCAGAATCAGAGAAGGTGATGAGTGGAAGACTGCTTTTAAGACAAAAGAATGTTTGTATGAGTGGTTGGTTATGCCCTTTGGTTTAACTAATACACCGAGTACTTTTATGAGATTAATAAATGATGTTTTGAAGAAATTTTTAGGTAAATTTGTAATTGTATACCTAGATGATATTTTGATATTTAGTAAGACCAGAGAAGAACATTTGTTGCATGTTAACCAAGTATTGTAGAGATTGAAAGAAGAAAAGTTGTTGATTAATCTGAAGAAGTGTTCTTTCATGCAAGAGGAGATTGTGTATTTGGAATTTGTGATTTCAGATGATGGTTTGAAAATGGATCTTGAAAAGGCTGAAGCTATTTTGAATTGGTCTACACCTGAGAATGCTAGTGAGGTAAGATCATTTCATGGTTTGGAAAGTTTTTATGAAAAGTTCATTGGGAATTTCAGTTCAATTTGTAATGCTATGAATGAGCCTATGAGAGGAGGATAAAAAGAATTTAAGTGGACACATGGAGTGGATAAAATTTTTGAGACCCTGAAGCAGAAGGTTGTTGAATTGCCTATGTTAGCATTGCCTGATTTCAATAAGGTATTTCAAGTGGAATGTGATGCAAGTGGTAGTGCAATAGGAGTTGTATTGAATCAAGAAGGTAAACCTATTTCTTTCTTTAGTGAAAACTTGAATGATGCAAAAAGGAAATATTTTGTGTATGATCAAGAATTATATGCTATTGTTCAAGCCCTGAAGAAATGGAGACATTATTTGATACCGAGTGAATTTGTGTTGTATATTGATTATAAAGCTTTACAATATTTGGGTAGTCAGAGTAAGTTGAATCAGAGACATATGAAATGGGTTGAATATTTGCAAAGTTATACATTTGTGATAAAACATAAGAGTGGAGTCATTAATTGAGTTTCTGATGCATTGAGAAGAAGAAGATCTTTAATGACCAAGATGAGAATTAAAGTTGGTTTTGATGACATGAGAGATTCGTATGAATTTGATCCTAATTTTTCTGAGCCGTGGAGAAAGTGCAGAGCACCTATTCAAGATCAACTAAGTACTAAATGGGTAGACTATTTCATTCAAGGAGGTATATTGTTTAAATGTATTCAGTTGTGTATATCGAGAGGATCAATGAGAACTAATTTGATAAAGGAGAAACATAGTAGTGGTTTAGTTGGACACTTTGGTGTTGACAAGACATTGAAATTTCTTAAGGAGAAATACTTTTGGCCGCAGTTGTATAAGGATGTTTAGAAATTTGTGAAAAGTTGTGGAATTTGTCAAGTTGCAAAAGGAGTAAGTCAAAATACTGGATTGTATACACTGATTTCTATTCCTGAGAAACCTTGGATTGATATCAATATGAATTTTTTTCTTGTCTTACCAAAGATAGTGAGAGGTAATGATTCTATATTTGTTGTTGTGGATAGTTTTTCTAAGATGTCACATTTTATACCCTATAGAAAGACATCAGATGTAGTACATATAGTAGATCTTTTCTTTAAGGAAATTGTCAAATTGCATGGATTACTAAGGAGTATCATCTCTGACTGAGACAGTAACTTTTTTGGATACTTTTGGAAGACTCTTTCGAGAAAGTTTGGTACCGAGTTGTGGTATAGTTCTACATTTCACCCACAGACTGATGGACAAACATAGGTTGTGAATAGAAGATTGGGTAATCTTTTGAGATGTTTAGTTGGAGACACATCAAGTAATTGGGATTCTATGTTGGCACAAGCAGAGTTTGCATACAATAATTCAGTGAATAGGAGTACTAGAAAAACACCTTTTGAGATTGTAAATGGAATGCAACCAAGAGGTATATCAGATTTGAGGGATATTGCTGATGAAGAAAAGAGAAGTGTTGAAGGAGTAAAGTTTGCTGAATTCATGAAGACATTGCATGAAGATGTGAAACATAAGTTGGAGAAAATTAATTAGAAGTATAAAGACAGAGCTGATAGATCAAGAAGACATAAGACTTTTGCAGTTGGTGATGAAGTAATGGTTCATTTGAAGAAAGATAGATTTCCTGTTGGAACATATGGGAAGCTGAAAATGAAGAAGTTTGGTCCTTGTGGGGTTTTGAGAAAATTTGATAGTGGAAATGCTTATGAGATTGAGTTACCTAATGACATGGATATATCACCTATATTCAACATTGTTGATTTGTATGAGTACCATGAATCAGATGAAGAAATGACAATACTGAATGATTATCCTAAGAAACAGATAGAAGAAGTTGAGCAGATTTTGGAACAAAGAGTTGGCAGAAGTACAAGAGGAAAATAGTATATGAAATATCTAGTAAATTGGAAGAACAAACTAATTGAAGACGGTTCATGGATTTCATAATCTCAATTGGATTCAGCTCAAGTTGTACCTACTGCATGATTCAAAAAATCATTTCAAATAACCCCAGGTGTCTGATGCAGGAGCATCTCGGGTCCTTGGCAATCCTGTGTCACCAAAAATAAGTTTGAGTTTCCTGTGTTGCTCGGTTCCTACTTTGACTGAGTTGGCTCCATAGTTGCTCAGTTCCTTCATTAACCGAGTTGGTCAGTTAATTCCCTAGTGCTCGATTATCTCTTCCTGGTGCTCAGTTGTCCTAGCTTATCAAGTTGTTTCTTTTGGTTTTCTGTTGAGGCTGACTTGTGCACTTAATTATGGTCACAGATTTAATGTTGGTATCTATCATTGGGAAGGGTGTGGACCTAGATCTGGTTGTTCCTTCCATTAATGGTGGATCTAAAGGCCAACTTGTTTGGTAGCCTCTTGTATATATTGCAGTTGTTGGTTGTAGTTTGGGGTAGAAGATAGAAGTTAAGAAATGGAAGATAGTTTTTGAAACCTCACATGTTGGAGGACTAAACATGTACTTGAATTGTAATATCTGGCCCTAACTAGGAAGACCTTACAACCTGACATGTATGAATCTATTTGATGAAATATTAAGGATCTGATCTGCATTCTCTCTCTCATTGGTGTGTTGTTCCTTCTGTGTGTGATCTCTACAAGGTAGATCTAGATTAGGGTTTGCCTTTGGCCCCTGTCCTCCTCTTCCCTTGTGTCATTCATCATGATTTGTGTGAAACAGTCCAATCAAGGATGGATATTCTAGAAAAAATTAATGCGCTAGTCCATCCAAAGAGATCCATCTAGTATCATATCCTTAAGAATCTTGTTCCCATCAATTATTCCACCAAAAAAGTGTTGAAATTCCATAAATCTTTTGGGACTTTGATAGAAGTGTGCATAAATCTCTTTAATTAAATGTTCATTTTTTACTGGAGTATTATTTCTCACAATTCCAAAAGCTAGATTCATTTTGTGGGCCATGTAGTGAATACCAATAATGTAGGGCGTACAAGAAGTTTCCATCTTTGTGCAAAGACCGTTCCTATGACCTTGCATTACTAAAGCTCTATCTGCTCCACCACACACCAAATTTTTGGCAATCATCATCTCATTTATACCTCCATATTCAATTAAAGAACTCTTTACTAGTTGAAATAAATTTTCGTTATCGCACTAACATTCATTTTAGCAACAAATAATAGATAAGGTTGGTAGGCATGACTTTGTATAGTATAAACATGCATGCATACCCACAAAGTATTATCTACTATTGTAACTTTGTCTAAAGATAATGTAATAAAGTTTGACTCTCTTATTTTTACCTTTACATCTTCTTTTTCAACCTTAACAAGACAACATGTCCATCTCCATCCACTGTTTATTGACCAATTACTATTAGGACAATTAGGAACTTTCAAAAAGTATAATAAACCACTCATTGGTGGGTAGTCTATCATAACACACCCTCTACTCAAAATATAAAATACAACACTTAATTGAAGAGATTTTCCCAGTTCTTCTACTTGCATTTCTTTTTCGAGAAAAGCTTCAATAAATCCTTTAACTTCAACATGATTCATTTTTAATTTATCCTAAAAATAGAATTCTTCATCATTCTTATCTTGCTTACATTCTTCCTTTATTTTCCATTTTATCATTGATTGTTCAAATCCATCTATCATTTATTTTTCGTAAACTTTACCCATATTCTTTTCTATGGTGTCAATTTTTAGCTGCAACCTCTTTTCCTTGTTATATTTCCAAGTGCAATTATTACACTTGCATTCTATTGGAGGCTCACCTTCAATTGGATTCTACACTGATTTGATGATTGGATAATTTGACACCCATGTAATTTTAAAATTCCTCACCGACATATCCCACTTCCAATCCTTTTTTGAATTGGCTTTATTCTTTTTCTATTTGGGTTGATCCCTTTTTTGATTTGTCTTTTCTTTTCCCCTTCCACGTATTACCATATGTGGTATTATCACCCAAGTCGATTATATCATTCCTACTAACCTGGGTATCTACTAGAAAATCTTTTTCAAGTTCATCATGATTTGAGATATCAAGTTCTCCACCTTCAATATGCAATGGAGGTTTTGAATCTTGTACTTTTTGTTAGAGTAATTAGTTAGTTTCATTACTCTTGTTTTACTTAAGCTATCTTTTAGGTACATTATAGTTAATATCTTTATTAATTATAATGTGCAACCTAGCTTTTCTAGTTTTAGGGTTTTGTTCACCTTTATATGTTGAACCTTGTAATTTTTTTTTCATTATGCTGAATACATTTTTTCTCTCTCTCATTTTGAGCACATAAGGGTTTCAATTTTTTCCATCTTTTATTTCATTCTTTGTAACAGGTATCTTGCATGCAGATTGGTCTTGGAAGTTGAATCTATTTTTCTCAATTTCTACATGGTATTAGAGCCATTCTACTGCTGCTTGCTCAAGTTCTTTTGAAGCTGTGGATCAAGCAATTTTTCTATTATTTTTTATTGGATCTAGTGGGTCTCCTTTTTTTGGAACACTTTGGGCAAAAACTAACCTCATGGTTGCGTTTGAAAGGCCCAAAAACCCCTATTTCCATATAAAACTCAACCTATTTGGCCTTTAGGGCATTTGGGAGAAAATTTTTGCCCTATTAGGGCTGTACGGGCACAAATATCGAGAAAAAAATTAATTTTTTTTTCTTAAAAAAATTAAAACAGCATTAAAAAATAATGCCTCCCATTCAAATTCAAAGGCGCCACTGCGCCGTCGCCCGCACACCATTATGCCACCACACTGCCGCCTGCCTTTGGCCGCTGTGCTGCCCAGCCACCGCGCCACCCAGCCACTACCCGTGCGCCACCGTAGCGCCACTGCCACACCACCAGCCCCTTTGGATGTCCTATGACGGCCATACGACTATCAAACTATTTCCCGGGACTATTTTTTTAGTATGCTTGCATTTTTGGGGGTACCTGGGCTTTTTTGGTCCTATAGGGCTTATACAAACTTGAAATTTAACATATGATATATCGTTGAAAAGGTCTTTTTGAGACCGTCGCTCTCATGTAGGTTTCACTTCTTGATTTTTACATTTTATTTCCATTTTTTTTAGTCAAAGATGCCCCTTCTTCTGTGCTCCTATTCTACTTCTGGAACTCAGGTTTTTTTTCTCATTTCTTGTGCTTTCATAGTAATTTGTTGTGTACAGGGGATAATATTATACTTTGTGGGGGGGGGGGTGCTCTTTAATTTATGTAATTTACTTTAGAAAGACCCTTCTACTTTTGTATTATTTCTCTCAATGGCAGACTCTTCTATCGCTCGCCTTACACCTCACAACTATCACACTTGGAAAGGACAGATGACTAGATTGCTTATGGCAAAAGGGCTATGGTCATGTCTCGATGAGACTCAACCAGTTCTATAGAGGCCTTATGAGGCTCTTATCTAGAGGAACAAGATGGATGAGGCAATGGGCCTCATTGCAATGAACATTTCAGATGGGTTGTTGTTCCACTTGGATGGTTTGACCACACCTAGGGATATGTGGAATAGGTTTTTCACCTTTTTTGGCACAATGAATCAGTTCAGGGTTCTCTAGATAGATGTAGAGTTCACCTCCTTGGTACCTAAAGCATTCACCAGCATTGAGGACTTCTTGATGAAGTTCAAGTCTCTTTGATCTATTTTACAAGTTGCTGGAAAGACGAAGTCAGATGATGAGTGTATCTTTCTGATACTCTCAAAGCTTCATGGCCCTTATCAGATTTTCACTTCTACCTTCTACTCCACTATGGATGCATTGGGTGCATGACATGTTATGCCCTCTTTTGAGACCTTCTGTGATAGGTTGACTCGTGAGCAGTCTAAGCTCAATCAGATGGATTCACTTACAGGTTCACAGTCATAGGCATTGCTTGCCAAGACACCTCAGGATACACAAGAGCAGAAGCTGGAGAAAACATCTGATTCCTCTTCTCAGCACTCTACTGGCTCACCATCTTCTTCTAAAAATGAGAAATAGAAGACTGAGAGCCCTAGATGTTCCTATTGTCAGAAGGGGCCTCATGATGAGTCACATTGTTTTTAGAAGATATTTGATGGCTATGAGAAACATATTGTAGATTTGCAAGCTCTCCTTCAAAAGAGCACTATTTCCTCTCCATCCTCTTCCACCTCACAAGGGTCTACTTTTCAATCTTCTGCCTCATCTTCGACATCTGGATAGGATTTTGGATAGGGTCATGCATTATGGGCTTCCGTTGCATCCACTTCATAGGTCCCTTGGATACTAGATTCAGGTGCTTCTCACCATATGGCATCTTCTCCGGAGATCTTCTCTTATATTGAGGCTTCTCCTAGTCCTCACATTCTTATGGGGAATAACACTGTTATGCCAGTTTTTGGGAAAGGTTCTGTAGGCATTTAGGATGGTACATTCAATGATGTATTGTATGTTCCATCTATGTCTACAAACCTCCTCTCGATTTATCAGATTACACTTAGTGGGTCAGGGAAGATAGTTGAGTTCATGCCAAATTCAGTCTTCATCTAGGATAGTGTGACAAGTGGCATTGTTGCTATAGGGATAGTTGATCATTCCACCCATCTCTACACCTTCTCACACTTTGGTCCACCATCTCCATAATCAGAGCACATCTCTCCTCTTATGCGAGAGCATCATGTGGGATAGTCAGGTCACTTGAACCTCTGTGTTGTTCCTGAGACCACTTTTGTGACTACCTCACCTCATCTTGTTGGGGTTTCTTCTCTTCAGCAAGACTCTTCTTTAGCATTGCCAGACCCTCTAGCTCCATTCATCGAGCCACCAAGTGTAGTTGTTGAGGATTCTACAGAGGACACTCATCTCCTCTCTCCTGACAGTGTTTGCACACCTGTCTTACCACCTACATTGGGGATTCCCTTTCAAGATCCTCATGTCTACTCCTTTGAGCATCAACTCAGCCTTCCAATGACACCTCATCTTTTGAGGTTACTTGTTCAATGCTCACTACCTTTCACTCCTTTGTATTGGCATCATGGTGGTTTGTTCATCGATCCAAGGGTTCTTTCATTCTGGGGAGGCTTTGGAGCCTTGACCCTCTCTCACGAGGGGGTGGGGGGTTGGTAGCACGCATTGTACTTATGGCTTTGAGAGAGTCTTGTGAAGTCATTTTTTGTCTTTTGCTTGCTTTTATATCTCTTTTTGGAGAGGAGTTTTTCCCACAGGGTTTTCTCCTTTGTCTTCGGTTTACAGAGATTTCCTTGTATTGGGTACCTGATCAGGCCTTGTTGCTGGGACCCATTTCCTGCTTTCATAGCTGTGCTAGGTTAGCTTACCTCCTGAGCTTTGCTTAAGGGGGGGGTGTTAAAGTAATTAGTTAGTTTCATTACTCTTGTTTTACTTAAGCTATCTCTTAGGTACATTATAGTTAATATCTTTATTAATTATAATGTGTAACCTAGCTTTTCTAGTTTTAGGGTTTTGTTCACCTTTATAGGTTGAACCTTGTAATTCTTTTTTCATTATACTGAATACATTATTTCTCTCTCTCATTTTGAGCACAAAAGGTTTTCAATTTTTTCCATCTTTTGCTTCATTCTCTGTAACAGGTATCTTGCATGCAAATTGGTCTTGGAAGTTGAATATGTTTTTCTCAGTTTCTACACTTTTGTGATCACCTTCCTAGTTTTCACTACAATATTTTCCAATACCAAAGTATGAAGACAATGTTCTACATTTTGTTGGCCTCTCTTGGCCTTCCCCACATTCAGAATTCTTACCCTTCTTCCTATTTGACATCTCCAATGAAATAAAGGCTGCAAAAAAATATCAACTTGTTGAAGAAGTAATAATAGACTATATGATTCATTGGCCCTATGACCTACAATCTAGATGTCCAAGGTCTCTAGGGTGACCACTGATGTGTCCCCACTATATAAGATAAACTCAAAAATGCAAACAGAAAGAGACTAATTCATAATAATATTATAATACTTTCAAAAATATGATCACTTATCTTTGGGTCACTAGTAGTCACTAATGTAGTCTATAGCAATGGTTGTTCCTAGTTTGAAACTTCACTATTGATCCAAATTGAGAGCTCACTACTGAGAACTAACCAAATTGTATAGATATTGTTAGTAAACAAATTTGTCTCTTTTGCAAATATTCAAAAAATGACTCACAAAAATGCCGAAATAACAAGACAAAATCTGGAACTAACAGTTGAGTCACTTGCAATGGGTATGTGCAAGCACTCTCTGAGTTTTTATATTGAGGCTCAACTCCCTTCTTCAGATTTGTAATGAATAAAACAACTGGGTATGTCTTTAACCAGAAGACACAAAGGCATACCTACATTCACCCATTAATGTGAAATGAATGCGATTATCAAATTTAAAACTTAGGAAAGAAACAAATTAATAGCCAACTAACCACTCATCCAATCTTCCCAATAGCAGAGAAATGAAGAGAAGACTTGCTACTGTGTATTGCATATATGAATGCATAAAACCAATAGATTTCATAACATGCATACACTTGACATAATGAGACAGGAATGCATCTAAAAATATAAATGAAGAAACCAACAGATTAACTTCATTCAGGAAATTACATTTCTAGACCAATAGATCTGAAGACACACTTCTCTTTATTTTCAAATGCATAGAAAAACAACCAACATATCACTTTATCCCCTGTCATTAAACAAGCTGCAAAAATAAATATATCTCCTCTTTCCCTGTTACAATACTACTCAGAAAATGATCTCCCCTTGTAGCCAATTGACTGTTGGAAAATCTGAAGAACCCCATCTTTATCTTTTTGTTACATATTTAAACTTAGCCATCTGCGTAGCATTTCGGCTGCATAACTTATTCTTGGAAATTGACTCTTTTTACCTTTCACTTCTCGTATCCTTTTCAATTTTTAGAACTAATTCTTGGAAACTAACTCTTTTCCACTAGGAAGCAACTGCCAAGTGTCCTCGGTTATCTTTTATATTCCTCATTTCATTAAAGCACATACTCCACACTTATCATTAATATTTTACACATGACATGACCTTAATAACTCTTTCATTATGTTCTTTGAAGAAATTTTTCTGCAAATGGATACTTGTTGGATTTCCATGCAAGCCTATACACAGTCCTACATAACTTTCTGACAAGGTAATATTTTCTCGATTGCTCTCGTGAAAGGCTTCTAAACTTGTCTATTAACAACATATCCAAAAATTGTCCAAATCCAATGGTGGAGTAAAAAGTTATGGCCCCCAAAACATGACTATTTTTCTGTCATCAGCAAATTTTGGAAATGTCAAGTTTTATAGACCTGTATTCTGTTATTCATATCTTTCAAACCAGATACAATTTTGGAAATCCCTCTAGTGAGAATTTAGAAAAATAGGTTTTGTAAAACATATCCAAAAATTGGACAAATCCAACAGTGGAGTTGAAAGTTATGACCCTTGCAACATGACTGGTTTTTTGTCATCTGTAAATTCGTGATTACAAGTTGCTGAAGAAATCCTTTGAAATGGTTACCATTAGTTAAGCTGTATGAGTACCTTTGTCATGAATGTTGAGATTGCATAGGATTTGACATATTCTGATTTTCTTTTGTTCCTAAGATTATTGCACAACAAACCTTTCCAAACAAATGACTAGCTGCCATGCTTGGGCTAACATTTTGTCAAACAATTTACATACATTACCTGTACTTTCCTCATAACCATGTCACATTCCCCAGGGTGCTACCCATTTCTTCCAATGTATGTGACTTTCTTGGAAGCCTTTTAAACACAGTCAATTCCTTTAAATAAATTTTGAAAACATGACAAAATACCTTTTCCCCAATAGCACATAGCTGAAAGTATTTGGATACAAGTCAATGCTCTTATTTTTCACCAGATAACTATATTCTCATGCTGAAGCATAATTTTGAAGAATCCTCCCAATATTTTCCTTATATTATCAATTTCTCCATTAATGTATTATATCCATTGGGCACCTCTTTGCTGATGATGGCACTTCATTAATACTCTTCAAAAAGAGTATCCACCATTGTCACTATTCAACCTCGATGCCATTTTTAAATTATAACATTAAACATTGAACTGTGCCTCTTGAATATTGAATATTGAACTTTGAACTTTCGGGTTCAAGGTTCAAGATCGACAATGCATATTGCACTTGTGAATGTGAACTTGCATTTTGAATATTGAATCTTGAACTTTGAACTTGCGGTTCAAGGTTCAAGATTGAATTTGCATTTTGCACCTTTAAACTGCAGTAGAAAAACTTGCATAACTTTTTGTTGATAGCTTTGTTTCCCATGAAATTTTAACTGTAGGCTAGATGATCCACATAGACCATAACCCAGAAATATTTTTTATCTTGCATAGGAATCACAAAACCTATAAATTGTAAAATGAATATTGAACCTTGAACTTTGAACTTGCGGTTCAAGTTTCAAGATTGGAAATGTAATTTGCACCTTTTGAAATTGTATTTGAATCTATACGTCTGGACCTTTGCATTTTGAATCTTGAACTTTGAACTTGTGGGTCAAGGTTCAAGATCAAAAACTCTTCATGCAATGTTGCCCTTTTACAAAAAAAAAAACTTCGCAAAGCATGTCAGCAAAACCAGCATAAGGCATGAGAAAATTGAGGGACATTCTTTATGAGACTTGATTTTAAAAGTTTTGAAGTTGCATGCCAAAGGCAAGCCAACAACTGGCTCTGACTAGGGATATGGACTGAGAGGAACATAGATAATCTAGCCATCTCTGGTAGGAGACTAGTGCCTAGCCATTAGGTAATAGAGTCAAAGCACATGAAACAATGAGGAGCTACTTGCATAGAGGGGAAAAGCCGGGGAAAAACCCAAAAAAACCTAAACTACCAGCAACTAAAACAAACCAACTACACTAAACACTACAAAACTCAGAGAGCAGCAAGCTATTTACAAAACTATATAGGTGAGAAGAACTCAAGATAGGGTCAGAGCTGAGGAAAACTTACACGAAACCATTCACTGGCTGTGAGAAGAAAGAGCCACTTCGGAACAATGGGTTTCATGCTGAGGAGATAACCTGATACAACCACAATATGGTGAACTCTTCTTGGTTGCAAACCAAACTAATTATGTGTAGGGACGTTTTGAACCAACTATCATGCCCAAATAGCCACATCTCATCATAGATTTCTGATTTTTCTTGAACCTTATGTGCAATGCTTCCCAGACAACTCACAACTTCCAGCTAAAAAAAATAAGGCAAGAGGATTTCTGAAGAAGATGTTACAACTATGTCACAGTCATTTCTATCAAAACCATCTTTCACAAAAGAATTTTCAGAACTTAAACTAGGACTGGAATAACAAGAAAATTCTTCACTCATTAGATCAACCTTGATTGAAATTACTTCATCATTCTTTTCTACAATTAAATCTGAAAATTCTTTATCTGAGACAAAGGCTTGATACAAATTGATTTCTGGATCACTTGTATAAGAATTTCTTTTTTCACCATTTAACAAAAATTGATTTATTATTTCCTCTTGGAAAAGATAAATGGTATCCAGTCCATTAATTGTCTCTTGAGACTGTAATATTTCAACTAAGTTAACATCTTGCTGAAAATTTTCTTCAGAACTTCTTCCTTTAATCAGATTTGTAGAATGAGAAGAATCTTTATCTAAATCTAATTTTACTTTGTCATCAGTACAAGCTTCATTTTTAAAATGAAAAGATTCTAGAGTAGGTTGATCATAAAGTTTTAAACATAAACAATCATCTTTGTCAATTCTTTCATCAAAACTAAAAGTTTCATACTCTAGCTACATGTAAATCTGAAAATTGTTTTCTTCCATACTTTCAAAAACAAGATGAATTTCTTCATTTTCAAAATTGAAACTTTCTACTTCTGGAAAGAAAACATCATTCAATGAATCCATCTTATTAAAACTCACACATTTTTCAGCTTCATTTCGGTCATTTATGCTTACCAATGCTTGATTTTCTGGAGGCTGAATGACTTCTTGCTGCATTTTTCATTCACTCAAGACTGAGTAATTGCAAGAAATATAATGAGGTGAAATTACTAGAGCTTCTTCATCATCCACCTCCAGTTCTTTTTCAAGTTTCTGTACTTTTCCTTTACAATCTTCCAGATCTTTTAGCTTGTGAAATCTGTGACATAAACTTCTCCACAGCAAGGCAGATACGTGATCATCTTTGATGCTTAGGCTGGTCTTTACGACATGAGAGATGCTTTCTTTGTAATGCTCAAAGAAATCTTACAACACTTTATCCTTCACTTGGGTGATCTCCAAAATGCTGGGGTTAGGTCTCATCTTTCTTGTGACCTTTGTATTCGGCATGGTCATTTCACAGAGTCGCCAATCTCTTGCACATAGAGATAATTCCAAAATCTGGAGAATAAAATGAACTGATCTTTAATTTCAGTCCCTAGTAGAGTCACCAAAAATTTGTTAGTAAACAGATTTGTCCCTTTTGCAAATATTCAGAAAATGAGTCACAAAAATGCCCAAATAACAAGACAAAATCTAGAACTAACAGTTGAGTCACTTGCAATGGGTATGTGCAAGTTCTCTCTGAGTTTTTATATGAAGGCTTAGCTCCCTTCTTCAGATTTGCAATGAATAAAACAACTGGGTATGTCTTTAACCATAAGACACAAAGGCATACCTACATTCACCCATTAATGTGAAATGAATGTGATTATTAGATTTAAAACTTAGAAAAGAAACAAATTAATAGCCAACTGACCACTCATCCAATCTTCCCAATAGTAGAGAAATGAAGAGAAGACTTACTGCTATGCATATATGAATGCATAAAACCAACATATTTCATAACATGCACACACTTGACATAATGAGACCAGACTGCATCTAAAAATATAAATGAAGAAACCAACAGATTAACTTCATTTAGAAAATTACATTTCCAGACCAATAGATCTAAAGAAACACTTCTCTTTATTTTCAAATGCATAGAAAAACAACCAACAGATCACTTTATCCCCTGTCATTAAACAAGCTACAAAAATAAATATATATCCTCTTTCCCTGTTACAATACTACTCAGAAAATGATCTCCCCTTGTAGCCAACCGACTGCTGGAAAAGCCAAAGAACCCCATCTTTATCTTTTTGTTACATATTTAAACTTAGCCATATGCGTAGCATTTCGGTTGCATAACCGATTCTTGGACACTGACTCTTTTTACCTTTCACTACTCGTAACCTTTTCAATTTTTAGAATTGATTCTTGGAAACTAACTCTTTTCCACTAGGAAGCAACTACCAAGTGTGCTCAGTTATCTTTTATATTCCTCATTTCATTAAAGCACATACTCCACACTTATCATTAATATTTTACGTGTGACATGACTTTAATAACTCTTTCATTCTGTTCTTTGAAGAAATTTTTCTGCAAAATGGATAGTTGTTGGATTTCCATGTAGGCCTATACACAGTCCTACATAAATTTTTGACCAGGTAATATTTGCTCAATCTCTCTAGTGAAAAGCTTCTAAACTTTTCTATTAACAACATATCCAAAACTTGTCCAAATCCAATGGTGGAGTAAAAAGTTATGGCCCCCGAAACATGACTATTTTTCTGTCATCAACAAATTCTAGAAATGTCAAGTTTTATAGACTTGTATTCTATTATTCATATCTTCCAAACTAGATACAATTTTGGAAATCCCTCTAGTGAGAATTTAGAAAAATAGGTTTTCTAAAACATATCTGAAAATTGGACAAATCCAACAATGGAGTTGAAAGTTATGACCCCTGCAACATGACTGGTTTTCTGTCATCTACAAATTCATGATTACAAGTTGCTGAAGAAATCCTTTGAAACGGTTACCATCAGTTAAGCTCCATGAGTACCTTTGTCATGAATGTTGGGATTGCATAGGATTTGACATATTCTGATTTTCTTTTGTCCCTGAGATTATTGCACAACAAACCTTTCCAAACAGATGACTAGACGCCATGCTTGGGCCAACATTTGTCAAATAGTTTACATGCATTACCTGTACTTTCCTCATAACCATGTCACATTCCCTAGGGTGCTACCCATTGCTTCCAATGTATGTGAATTTCTTGGAAGCCTTTTAAACATAGTCAATTCCTTTAAATAAATTTTGAAATCATGACAAAATACCTTTTCCCTAATAGCACATAGCTGAAAGTATTTGGATACAAGTCAATGCTCTTATTTTTCACCAGATAACTATATTCTCATGTTGAAGCATAATTCTGAAAAATGCTCCCAATATTTTCCTTATATTATCAATTTCTTCATTAATGTATTATATCCATTGGACACCTCTTTGCTGATGATGACACTTCCTTAATACTCTTCAAAAAGAGTATCCACCATTGTCACTATTCAACCTCGATGCCATTTTTAAATTATAACATTAAACATTGAACTGTGCCTCTTGAATATTGAATCTTGAACTTTGAACTTTTTGGTTCAAGGTTCAAGATCGGCAATGCATATTGCACTTGTGAATGTGAACTTGCATTTTGAATATTAAATCTTGAACTTTGAACTTGCGGTTCAAGGTTCAAGATTGAATTTGCATTTTGCACCTTTAAACTACGACAGAAAAACTTGCATAACTTTTTGTTGATAGCTCTATTTCCCATGAAATTTTAACTGTAGGCTAGATGATCCACATAGACCATAACCCAAAAATCTTTTTTATCTTGCATAGGAATCACAAAACCTATAAATTGTAAAATGAATATTGAACCTTGAACTTTGAACTTGCAGTTCAAGGTTCAAGATCGGAAATGCAGTTTGCACCTTTTGAAATTGCATTTGAATCTATACATCCCGACCTTTGCATTTTGAATCTTGAACTTTGAAATTTCGGGTCAAGGTTCAAGATCAAAAACTCTTCATGCAATGTTGCCCTTTTACAAAACAAATAACTTCACAAAGCGTGTCGGCAAAACTAGCATAAGGCATGAGAAAATTGAGGGACATTCTTCATGAGACTTGATTTTAAAAGTTTTGAAGTTGGGTGCCAGAGCCAAGCCAACAGATATAAATATGATCTTTGAATGTATTTATACCAATCCTTATTTGGAAAATTTGGCGAGAATTTTATACAGTATATAAATATTTGGTGAATCCTACTTAACTATAACATGTCTTATGTAATTTTTGAGGTGATTATGGATTGTCGAATTAATTAGAAATTATAATAGAGTTGACAAAAATTAGGGTGAATTGAGACATACTTCCACAAAATGCTAGATGAATTAGGTCCTCCTGGAAAATAAATATTTATATGGCTATCAGAGAATTATGGCCGTCTATTAAGACAACCTTAGAAAGTGTAAGCGGAAATATTAAATTTACTGTGTGGAAAATGTAGATTTTGTAGGCAAAATATTGATAGAGATACAATTAATTACATAAAAGGATGGGTGATTGGGCCATGCATTGGACCAAATATTTATAAAGTCCAAGCGAAGTGGCCACCCCAATTGGTATAGTTTATTTTCCAAATTTTGGGTCATCGATGTGAAACATTTGCCAATTGGCGAATATTTGCCACTAAAGTTTTCCCTGATTAAGAGTGATGAAATTTAGTGCAAAGTCAATGTCCTTTTGTGTAAAGGTGATGAACTTTGGACCAGAAGTTAAGATCTTTTATGTAAACGCAACGACCTTTTATGTAAATGCAATGACTGTATTTTTCCCAAACTTGTAATTGTTAAACTTGGAACAAAAAAGATTAAAAACCCATGTTAAAAGGTTAGTGAAGTGTGGGCCCCATGGTAGGCACCATCTATGTGTGTGAATTTTTGTAAATTATAAACCTATAATGAAACATTAATACAATCTTTCAAATCAAATGATAACTACTAGCTAAATAAATGAAAGAAATGAAAGATTATGAGTGTTCCATCGCTCTCTACTTCTAAGGTTTTGAGTTATGCTCTCAGATGCAATTATGATCCTCAAATGAAAACCTATAATATGAGATAATGAAGATGCAAGTGAGATCTATGATGAAATGATGTTAAATGCTATGCAAAATGATAAAGAACACTAAATTAAGATGCAAATCCTCTATTATGATGTGAATCTAAATACTTATAATCTAAGAAATGCTAGAGTAACAATGTTCTCAATGATTTAGAAATGAAAATGACTATAATACTCTTACTCTAAAATGATGATGGATATTTTACACTAAGAGATGCAACATATTTATAGGATTTTTCAAGGTGTAGGGGGTAAGTTAAGTTAACCGTGATCAAGATGGAGGTTGAGTTGTTTGTTGAGGTGTCTAAGTTGAATGGTCAAGATTCTCTATCAAGATTGAATGGTCAAGATAGAAAAGCCTACTTGTGATTCATGTAGTGGAAGGTGGGACAATTTAGGGGGAATTAATTCAAAAGAATTAATTAAATTAGCTATGTATGATTTATGAATGGATTGCATTTAATTAATTAATGAACTATATAATCAATTTGTAATGTAATTACATAGTTATTTGATTTTTATTTTAATTAATCCAAATGGCTTCAATTTAATTAATGTTTTCTTTGACCATTTTTAAGTGTATACAAATAGATATGGCATAATGACCCGATTTTAGCAGAGGATGGATCTTTGAGACAAAGTTGTAGCCTCCTATAACCCAATCTTGTAAACCAAGAAATTTGTCTAACCTTTTAACTATTTGTAGGAAATTTTTGCTCATATTTGTCCATGTAAATTGGCTCTTGATTAGATAGTCAGGGAATTTTATGCAATAATTTATGTACGAGAAAAGATCCATGTAAATCTAATCAATCTCTAAAAATTGGATTCTTGAATTGTGGTAGTGAGCACTTCCCAAAGTCTTTTTTTTTCTCATGGGTTGTTGTAGGTTTGTAGACATTAAATAGAAATAGTAAAAGATCAAAAATTTCCACTTTCATAGATTGTGAGTTAATGCCCACTTTGTCCATTTGAATGGACACTATTTTGGGGTTCCATAATGTCACTAAACCACTTAAAACACCTTGTGCTCGAAGATGAGAATACTTCCATTTCACCCATTTCATAATTGTTTCCTCAAAGGTCTAATGCAAAGTTTTAGTCTCCTATAGTAGAATAATGTCTTCCCTACAAGCATATAATTGACACTTGATTTGGGCATGTTTATTAGAGGCATTAAAGCCTCTGAGATTCCAGGATAAGATCCTCATTGAACACAAGGAGAAACAAACTTTCTCCTTGGCCTTTTTTGAAACTAAAAATTTTCCATCCATCATTTGTACCTCTATTTCTATTTCTTCCTTAATTTAACCATTTTGACTTTCTTCCACTTTTCTTGGGTGACGATCAAGTAGATTGAATATATGTTGAAGATTTGGATAATGACAAGGACTTTGAGTAGTCAAAATCAAGAGGTTGATGTTCCATATTGTTTTCTATCTCTATACCCCTTTCCCAAACTATGGGAGAGATGCATTTAGTTGGAGTTACTTAAAGTTAAGAAGATCATTTAACATGAATGAACCAGTGCAAAGGCAACCAATTTGGCCTTGAAAATCTGAACCTAGGTGACTTTTTAGAAAAAACCTAGTTGATGAAATACTGACGGCCTTTGAGTACCCTCTCCTGGTAGCCCTACAGAACGTTGCCATAGTTGACGCCCTGAATTTTTTAGAAACTTTCCTGTTGTAGATCATGCGAAGTTTGTAGAGCCCAAACCCATCGCTATTACTAACTATTATATAATATTAGATACAATATGAGTAAGATTCATTATTGATTAAAATGTCAGATGTAAATGATATCCCATTATTTACAAATTTTATTATTAAGTAAAATAAATATTATTTCTATAATTACAAAATAATATTAAATTGATAAACAAATATTACAAGAGAATATTAAGTTAATGTATGATTTATCTTAATATAAATGTCTGTCTAGGCCTTTTATTGAGAAAAATATATGATTTGTCGTACAATATTACATAAGTTTAAATAATATCTATTATTGATTAATAATTTAAATATAATATAATTATATTAAAAATATTATTTATTATTATAAAATGAAATAAGTATAATTTATCAATTATTATATATTATGAAGCACAATATAAATAATATTTATTATTTGATCAATAAGTTATATATAATATAATTATATAATAATTAATGATTATTCAAGTATATACTCAAAATTATTAAATATTTAATATTGTAAACTCTAAAAGTTCTTAATTATGTATGCATTTCTGGATTAAAAAACTACACACAATCTAATCCAGAAATGCACACATAATTAAAAATGGATTGTGGAAATCTGATATTATTAATCTAAAAGTTCTTGTTGTAGTGCATTTAATTATTGGTCTAAAATAACAATTTAAAATTATGATCCAATGTGGATTCACTCCTTAACCAACTCAATTTAGGAGTTTTTCTTTAAGATTTCCTTAATCAAATTTCTTTTTATCAGTAATCACTTGTATCTAAAGCTTTGAACCATTGAGGGCACAATTGGAGGCCCCTATCCCTGTGGTTATCATTATGTTGAGGTATGAACACCTCCTTGATATGTCTCGTGCATAGCTCTATGTTTGTATTTCTTGTCTTGGCCTTCCTTATCACTCCAAACTCCTTATATATTTCAAACCCTTTATCTCTCTAAATGCCAACCTCCATATTACTCTGTCCCCTTATATTTGTAATACCCCAAAAATGGGCTATAGGTTCATTAACCTCCTACATCTTCAAATCGAATGAAATCGACATCAAAGTCCTAACCTAAGGCACATCTATACAACGAAATCCTAAATTGATTTTATCTTAATTTTGTATCGAGGAATATTCCTTAAAATATTCCTATCTATCTCAATTATCTTTAATTTAATGATTATTTGGCGATAAGTCATATTTATCCTAAAGTTTGATTAATTGATTATTTTGAATATTTAATTAATTAGATTTAATACTGCCACTTAATTATTTAATTAAATTTAATTACATTTATTCCTAAATTGTATTATTTAATTTTGACAATAAATCAAAAATCTTATGACTAATTGATTAAATTCTTATTTAATTAATTAATGACAATTGTCAAATTTAATGATATAGTTTTCGAATAAAAGTTTGATTTAATAATTGATTAACCCATAAATCAGTTATTCTTAAATTTAAAATTAGTTAAGTTGAGAATAAATCACTTTATTTATTTAATTAATTCATAATTATCTATGCACATTCAAAGAGCAGTTAAACTTAAAATCAGAAAATCAATTCAAGTTGTTATCTTTTTGAAACTCAACATCTATTTTGAGTTCAAAGTTGATCTAAACTTCTGATTTGAGTTAAAAAGCTATTCTTGCATGATTATGTGAGTTAATTTGTTTCTAATTTCTTGTTGACTCAAAAATCAACCTGAGTTCATCAAGAGTGATTTATGGCTTTTCTTCATGCACCCTCAAGCCCTGGATTTTTATAAAAACAAGGCTTCAGCTCTTCCAAAAAACCCTCAAAATTGCATCCTCACTTTGGCAAATTTGCGACTGAAGAATCTATCTTTTACGAATCAAGGCTATTGTGAGATTTTCATTATTATTTTGAACATTTAGCATATCATTATTAGATTAATTGCATATCATTTCAATTCATTCTAGATTAGATTCATATCATTTTTTCATTCTATTGCATACAAAATCCAAAAAAATAGATTAATTTGCATTCATTCTACATTCACCTTTTGCATGCTTCCCATTGCTTGCCATTTTGCGTGTTTGCTATCTATTTGGTCTTTGAGAACGAATGATCCCGAACTATTACACGAATCTACAAACTTGAACCGAAGATATCCTACAAATAATTTGAAACTGAAAACTAAAAATTGCAAATCTGAAGCAAAAATCCTTTCTGGAGTCCAAAAGTCATCCTCAGTCTCAAATTATCGTACGAGTTTTGGCCAATTTTCATTTCAGAACCCCTGTATTGTCGTACGTGAGTCCTTACTTTGTCGTACGAGTTTTTTCAGCAGAAATCAAAAGAGAATTATCCCTGGTAGCAACTGTCGTATGATCCTTGTCAATTGTCATTGAGAACATACCCAGAGTCGTACGAGCTTGCAGAAACTCATTTGAGAATTCTTGAAAATTGTCAGAATCTTGCCAAAATTGTTATCAACCCAATTTTTACAACCTATTTCCTGAACCTATCAAACCAATCACTATGTTAGGAACAAAGCAGAAACTAGAAAGAATTCAATCATTCTCCTAAAGTGGTCTTTTGAGTCGGATCTAGCCTTTTGTTTTATCAATTTGAATCTTTTTCATCTTGTGTCAAAACCTTGTCAAAATTTTCTTCAAATTCACTCTTTAATAAAAAATAGCTAAGTGTTGCGAGCTCATGTCCACCATCTTTTGGGCGTCTACCCATACTACTAGGGCATAATATCCTTCATTTACGTCCAATCTCATCTTTAACCAATCCAATATTTACAAGGTTGCATCAGTTGATCTTCTTGAATCAAGTCATTTTTCAGTTGTCTTCATCTTGCTCTCTTGCTTCACCTAAGGTTAATGGTGGAAACCAGAGCTTCATCACGAAAAAAAAAGAACAACCCAAAATCTCTTCAGAGACATCTTCTATGATTGCTCAGACAATTCATCAATCCTCTGACACTAATAAATTTGGGGAATTTGACGCTCTTGGTAATTTATTCTTGAAAGGTGGTTATGTCACCTGTCCTGCATCAATCAGCACAAGTAATCAACGAACTTCTCCTCTATCAATTCAAGGAAGTTATCAGACAACTCCCCACTGATCTATCCCTGGTAGCTCTCATAACACCAATATGTCTCAAGGAGGGATGAACCAAGGGTCTCAAGGACATCACTCTCAACATGGTACGGATCTAGAACCCACACCTTCTGAAATTGCCTGATATCAAAAATACAAAAAAAATCTTATGACTAATTAATTAAATTTTTATTTAATGAATTAATGACAATTGTCAAATTTAATGATATAGTTTTCAAATAAAAGTTTGATTTAATAATTGATTAACCCATAAATCAATTATTCTTAAATTTAAAATTAGTTAAGTTGAGAATAAATTTCTTTATTTATTTAATTAATTCATAATTATCTATGCACATTCGAAGGGCAGTTAAACTTAAAATTAGAAAATAAATTCAAGTTGTTATCTTTTCGAAGTCAACATCTATTTTGAGTTCAAAGTTGATCTAAACTTTCGATTTGAGTTAAAAAGTTGTTCTTGCATGATTTTGCATGATTATGTGAGTTAATCTATTTCTAATTTCTTGTTGACTCAAAAATCAACCCGAGTTCATCAAGAGTGATTTATGGCTTTTCTTCATGCACCCTCAAGCCTTGGATTTATATAAAAACAAGGCTTCAGCTCTTCCAAAAAAACCTCGAAATTGCATCCTCACTCTGGTGAATTTGTGACTGAAGAATCTATCTTTTGCGAATCAAGGTTATTGTGAGATTTTCATTATTGTTTTGAGAATTTAGCATATCATTATTAGATCAATTGCATATCATTTCAATTTCATTTCAGATTAGATTCATATCAGTTTTTCATTTTGTTGCATACAAAATACAAAAAAATAGATTAATTTACATTTATATTTCATTGCTTTCATCATTTTAAATCCTTCGTTTAGGTGTTGCATTGTCACTGGTCTCTGTCTAATCTAAGAGTACCATACTCGCACCTACTAGAAGGCAGTAAATCACCTGGTTAGCTTAGTTTCTATTACTTGCAGATTTTGATTTTGCTAACCTCTAGTGTTTTACTGAAGTGTTGTGTCCACAACTAGGTATAATTTTCACACACATTTCTGGCGCTCACCGTGGGGCCCTAAAATGGGTTTCCATTTCATTTCTATCAATTTCTATGTATTTTATATCATTTTTTGATCCATTATATGATTTTATTCTCTATCTGTACACTTTTCATATGAGTTTTATCAGAAACTCATGCTAGGACCTTCTACGTGTTGTACAACATTCAACATTTTTGAGGCTCATATCAGCAACTACAAATTGTCATTTGGAAACTGCTTTGTCATGTGGGCATACACCTAATGTCGTATGAGTTTTCAAAAAGTCATGCCAGAGCATACCCACTATCATGAGTTTCTCGATTGTTGTGCGAGTGGTAACCCATTGTCGTACGAGTTTTGATACTAGGATTCAATTGTCATTTCAGATTTTTAGGTAGTTTATCAGATTTGGACTAATGGCTAACCCTAACAATTGAACTCCGTCATTTCTGATTGGTATTTACTGATTCTGATTGGAAAAGTGCAACAAAATTGTTAAAACAGGTAAAAATCTACTAAGCGCGTTGCGAGGAATTAAGGTATTCTTTGTCATCTGATAACACTTTGATTTTGGATATAAAATGAACTCTCACGTGTCAAGCTTGTGTGACTTTTCCTGCTTTCATATCATAGACTTCATTTGAGCTATAAAAATGAACGTAGATTTGCTTCTCACATCTCTGTTACACATAGTAAATAGGCCCTATGAACACTATTTGTGGATGATCTCGAGAGAGTTGGCTTCATTTGTTTTCTCATACATGAAAAGCTCTTCTTGAAGAAGGATCCCCTTGTAGGTAGGGAGGATACTGAGAATGTCTCATGTTCCCTTGATTTGGTCCTCAACTTTTGATTGATGTGTTCTCTTTCCAGAGAGATCGATAGACCATAGTTGTTGATGCCACAGATCTTGGTGAGATAAATTTTGGTCTTAGTGTGTCAGATTAATCTAACTGCTTTGTTTTGGTGAAGTGAAGAGGCTAGGGGATTATGCTCTACTTCCTTTTTGGATAGTACTAGAAACCCAGATCCTTGAATTTGATCTAGTCCCCCTATGGTATCTTTTGTGAGTCACCTTTAGAGAGGGTTAACCATAGTGGACATTCCCTTAATTGGGTCAACCACATGGATGGAACCTCAAGCGATAATATCCATTTTCACCATGGTAGCAATAGTCACTATATAAATGTCCTTGTGGAGGAAATCTTCATAGGTGTGGTCTCTTGTTGGGCTATCAAATCTCCCTAGCAACTCCTGATTGATTAAATTCTCAAACTGTGTCAAAACCCCAGTGCACCTAGATTGGAGTTCACCCTCTTGAGATCACAAAATATGTAGAGTCAGACCACTACTACAAATCCTAGTGAGGCCAACTTTTTGTTTTCTAGGACTATGTGCATTATTGAAAAACTCTTTGGAACATACACAATTAGCACTCCTAGGGATTAGTACAATAAGTCACTATTGCTTGTTCATGCGCAAGGTTTCTTTTTCCCTTGTTCATTGTTTTCAGATGATTGATTGCTTCCCTTTGCTTTCTATTCTACATGTTTGCTATCTATTTGGTCTTTGAAAATGAACGATCCTGAACTATTACATGAATCTACAAACCTGAACAGAAGATATCCTACAAATAATCTGAAACTAAAAATTGAAAATTGCAAATCTGAAGAAAAAATCCTTTTTGGAGTCCAAAAGTCTTCCTTAGTCCCAAATTGTCGTACGAGTTTTGGCCAATTGTCATTTCAAAACCCCTGAATTGTTGTATAGGAGTCCTTACTTTGTCGTACAAGTTTTGTCAGCAGAAATCAAAAGAGAATTATCCATGGTAGAAACTATCGTACGAGCCTTGTCAATTATCATTTGATAACATACCCAGAGTCATACGAGCTTGTAGAAACACATTTGAGAATTCTTGAAAATTGCCAGAATCTTGCCAAAATTATCAGTAACCCAGTTTTTATAGTCTATTTATAGAATCTGTCAGACCAATCACTGTGTCAGGAACAAAGTAGAAACTAGAAAGAATTTAATCATTCTCCTAAAGTGGTCTTTTGAGTTAGATCTAGCCTTTTGTTTTATCGATTTGAATCTTTCTCATCTTGTGTCAAAACCTTGTCAAAATTTTCTACCAATTCACTCTTCAATAAAAAATGGCTAAGTGTTGCGAGCTCATGTGAACCATCTTTTGGGTGTCTACCCATACTACTAGGACACAATATCCTTCATTTACATCTAATCTCATCTTCATCCAATCCAATCTTGAGAAGCTTGTGTCATTTGATCTTCTTAAATCAAGTCATTCTTCAGTTGTCTTCATCTTGCTCTCTTGCTTCACCTAAGGTTAATGGTGGAAACCAGAGCTTCATCATGAAAACAAAGAGAACAACCCAAATCTCTTTAGATACATCTTCTATGATTTCTTAGACAATTCATCAATCCTACGACACTAATAAATTTGGGGAAGACACTCTTGGAAATTTATTCTTAAAAGGTGGTTACATCACCCCTTCTGCATCAATCCACGCAGGTAATCAACCAACTCCTCCTGTATCAATTCATGAATGTTATCAAACAATTCCACACTGATCTATCCTTGGTAGTTCTCATAACACCAATATGTCTCAAGGAGGGACAAACCAAGGGTCTCAAGGACATCACTCTCAATATGGTACAGATCCAAAACCCACACCTTCTGAAATTGCCCGATATCAAAATGATGATGACTTCAAGAAAATGATGAGGCATTTCTTGAAAGAAGATAGAGAACATACTTCCTAAAGTTAGCTTGTCAAGGGGATAAACTTCCTCCAAACTTTAATGTTGAAGATATCATTTCGCATGAGGAAGAAACTCCAATCACCGCTATGATGAAATAAATGCATGCCATGCAAGTCAAGCTTAACAAACTTGAAAAAGAAAAGGAACCTAAGGAATTCTCCATGGAGGCCCTATGCCCTTTTCCATTTGACAAAGACTTGTACATGCCACGATTCCTGAAGAGAGTGGAAATGCCTAAGTATGATAAATATGATGGAAACTCTGATCCTCAAGATCATGTTAGAGAATTTTGTACTCAATCTATGGAGTTCATGCACAAACCAACCTACTTAATGCATCTCTTCCCTCAATCTCTGGGAGGAGCAGCCATTCATTGGTTCTCTAGAATGCCTCCAACAATCAAAACCTTTGAGGAGTTAATCAAACTGTTCTATCAACAATACTCCTACAACATTCAACATCCAGTGACCATAATTGACATCTGCAATCTGAAACAATATCCAGGAGAACCATTCCTAACTTTTCTCAAATGATGGAGGAAGAAGTTTTCTCTATATGCTAGACCCATTCTAGAAACTGAGAAGCTGGAAATCTTCATCAACAATCTTGTTCCAAAAATCAACTACCCTTTGTAAATGCAAAATCATACATCTTTTGATAAGATGGTGGATAATGTAATCAAAATTGAGAAAGTACTTATGGAAAAAGGAGACGTATCACTTCAAAAAGACAAGTATGAATCTAGTTCTAAGGACAAGAACAAAAACTAGAACAAGAACAAAGGTATTGTCAATGATGGCATTGTTGATGCTATTCGTGCCCCATCCAAGGCACCCACCTTCAATCTCACTATTGGTACCCAAGCCATTAAATCTTCTGAAGCTAAAACAATAGAGTCAAACAAAAAGTCATCTGAATATAAACCTTGGGCTACTAATCCTAAACGAAAGTTTACTCCTCTTGGAGAGTCCTATGAATCTGCTATGAAAAATCTGTTGGCTAACAACATCATTTCCTTGCCTGAGATAAAAGTTTTTGATCTTGAGCCTAAACCAAAATGGTGGAGAGAGAATGATTTATGTGACTTCCATCACAGTAAGGGTCATAAGACAAATAACTACATACACTTGAAACACATCATACAAGACAAGATTGATAATGGAGAAATTGTAATTGACAATCATAAAAGCAATAATGATCATACAGCCTTCATGGAACCATTGCTAAAATATGGTCAAGGAGATTCATCTTCTTAGCCTAATGTGGGTTCTAAAGTCAATTATGCTTACTCTAGAAATAATGCTGTCATAAATATGGTGGAACCATGCCTATCCAAAAGTTGCAATGTCATCACAATTGTAAGGAAGGATAGAGATAATCAATCAATGAATGCAGTTACTCAATCACAATGTCAGGCACATCTACAAGGAAAAATCCTAGATTCATCAAATGTCCCTAAGATGCCTTTCAATCTCTCTTCTGCTTCTAAATAGAAGGCTACCTCTAAATCTTCAAATCCTAAAGACACGAGACCAACATCATACAGTATAGTCCAATAACTCTAGCATACCAATGCAAAAATCTCCATGTTTGAGTTGCTTTAGATATCTCCAGCTCATAGAGCCATTCTAGACAAAGCTCTACTCGGATCCAATGTTCCTGACAACCTTGATTTAGATAGATTCCAGACTATGGTTGGTCATCTAACGTCACCACAATATATCTCCTTTTCAGAGGAAGATGATAACTCCTTGAGTCATCCGCATAACCAACCTTTGCATATTGAAGTCTTGATCCAAAACCATCATGTCAAACACGTGTTGATAGATGGAGGTGCTGGTCTCAACATTTGTTCTTACAAATTGATCACACAACTATGATTATTAGAAGCTTCCATTGATTGTAAAAAGAAGATAAATATCAAGGCATATGATGAACAAGAAAGATCTTCCAAAGGCATGATTATCTTACCTATCAGAACAGGTCCAGTTATTAGAGATATTACATGTCAAGTTCTTGATCTACCTTTGGCTTACAACATCCTTCTAGGAAGACCATGGATACATGAAATGGGAGCTATTCCTTCCACATACCATCAATGTGTAAAATTTCCTTATGAAGGAGTAGAGGTGAGGATTCTGGCAGACTTATCTACAACATGCAATGCATTGAAGGAAAGTGCTAACAAACTTGTTCCTAATAACATAGAATCTTCTACTAAGAAAATAGACATTGCATCAATGTCCAAGATAGAATAACTTGCTAAAGAGGTCAACATTAAGGATAAGGGTGGATATGTGCAAGATCATGAGGGGCCAAACTATGCCCTTAAGTGGCAATGAAAAATCAGCAAATCAGGGTTAGTCAACTTGACGTGAAAATTTCAACTAGCTATGAACCCAATATCAAAAAGTTGTAAGAATAAAATCTATAGAAAATTGAATGTAGTTTCTAAAATACTAGGCCTTTTTTGAGAAAAAGTTAGTATGATTGGTGAAAAGTATAGATTTCAATGCAGCAGTACAAAAATTTTAGGAAAAAAATAAGAAGTAGGTGTATGTCTAACCACCTTAATCATAATCAAATGATAATATTTTATTATAAGATTTTATATATAAGTAGTAGACTCTTTCCTGGATGTGACACATATTTTTTTGTAATTTTATTCCAAAAAAAAATTAATTATGAATTTTTTGCTACAACGCTTTCAGAATTAAAAAAACTCCTGTGTCTGACCACCTTAACTTATTCAAAACTTTACAAAATTCAATTTTTTATTTTTTTTCCTTATAGTAGGTGAAGCATAAAATGTGACACATTTTTCAGATTTCAAAAATGTTATACCGTTTGAAAGTTATAGTCATTTTTCAATCAGTATATAAATCAACACTTTAGAGGTAGCTCAATTAGAAAATAACTAATAATTACTTACTAAATTCAAAATTTGACAGCAATTATATCGATAGAAAGTTGATAATCTCCTTAAGATACCCTTTTCATTTTATTGAATTTGGGTGAAAAAAAAGTTGTCAGCTACATTGTTAAATTTTTGAACTAACATCGCCACTTTTTGGCCCCTCATGATCTTTCACATACCCGGGTATGGGAGAATACACAATGGAACCTATTTTATCTATCACATCTCTCTCGTTGTCCCCAAAATCTTATGGACAACCTTCAGAAAAAGTGAAACCTAATGCTAAAGAACCCCAAGTCAAGTTCAATGGAAGCTTTGTCACGGAACAAGTATCTAAACAAGAGTTTGAGGAAGAAGAAGTTGTGCTTGCCTAGTTATACAAAGATGAATCTCAAACCCGATCAGTCCAGAAATGTAATGCCTCTTCAAGTAAAGTTCCATCAAAGTCATATGGACTAGGGGATAAACTAATCACTAAAATGGGATACACTGGAGAAGGACCTCCAGGATTACATGGTAAAGGTCCTCTTATCACCCCTTTACCATCATGGCTACACAAACAAGAATACAACAGGTCTAGGATATAAGAAGAAACCTTTTTATCTTAGCAAGAACTCTCCTCATATCTTAGAATAGATTGAACCATCAACAAAAATTCAATCAAAGGAAGAAAGAGAACAATCTGATAGTGATGATTCTGACACCACCACTGAGCTCATTCCTTATGAGCATCTACCTAAAGAACTAAAAGATCTTCTTGAAGCTAAGGATGATCCAATCAAAAGAATCAATGTAGTAGAAACAAAAGAGCCTCCCACTGAAATCAAACAAGAGGATACTATCCATATGGTTGAACAATTGGAACACCATAGCGATTCTAAAATATACTCTCATGAGTATGAATTCAAATCAGAATCATAAGGAAATCCTTCTTGGGGAATCCGCCCTAATTTCACACATATTCTCAGCTTTCCTAGAGGTATAGATGAGGAATCAAATGACTATGAGTGGGGAGTCATTCCAAAGGAGGATGAGCTAATTACAGAGAAACATATTGATGTTATTCACCAATATGCACCTAAACCCAATGTAAGTCTAGAGAAAAATGACAAACTTAACGAGTCTAATCTACCTATGGCTGAATTGGACTCCCACAATGACATTGAGCCTATTCACAAATTGAACATATTGAGTTGTAATATCACCTTCGAACTTGAGAGTCAGGTTAGGACCAATGATGACAGTGCCATATCCATAAACACTATTTCCCAATCTTTCCACACTTTGACTATCCAACATCTTGAACTTCTTGACCAAACCTCCACAAATCTGAGCCAAGGTATCTATACCTTCCCAAATGACTATGCCCTTTCTTGCTATCTAAATGTAGTTGAGCCTATGATGACTTCCATCAGTGAACCGAGTGTTAGCATGAAGAAGTCAGACATCAAGTATCTTAGTCAAAAGAATAAGAATAAAAATAAAAAGAAAAGGAGTTTTGAGGGTGAAAACCATTTTGTGGTAGTCTCAGAACCTACAAAAGTAAAAATAAAAGATGTATCTGAAGGTGAAAACCTCTCAGAGGTGCCTAAGGATGAGATATTTGATGTCCTTCTGAGTCACTTACAGGACAAATCTCTAGTACTAATAGAGCCTATGCAGTCTATCAACTTGGGAACAATAGAGGAACCAGAGTTGATCCATGTAGCACAATCCTTATCAGAGGAAGAAAAACAATCATTTACCAAATTCCTAATAGAGAAGAAGATCAAATTTGCATGAAAATATTTAGATATGCTAAGGTTGGATCCTGATCTTATAATGCATCATTTTTCTATAGCTCCAGGCGTCAAACCTGTTAAGCAAAAATTGAGAAAGATGCATCCACATGTTGCACTCTTGGTAAAAGTTGAATTAGAGAAACTACTAAAAGCTGGATTTATTTGAGTCATTGATTATGCATAATGGATCTCTAACATTGTACCTGTTTCAAAACTAGACAAATCTATAAGAGTATGCACATATTTTAGAGATGTAAACAAAACATGCCCTAAGGATGATTTTCCATTGCCAAATATTGATATGATAGTGGACATGACTGTGGGCTTTGAGATGTATTCTCTAATGGATGGTTTCTCAGGCTACAATCAAATAAAAATTGCTCCAAAGGATCAAGAGAAAACTGCTTTCACATGTGCCTGGGGTACCTTTTGTTGGAATATCATGCCATTTGGTTTAAAGAATGTAGGTGCTACATATCAGAGAGCTATGACGTCTATTTTTCATGACATGATGCATCGCACTATGGAGGATTATGTTGATGACACTTTGGAAAAATCTATGATAAGATCTGAACATTTGAATGATTTGACAAAAATATTGGATCAAATAGAGAAGTATAGTCTCAGGATAAACCCTAAAAAGTGTGCTTTTGGTGTCACTTCTCGGAAGCTCTTAGGCTACATTGTTTCAAAGAAAGGAATTGAAGTAGATCCGGAAAAGGTTAAGGCTAGCATGGAGATGCAACCTCTTAAGAATATTAGTCAAATGAGAACATTACAAGGGAGAGTACAATCTATTAGACGCTTCATATCTCTGTTGGTAGACATATCACAGCCTTTTACAAAAACATTACATAAAGATGTGACTTTTGGATGGAATGAGGAATGTGAAAATAATTTTAATCATATCAAGAAATATTTATCAAATCCTCCTATTTTGATGCCTCCTATTCAAGGGAAGCCACTGATCCTCTATGTCTCCACTATAGATACATCACTGGGGGCATTGCTTGCACAACATGATGAGAATAAGAAGGAAAGAGCCATATACTATATTAGTAGAACATTGGTAGTATATGAAAATAAATATTCAATGATTGAGAAAGCTTGTCTAGTTGTGATCTTTGCATCATAAAAAATGAGACATTACATGTTAGCTCATACCATGCATTTGGTAACTAAGATTGACCCACTAAAGTACCTACTAAGCAAAGCTGCCCTCACAGGTAGATTAGCTAAATGGGTAATGCTACTAAGTGAATTTGATTTTGAATATGTTGAAAGAAAAGCTATTAAAGGAAAAGTAATTGCTGATCAATTGGCTGAAGCACCATTGTTTGATGGTACACCCATGCAAATGGAATTTCCAGATTCCTGTATCATGAATCTCTCTTCTAGAGCATGGCAGCTATTCTTTGATGGCTCCTATACACAGAATGGATTGGGAGCAGGCATATTGTTTATTACACCTCAAGGATACTCAATCCCTAAAGCATTCAGAATCAAGTTTCCTTGCACAAACAATATTGCTGAATATGAGGCTCTCCTTAATGGTATGAAGATAGCAATCGAGTGGAGAGTGACAGAACTACAAATTCATGGAGACTCACAACTTGTAATACACCAAGTCAATGATGTGTATCAAACAAAAGATGGAAAGCTAATCCCATACAAGAGGATGGTAGATGATCTAAAGAAATACTTCATATCTATCACCTTTGAGCAAATTCCTAGAATGGAGAACAAGGCTGTTGATGCTATGGCAATGTTATCTACTTTATTACAAAAGCTCGAACATGAGCTACACTACGAGTTCTTGGTGGAATCACTATTGTATCCTACTATAAAGGATAAAATATGGATGGGGTCCTAGAATAATGGTTTGCACATAAAAGAGACCCCAAAACCAATATTTTACACTTACATTTGAATTGTATTCATATGGAAAGTAAATGTAGATGACTAATGTTGAAATGAAGAGATCAAGGTACCTACCTCCGAAAAAGAACCTACTAAAAACCCTATTAAATAGTTTCAGAAACTGTTGATTTTTGCTATCTTCAATTGAAACTGCGAGATCTACAAAACTTAGAAATATTTTCCAATTCTGAGGGAGCCATCTTTGACCCTCATAAAAGGTCAAAGGCTACATTTTTATTCTGAAGGTTGATTTTAACTTTGTTCATAGATCTCAGAATTTCATCAAAAAGGGTATCCAAATCTAAGCTCAGATCCCCAGTTCTGCACTTGTACCTACAAGAAAAATGGTTTTTTTAATTTGTTTGGGGGGTTTTGCCTTGGTCAAACCCTAGTTTGGAATCAACCTTAATATTGAAATTGAAATGGAGAATGCTAGCAAGTAGTAGAAGCGGATCTAATAATGAAGCTATGACATTTAATAGATATGCAATTGTATTTGAAATGTAATCAAGTATTTTAATATGAAAGCTTGAACATAACACCAATAAATGTAAATCAAACCTCCATGATTGTATGCTTGGAATCCACCTTGAGGGAAGAATGCATGGATCTTGAAGATGAACAAAAGGATCTTTAAGGAAGATCACACCATCATGATGGCTAGATTTAGGGTTTGAATGATGAATCTTGAATGCTTGAACCAAATCCTTTCAATGGCTTGAATGCTTGAATCCTTGATCTTAAATGGAGAACTTGGATGGAGAAGAGGACTTGAATGCTTGAATGGATGCTTTCTTGATCACCTTGAGAGCTTGAGAGAGCAGATTACAAAACTTGATGGAGAGATCTTGCTCTTGATCATGGATGAGTGGATGTGAAAATCAGAGAGGAAGACTTCCTTTTATAGTGATCTAGGGCACAATCCTCTAGAGAAGGCCAACATTGGAGAATTAAATCCCAATTAACCTTAACCCCTAGAAATGGGCCCATATTAAATGTAATTTAAGGATTTACCATTTCAGAGACCAAAACAACCGACCTGAAAGTGAGAAAATAATTCTTTTTGAAACCCGATAACCGAAGATCATGGGACCTTGAAACTTGAACCCAGGGTCAAAGACAAGCTTGACCCCAACCTAGGTCAAGGTCAAGGTTGACTTTGACCCCTTGAGGTCAACTTTGACCCCTTTAGGTTGTCATTAACCTTGAGGTTATAGATTTTAGGGTTTCAGTCAGGATGAGAAACAGGAGGTCCTGGGGGTGCCCGAAGACCTAGAAATGATGTTAGAACACGGTAGAGTGCCAGGGAGAGGCAAAAAATACTATGATGAACATGATGAAAAATAGGAGGACCTATTTGTAAGTCCTACCTAGAAAATAGATCCATAGAGGAGGGGAATTAAGGAGAATCCTCAAGATCCTAACCCTAATTTCACCTAGCATGAAGGAATCAAGTGCAAAAATGAAGTGGAAAATGGGGAAAAAGCCAGATCAAAGCCAAGGACCCATTCAAGGTGCTTTAAATGATCCCAAAACACCTACTCAAAGGGCTAAATGCTCTTATCAAGGAAGTGATTCCATTTTAAGATGATACACCTACATATGATTCCCTTGATACCCGCAAGATCTGCACTGTTGTTGGTCATGATTCATCCCGATACAAAATTTTTTTCTCCTATCTCCAAGACCAAATCATTCCCAATATCTTCAACCACCATGAGAAATGATGCCTTATCTACAAGGTGTCTTGGTATGTCATCATTGGTAATGACCTGTACAAATGAGGTCTAGATGGTACACTCCTTAGATTTTTAGGATGGGAAGAGTCTCAATGTGCATTGGAGGAAGTCTATGAAGGTATATGTGGATCAAAATATAATGGTTTAACACTAGCTCAAAATATTATTAGGGCTGGGTACTATTGGCTTGAAATGGAAAAAGATGCAATCAAGTTTGCTAAGAACTGTCAAAAGTGTCAAGTACATGGTAACCTAATTCATGCTCCAGAGAGAGATCTAATTCCCTTTACTACACAATGGCCTTTTCACCAGTGGGCATTTGATCTTATAGGAGCCATACATCCTCATTCTTCTAATGGACATAACCATATCATCACAACTACAGACTATTTTACAAAATGGGTGGTTGGTCGGAATAATACCCTTGTAACTTCAAGGATTGGGCATCCTTTCACAATGATTCATCGTATAGAATTGTCACGTGTTTAATTGGAATATCATGATAGAATTAATTAGATGTATCAATCTGGGAATCATGAACTTGAGATGGTGGCTGCAAGGTTTATGCTTTAGTTCTTTTCAAAAGTCATTACTAATAAAGTAAAGGTATTGTTGCAGGAGATTTATACTGAGAATTGAAACTACAACTTAACTCATAGCTTAAAGAAAATGCTTAGCAGTAAGTAAATAATGTTTCAAATGAAAACCTATGCTGCAGGAAAAAATCAGTGGTTCTGTTACCAGTGGTTGTAGGAGAAACAATGCTTATCAACTTCAAAGGAACTTAACTAAATCCTACTTGAACATAAACAGGGGATTCACCTCCTGCATGGGCCCCCACGAAAGTGTGAATGATTTAAAACTCAGATGTTGAAATTTAGAACTACCATATATTCATTCAAGAACACAAGTATAGTATGCAATATCAAAGTGTATTCACTTTGTTGCTAGATTACAATATGAATTTCTCAAAATGTCTAACTAACTCAGAATCATAAGTTCCAGCTTATTTAAAAGCAACTAAGAAAACAAAATAGCTAGAAACTAGGTCCTTCATTACATAAGCATAACAACTTCAGTTATAGGAATGACAACATCATTTATGCAAGAGGATAAGCCATATTTAGTGCTTAAAGAATATAGGAACATTCATCAACTAGATTGACTCTGTCTGCACCAACAACCGCAAAGTTATGGAAGTAGTGGAGCTACCATAAGATTTGGAAACAGTCACTCACATTGAATGAACCACTTCGTCACTGAGTCTCTGCTCCTTGCTGACTTATTCTCTCTCCTACAAAATGGTTAGCATACCAAAAATTGACAACACAAATCCAAGGTAGAATTATAATGAATTTTCCTATCTTAACACATCCTTGTCACTTGGCTGTAGGAACACTACCCATTATTGCTAGAGAAGAGAAATACCAGATTTTACCATAATATTCATTAATATATATATATATATATATATATATATATATATATATATATATATATATATATTCAATATTTTCCCTTAGTTTCAAAAGTATCAGATATACACATGGCTAAGGCATAAAAACATAAAATTCTGCATAATTGTTTATGAGAAACCAAAAGATACTTAAGTCTAGACTCAGAAAATCATAAACAAAATAGTCCATAAACTAGACTCATCAATGGGTAGAAGCAGTTCCTTTGACTCAAGCAAATGGCAAGCAAATCTCTATGTTCATTCTGAACTATATCATATGTCGGTATGGTATTCCACACTCTATAGTCATGGATAATGGTGGCCAATTCAAAAATAGAGACTTAGATGATCTATGTGCCAAATTCAAGATTACACAACATTGGTCATCTATTTACTATCCTCAAGGGAATGGACAAGTAGAGGCTTCTAACAAGAATCTATTGAAAATCTTGCACCAAACATTTAATAAAATAGGAAGAGACTGGCATCTCATGATCAATCCAGCTCTCTAGGCCTACAAAACAAGTATCAGAATGCCCACTGGGGCTACACCATTCACTTTAGTTTATGGGTCTAAAGCGGTACTACCTATTGAGGTTGAAATCCCATCACTAAGAATCAAAATGCATGGTCTAGTAACTGATGAAGACTACAAAGTGTCTAGGTTGAAAGAACTTGAACTACTAGATGAGTGCAGACAAGAAGCATATGATCATCTCAGAGTCTATTAGAAAAGAATGTCTAGAGGCTGCAACAAGAAAGTCAGACATAGAGAATTTTAGGTTGGCGATCTAGTCTTGAGAGAGAATCATAAAAATCAATCACATAGAGAGCGCAAAGGGAAGTTTGAACCCAACTGGCTGGGTCCCTTTGTAATCACTACTACTTTTGGCTCTGGAGCCTATCAACTCTCAACAACTCAAGGAGAATAGCTTTGAGAACCAATCAACATTTTGCATCTGAATAAATTCTATGCCTAAGGCATTCAGTCTATGGTAAAATATTCTGAAAAAATCATAAAAATTTGAAAAAGTCCTGAAAAATGAACATCCTGGTGAAAACCTAGCAATAGGCACCTTGATGTATCACAAAACAAAAATTGAGAAATTTGAAAAATATTAAAAAAATTGAAAAAAAAGAACAAAAGTACAAAAAAATTTGAAAAATGAAAAATACAAAAAAAAATGAGAAAAAGAAAAAATGCCTTGGTGAAAACCTGGAAACAGGCACCTTGGTAGCAAAAATAGAATCTCTACCAAGATGGTGAAAACCTGGGAAATGGGTGACACTTGTTCAAAATGCTCCATCTATCAGCGCAATCTTGGTCTTTCCCAGCTTTCAGTCCTGCTTTAGTTTGTACATATCTCTTGGTTTGTTTTCGCATTCCTGTTTTTAATAAATTCAGTCTGTACACCATTTGGAAAAAAATGTATGTATCCTATCAATGTTTCACACTTGGGGGCAATCAATGTTATATCTTATGGTCTCTAGTATACCTTAGATGAGTCATATCCAGTCAGAGCCCTTTGAAGCTACATCCGAGTCAGTCAGTCAGTCTCCTCTCCAGCAAGGATTTTGCAATCAAACACAAAAAACAACAAACAACAAAAAAATAATAATCTATGCTTCACATGCTTTTATCTACTTGTATGCTTACTGATTCACATTTATATTTCTACATATTTTGTCCCTTTGAGATCTTCAATGATGTCCTTTATCGGATTTAGAGAGTGATGACTGGGGGCAAAATCTTTTCTTTGTTTTCTACTTGAAGTGAAAATCTAATAACTTTGGAAATTCTGGATTGAAATGGTGTCCATCTGTAAGAGCCTCCATCTCATATTGGATGGCCATGAGTACCTCAACCATTGATACCCAAAAAATTCAAGGAAGTTTGATCTAGCTTACATCTTTTTGAACAATTTCTCAATCCTATTGTGAACGTCTATTATCCAAGGATGTGAACAATAAAGGGTCACTGTCAGTAATTCACATTAGAAACAAGAATGAATTTTGCAAACTGTTTGGTGTGTTTGTACGCAAGGTGCATTCTGGTCATCACAATGTCTACGTTTTGATGCTTATACAAATTGAAATATCAAAATGGACATGATATTCCGGTCATCCTGGCGTTTATGCCTTGGTGCTTATATCTAATCTGACATTCCGAAAACAAAATCAATATTCATATGTCCATGGTTGTCTAGCTAGTGGGCGTTGTATTGAATTTTGAGCATACAAATCGATATTCATATGTCTATGGTTTCATAACTAGTGGACATTGTATTGATTTATCCGGTTACCTAAAAATTCAATGATGAGAATGACCAACACATGATCAATGACTAGGTCCTAGGTCTTAGGTTTGCATTTCATTCTGCATGTCTCTTTGCATTCTGCATGTTTGCATGATCTCACAATGGCTGAATAAAATTCAATTCTTAAATGATTCTTCCAATCACATCTTCAAATCTAGCAAGAGCTTAATCTCACACAAAGGTCTCTTCACAGAACTGCAAGCAGTTACCATCTTGGGTTAGGCATCCTTTTTGACATAAGACTGAGTACTTGTCTTCATCAAATTCCTACAAAACATATCATGTGTATTGTTGCATTTACATTACATATCATAATCACCTTTCCATCCATTGCATTACATCACATACATGTGCATCTATCATTTCATAACATAATCAAAAGCATCCACTTATATACATTTTCATCTATCATTTACATTTGCATAAATCCATTCATTTGAAAGAAATCATTGCATTGCATACATCCATACATACATTCTACACTACTCATAAGCATTTACATCACATGATATCATCATAAATTAAAACATGACAAGTACAAATGAAGTCATAACCAAAAAACTTGATCTCATATATATCATATAACTCGAACTAGTCAAGGGTGCACTATTGGCACAAGGTACAAAAGAAGGGGCTTATGCGAGCTATTAGAAGTTAGATCAATGTATATGAACAAAAAGAACAAAAATATATTAGAAACATATGAAGATAGATCAACTATCTACCTAATCCTTTGCATCTAGCAGAGGTGGTGGTGGTGCATCTGGTACTACCTCTGCCCAGGGTGCCCTGGCTCCCTCTAAAGCTATCATGTATTGAGAGTATGTCGGTACTCTCTGGCTAATAGGAACAACAACATAGTAGGCAGAAACATAATAAGGGGCTCGGGAGGTTTGATGTGTCACCTCTGCCTATAATCTCATGTTCTCCTCTTGGAGCTCTGATCGCTGTCTATCAGCCTTTGTGAATCACTCCTCAAAAAGGGCACTACGTACTCTCAAGTCTCTAACTTGTAATATCAAGCACCTGATGATCTCCTGAGGGGTCTATGCTACACCCAGATCTATATCTACTGAAAGCATCTCAATGTCTCCACCTAGCTGGTCAGCAGCCTATGCTCTTTGCACCTTACGACATCTAACCTCATCTCCTAGATCAAAACTAGTATCACCCTATGGAGGATCAAGACCGAATCCTATATCCTATTGTGCACCAAGTACATCATCAGCACTACCAACACTACCTAAAGTGCCACTCTCTCCTCTAGTATATCTCCTTGATGTACCTACAAGTCTTCCTGCTGAAGAACTAGTAGGATGAGGTAGTCTCATTTGACTAGATGGTCTCTGGGGTGTCATCACTACTCTCAGCCTCAGAGGTGTAGGCTGGGGCATTGAAACCTATGTACATCTCTGACCCTATACCATCGAGGCACCTATCACATCCATGGCCTCCTCCATACTCAGAATCAACTCTGTGGGATCCAAAGACTTGTGAATGGGATGCTTTGCAAGCCATGCAATGAAACCATTTGTAACCCCAACATCTAAACCATCTAGACGGTAGTCACAGTCTCTATCGACATACCCATTATACTCCTATGTACACAAAGCATATGATAACTTGGCAGTCCATCCGAGCCCAATCTCTTGGACTAACCAAGCATATGTCGCATAATTCTGTGGGGCATGCTAAATGATGCCATACTATTGCCACACTCTGGTAATAATAAAGTGCTCAAGCACTGTGGTAGATCTCCCAATTAGTACTCAGCTATGAAAGAAATGACTAAACTGCTCCCTCGCAGTAGGCCAGGCCTCTATCAGTAAGTAAGGTCACCGGATCACAAATGTCATATCATCAAGGCATCACCTCTAGTACTCAGTATGGCCCATGCACACCTATGTGACGTGTATATATATATATATAACTGGCTCCTGTGGCTGGCGCTATCCCTGGCATACTGGTCTACAAACTCGGATGTGCTCCCAGGCCCAAATCTAAAGAACTAAGGCACCAGAAGCAAATGACTTGCTCTCTTGATACATTATTTTGTGCATCTCAAAGAACATATGAGCTAGCATACACTGACCCCAACCCAACTCAGAAGGTGTCGACATCAAACGAGCAACCATTGGGGCCTAGCCCATCAAAAGACCATTTTGCTGATGGTCAGTCATAATGATGCCTCCTATCATGCCAGCTATGATCCACTATAACCTATGGGTCTGCCCATAGCACTTATCTAATGACTCCCAAGAGATCGACTATGTAAGTTGTGTGTCATCTCCAAACAATCATCTGAAAGCATGCAATCCAGAGTTCCCAGAACTCACATAATCAGGTCATGGGCCGTGAAATGGAATACAAAGAATACAGTAGACATCCTCCGATGTGACAGTGATCTCTCCTGTAGGGAGGTGAAAAGTCTGGGTCTCTGAGTGAAACCTCTCGATCAAGGCAGTAAGAAGTCTGTGGTTCACCCGAATCTCAGGCAACTATATCAAAAACTCAAAACCATAGGCAACAAGGTGTACTCTCATAGGATTAGGCAAAGACACACAGAGTCTCTGAGTCACTGGATGCGAGATACGAACATGGACATCAAGATAGATGACCTACACAACACAAAAACCAGGAATCCTATCAGTAACTTGGTTGAAAAATAGGTTAATAGTATAGATATTGAAAAGTTGAACACTTCAGAAGGTACATTAAATGCTCAAGAACATGCCTACAAAATTAGAAAATTCAAAATTTTGACCTAAAAGGGTGTTTTTAGCTCACTGTTTTCCATACGATAGTACAGTTTGGCATCAAAACTCGTATGAGTTTTAGTAGGTTCTCATATGACAAAGCATCATCATATGATAATGTATATCTTCCTGTACAACAAATGAGGGACCCAATGAAATGTCGTACGAGTCTTGGGTCCCTCTCATACGAGTTTCTATGGGTTCTGGGATGACAATCTAACTAAAATTGGAAAGTCATACAAGTCCTAGTGGACTATCGTACGAGCTTTCATACATGCAAAAATTCAAAAATTCTAACGTATGAAAAAAGCCCTAAAAATGCTAAAAATATGCAAAAATGAAATTTTTGAAGAGGCACAGAGGTCCACTTACTAGATGTCCATACCGTGGAGGTTGCTAATGCCTCTGACTACGCTCAAAATGATGAGAAGACACGGGTACCTTCATCTCGGCCATTTTTCTCGCTCAGAGGGCTCTACAAGTTTCAAAAGTCAAATGTGAATAATGATTTGAAAATGACCCTTTTGGCCCTTATATAGGTTTTTGACCTAATTTTCAAAATTGCTCTGTTTTCCACAAAAATTGCACCCCTAGCTAATTTCAACGTTTTGAACCCATTTTCGAGATCAAAATTTTCAGACCCAAGATGACCAACTGCTTTCATAATTGACCTTCAATCATCATAGAAATCTAGAATTCAACTTAAACTGATTATCTTACATCAAACTATTCAAAATTTCAACTTGGTCACCCATGGTCAAACCTAGTCAAACTTGGTCTCCAGGACCTCCAAATGATGTAGAACACATTCTCAAATGTGTATAACCACTTCTCAAATCAATTAACATGCTTCTACACCATTTAATGCCAACTTTTCTTGTCAGATTTTGATTTTCATCCCGACGGGGGCATGGTATTGCACATCAATCAACTCTGTAAATCAAATCTTTCCTTAGTAATCAAGACAACAACCATGTCTAGTTACTGATTCATCAAAAGACCTCATCACTTGGGGCACATTGCTTGGGGCATATCAGATTCATCAAGATCCATATCAATCTGGTATCCTAATCAATCTTGTAAACTATATCAACTTTTCGTAACCATCGATTCATTAGTGTTATTTCCTTGGTTCTTTGTAACTGAAGGGTTCAGATGTGATACCAATACGATTCCTTTGGAAAATCAGGTCTGGAATTAGGTCACTCACTTCTTCATAATCATAAGGTTCAGAATTAAGTATTTTGATACTTTTTCATAATCACTGGTTCATTGTTGCTATAGTTGACATCATCACGA